>JABTXL010006431.1:1136115-1159859 GCA_025134845.1 Neodon shergylaensis
TATATATATATATATATATATATATATATATATATATATATATCACCTACCCAAGTTAAATAAAGATCAGATAAGCAGTTTGTAATAGTCGGGGTTCTCTTAAAGAAACAGAACTCATAGAGTGAATGTCTCTTTCTGTATTTGCATAAAGGGAATTTATTGGAATGATTGATGGGTCACAGTCAAATTATGCAACAAAGGCTGTGAACAGGAAGTCCAAGAATCCAGTAGTGGGCTTGCTCAGTCTGCAAGGCGGGGTGCCTCAGCCGGTCTTCAGTGTGTGCTGGACCCCTGAAGAATAGAGACACTGCAGTGACAGAATGGATGTGCTAGCAAGGCAAGGGCAAACGGGCTAGGAGTGAAAGTGTCCTTCTTCTATATCCTTATATAGACTGCAGCAGAAGGTCTGGCCCAGATTAAGGGTGTGTCTCCCTGCCTCAAGATCCAAATCAAAGGCCTGTGTCTTCCTTTTTCAAAGGTCTGGACTAGAAGTTGATTCATCCACTTCAACCCAAGCAGAAAATCTCTCACAGGTGTGCCCTCCATTTCTGAATTGTAGTTCATTCCAGATGTAGTCAAGTTGACAACCAATAACAGCTATCACTCAATTTAAACAGACCTCTAACCCCTACTGAAATAGAAATAATCATTAAGAATCTCCCAACTGAAAAAAAAAGTCCATAGCCAGATGGATTCAGCAGAGAATCCTATCGGACTTTCAAAGAAGAATTAATGCCAATACTTCTTAAATTATTTTGCAAAATAGAGACAGAAGGAAGATTGTATAATTCCTTCCACAGAGTTACTTTACGCGATACCTAAACTGCACAAAGACCCAAGAATGAAAAAAATTACAAATTTTCCTTATGAGCAAAGATGCAAAAATAGTAAAATACTATAAAATCGTATTCAGTAAAATACTTCCAAACCAAATTCAAGAACACATCAAAAAGATCATCCACCATGATCAAGTAGGCCTCATCTCTGAGATTCAGGGATGGTTCAATATGTAAAAATCAGTAATTGTAATCCACCACATAAACAAACTGAAAGAAAAAACACATGATCGTCTCATTAGATGTAGAAGAGATCTTTGACAAAACCCAGCACCTCCTTATGATAAAGGTCTTTGCGAGATTAGGGATACAAGTAATATACCTAAACATAATGAAGGTAATATACAGCATGCCTACAGCCAACATCAAAGTTATGAAGCTAAACTCAAAGCAATTCCACTAAAATCAGGGATGAGACAAGGTTGCCCACTCTCTGCACTCATCAATGCAATCCCCATCAAATTTCAAATATCATTCTTCACCTGCATATGGATACAAAGAACAAAAACAAAACAAAACAGGATAGCCAAAACAATCCTAAGGGGCTGGAGAGATGACTCAGAAGTTAAGAGCATTGCCTTTCTTCCAAAAGTCCTGAGTTCAATTCCCAGCAACCACATGGTGGCTCACAACCATTTGTAATGGGGTCTAGTGCCCTCTTTTGGCCTGCAGGCAGACACACAGACAGAATACTGTATACATAATAAATAAAATAAAATTCTGAATGGTGAAAGAACTAATAGAGATATTACCATCCCCAGTCCCAAAATAAAGTGGTATTGGCAGAGCTAGAGAGATGTCTCAGCAGTTAAGAGCACTGGCTGCTCTTCCAAAGGACCCAGGTTCAATCCCCAGCACCCACAAGGTAACTCACAACTATCTGTAGCTCCAGTTCCAGGTGACCTGACACACTCACTCAGATACACATGCAGGTGAGACACCAATGCACATATAATAAAAATAAATCTTAAAAATAAATACATAAAATAAATTTTAAAATGATATTAGCATAAGAATGGACACATTGATCAATGGAATCAAATTGAAGACCCAGACATAACTCCACAAACATATGGACACCTGTCTTTTAAAGTGAAACCAGAAATACACAGTTGAAAAAAATACAGTATCCTCAACAAATGGTAATAGTCAAACTGTAGGGCTGCATGTAGAAGAATGCAAATAGATCCGAACTTACCACCCTGCCCAAAACCCAACTCCAGATGGATCAATGACTTCAACATAAGACAGCACACGCTGAATTATCAGGAGATACTGAATCCCAGCCTCAGCACTCCCACAGGGTTCAGACAGGACTTCTACAACAAGTGAAAACTGGCTTGGGAACAGGATTTTAGGGATAGAACAACTGACTGCTCAGGCACGTTTTATCTGCAGGTTTCCTTATTCCTTGGGGGAAAATAAAAGAAGCCTAGGGACATAAGGGCATAAGGGGTAAAAAAGGGGAAGGGTGATCTCCACAAAGCTTTCAGTTTATATAGGCAAACAGACAAGTTAACAATCCCATAGGCGGTAACAGTAGTATCAATCTTGCAATTACACAGTGACTAGAAACCGATGGATCTGGCAAGGAGGCTCTTTACATCTCAGAGGGGCCATGGCTGTGACGTTCCCCAGAAGCTGTATTTACCTGTGGGTTTGATTTGCATTAGCATCTAGCTTGTTGATTTAAAAAGGAATCTCTTCTGGGGACCCTGCTTTTGACTCCAACAGGGTGCCCAGGTGAGAATTTTTCTCTATGAAGCTAATTTTAGTGATTTGGGCCTTTTTCTATATAAATAGTTAATTTCCTGGGCTATGATCTTATGTTGTTTAAATCCAAGGTAAAGAACTAATACAGAATATTAGTAGCCTGAAAAGTCAGAGCAGAAGACCTCTTAGAGCAGGCTCATCACCTCTTGTATGAGGCTCCCTTTTTTTATCAGTGACTATATGTAGGGGACTATTTTTATATAGATTTTCGCTGTGAGAACAAAGGCTTGACTACTGTGGGACAATGATCTTGTACCCTGTAAAGATTTGTCACTTGTATTGGTTTAATAAAATGCTAATTGGTCAATAGCCAGGCAGAAAGGTGGGGCAACCAGAATAGGAGAATTCTGGGAAGAGGAAAGTCTCAGTCTGCAGTCGCCACCCAGATGCTGAGGAAGCAAGCTGAGAATGCCTCACTGATACCAAGGTACCAAGCCACATGGCTAACACAGACAAGAATTAAGGGTTAACTTAAGATGTAAGAGTTAACTAAAAATATGCCTAAGCTATTGGCCAAATAGTGTTGTAATTGGGTCTGGGCAGTCAGGAAATGAATGGAAGACACCAAGGAAACAAGGCCTTTAAGAAACAGAAGGACAGACACACATATGAACTTAGAGACTGTGGAAGCACGCACAGAGCCTGCACAGGTCTAAGCCAGATGGGGCCCCAGTGCTGAGAGCAGAAGTGGACACAAGCCCCATCCCTAACCTAGATGCTATATCCAATTGCTGAGCCCTTGCAAAGGAAAAATTAGTTCTCTCCAACAGAGTCTCGCTGGGCATACAAATCCCGCTCAAGGGCAGATTCATGCCTAGCAGTAGATGCCAACACAAAATGAACTCAGTGGTATTTTTAATACTTTTTTCCCCTTCACTTTATAGGGCTTTCATTTATATATTAGAGTTTCTGGTTTTGTGTTTTTAGGAAATTTCTGTGTGAATGAATGTGTGTGTGTGTTTCTTGTGATTTTTTTGGCTCTTTTTTCTTTTTTTTTGTTTTTGTTTTTGTTTTTTTGGTGTTGTTATCTGGCTTGTTTGATTTGATTTTCTTATTTATTTATTTATTTATTTATTTTAGATATCTGTTAGTTTGAGAAAGAGAGAGAGAGAGAGAGAGAGAGAGAGAGAGAGGAGAGAAAGGGTGTGGATTTGGGTGGGTGGGGTGGGGTGAAGGATCTGAGAGGAACTGAGGAAAGGAAAACCATGATCAGGATGTACTGTATGATAAAGAAATCACAGCTGTGCTGATTTTTGCTGTTTTTCACAGTCTTGGTTTCTGGGCTAGAACACATGTATTTAGGTGAAACCACATTCGTCAAATCCATAACCTACAAACCCCAAAGTTCTAGGGACTGTCCTGTGTGCTCACAGTGAGCTCCCGGGTTTTGTTTCAGTGACTAAATAAGAGGAAACCCGATCCTGTGTGTGTAAGATGACGATACTTTTTAAGAAAAACTTTAAAACATTTCTATTGCTATAATAGTATGATAATAAAAACAGGCTAAAGAGATGGCTTGTTGGTTTAGAACACTTGCTGCTCTTGCCGAGGACCCAGGTTCAGTTCATCACACTGCCCACATAGTGGCTCACAACCTAAAATCCTTTTCCTTGAAGCTGGGTGTGGTGGTATAGGCCTTTAATCCCAGCACTCAGAGTCTGTTTCCGGGGAACTTGACTCAAAATAAAATACATCCCAAGTGATCCTAGGAAACTGGGTCTGGGAAGGGCTATGGAGATAGATGGCTTGCACATTAGCTGGGATTGACGCTGTGTGCCCAGCTGGTACCTGGGGTGTTTGGAGCACTTTGCGATGATTCTAAAAGCTGCCATCACGGATCGTTCGATGAGTGGCCGAGCAGTGTGCTGAATCTATAGCACCGCATGAATATACGACAATTTATGCGTTCGTTGTTCTGCATATGTGTAGACGGGATGCGATTGCTTCTCAAAACAGGCTTTCAAATGTGCATTTATACAAAAACAAAAAACACTATGTGAATGTCACTGGCAATCTTGACAAGAAGAGTTTGGGTAGAGTAGCGTGCGTGAAAATCTAGCTAGAGCAGGTTTATAGAGAGTGGAAGAGAGGAACTAGAAGCACTGAAAATGACCAAAGTATTTAAGCTTTGCTATGGAGGGAAGAAAAGGAAGAGTGCGCACTGGAAAGGAGACAAGATTAAGCAGTGTTGCAAACAAACACAGGTGAAATGGCATGTTTGTATGAGAAGAAAACGATTAGTCACGAGAGACAAACTTGTTGGGGAATATTCAATCACACTGGGAACCCCGAGTCAGCATTTGCGTTAACTAAATAAAATCAACCTTGGGTCAGGGGCTGAGTTAGCAACTAGTTGACAGATAATCATAGAGCATCAAAGGACATCCGGGAGAGACAGAGAGACACAGGAAGTAGTAGGGCAGGGTTGGAGTGCTGTTGTGGAATAGAGCATTTGTTTAGCTATGTAAAAATGTGTTATATTTGTTGATGTTGCAGAAGAATTGTTTAACTATGTAAAGATGTGTTGCTGTCTTACCTTGCCCCCCCTAAGGCACCTGATTGGTCTAATAAAAAGCTGAATGACCAATAGCTAGGCAGAGGTGGGATAGTTGGTGCTGGTAGGCAGAGAGAAAAGAGGCGCCAACCAGGCAGCCAGGGGTCAGACAGACAGACAGACACAGAGGAAGCAGGGAAAGCAGGATGGACAGCACATAGATGAGGTAAATGGGCATCAGGGGCAGCGCACAGATTGACAGAAACGAGCTAATTTAATTAAATTAAAAAAACCTAGCTAGAAACAAACCTAAGCTAAGACCAAGCATTCATAATTAATAATTAGTCTCCAAGTCATGATCTGGGGGCTAGAGGTCCAGGAAAGCCTGTTACAGAGTCGTGCTACTTTTTTTATTTCTGTGCAACAGAAAGATGTGCTTTTTGGAAAATGCCAGCAAGGGTTAGCAAGTCGCTACTCAACCTCTCTGAGCTAGCAGATTTTCACCCCAGCCTTTGAATCTCAACTTTTATTTATAAATAGAATGATAGAGATTTAGTTAAAGCTACTTTTAGTGGCAGCGACAGCCTGTGCCTGCGGGAGCAGAATTCCCACCAGGCTGCAGCCTGAGTGGCCGGGCCACGGCCAGAGAAGCAGGCCAGTAACTGCGGAGCTGACATTGCCGGCTGAGACAGCAGGAGATGAAGGCGCAGCCCCTGTGCCAATGACAAGCAACACAAACTGATGACGTGAAGAGATATGAAGAAGGCGTCTCAAGCGCTGATGTGAGATCATGCACACAGACACCAGCTCAGTCAGTCAGGAGCACAGTCCTATCAGCCACAGTAACCCAGGCCGAGGACGCGAGACCTGGTGGGGATATTGGGGATGTTCTTTTGATGGGTTTCCTTTGCTGGGATGCAGGAATCCAGTATTGGCTGGGAATGAGTGGGGAGGGGATGTTTTGGATGAGAGAAGGGTTAGTTTTAAGCAATCTCGGAGAGTGAGGAAGTAAATGGAAAGAGATGAAGTATATCTGGGTGGCACTGGGGCCCCATGAGCTCTGTGTGTATGTATGTATGTGCATGTGTATGTGTATATGTATGTATGTGTGTATGTATGTATGTGTGTATGTATGTATGCATGTGTATGTATATGTGTGTATGTGTGTTTATTGTGCGTGTATGTGTGTATTGTGTGTATTGTGTATTTGTATGTATGTGTGATTGTGTGTGCATGTGTGTGTGTATGTGTGTGTGTATTTGTGTATTAGTCTACAGTGGGCATGATAGGCACATTCACTGTCTTCACTGCAGATATACATTTATAAAATGGGGGAAGACTGAGCTGTTGGGAAGATATGTGTGAGAATTAAACACCTTAATACATGTGATGTACTTGGCACATGGTATCACTTTAACCCTTCATTGGTTTTATCCTGTAGTGTACACTATATTTTTCTATCATTGCTTGCTGAGTCAGGATCTCACTATGTAGCTCTGGCTGTATGGTCACTATGTAGACCAGGTTGGCTTTTAATTCACAGAGATCACCTGCCTCTGCTGGGATTAAAACATGTACCACCACACCCAGCTTATTCACTGTATATTTTTGCCTACATATACATGGGCTCTTAGAAATTTTAGATTTTAAAAGTCATTCAATGCAAGCCCTTACCTAACCACCTGAATTTCATCAGCATTACCTTTTGGCCTTGGTTTGGTCCTAGAGCATCAGAGTAAATGCTCCATTCTGAGGCCCTGCGTTTCATCTTTGGATGTCTTTGCTCTGCTTTCTATAAACTGAAATCTGCTCTGTGGTGATTTACAGTGAAGCTCACTCATTTGGGCTACACTGAAGAAATCATTCCTGTCTTTGTCTCTCTTTTATAACAGTCTTCTTTAGATTTGGCCGCAGACCAGATGTGATCCCGTGCTGCCACTCTGGACTCTCTAACCCTGTCTTCCTTACTACATCCCAGACAGAGCTGCAGAACAACAACAGCAACAACAGTCTCGGTTCTCCTGTCTCTCATCATCCAGAGCCATGTTCAAGCCCATCAGAGAAAGGGTGATTAGCTATTCTCTAGTCTTTTATCTTTACTATGTCCTATGGAACTCTGTAAAGCTTAGTGATTGGTCCATGGAAAGCGGTCTTATAGAGATGACTGTGGTAAGCCATAGGTAACACTCAACGGTGTCCATAGATGCATGTATGTTAATATACTATAGATTCCTGCAAAGGAATCCAGCACGTTCCCAGAACCTACTGGTTGATTAATGTATTTCCTCCTTCTTATCCATTTCTTGGGACTAGCATTTCACGGAAACATCTCTGGGAAATTCTGGTCCAAAAGAGCATTTCTCACACTTAGTGCATGACATGTAAAATATCCACTTAGATAACATTTATTACAAAGCTACACAAACAGTGCAATCTTTATAAGTTTAAAGTCCACTCCTAATGCTTATAGACCATATGAGCAGTTACAAAACCAAATCCATTAACAAATAGAAGAAAAAGCAATTTAAACTGGCCACATGAAGTTAGTGTGGCGTATAATGTGTGTTTTTATTTGTTTTTATTCATAATCATAAACTTAGCTCTGCAACCCAGCAGTAGTCAAAAGGGAGTAAAGAAAACACGGAACCTGAAGAGCTCGGAAAGTGTCAAGGTGAGCCTGAGGCCAGAAAGGCCAGAGATATAGGGGAAAGCAAACACTCAAGGGGCAGAGCAGTAAAATGATTCCTAAGAGCATTGTGCTATGCCATAGGTCAGCACCTCTCTCGGCCATCCTCAGAGAAGCTTCCTTCTGCAGCGGATGGGAGCAAACACAGAGACCCACAACTGGGCAAGGTGCAGAGACTGAGAGACCTTGGAACACTCGGTCCTAAGGGGGACGTTGGCGTCAAATCCCTCCCTCGGGTTCAGGGAACTGTGAAGGAGAGGCGGTAGAAAGACAGGAAGAGTCAGAGGGAGTGGGTGACACCCGGGGAACGGCGCCTTCCAGACACACAAGGGAACTCACAGAGACTGTGACCGCACACACAGGGCCTGCGCAGGTCCAAGCCAGATTGGGTCCCAGTACTGAGATGCCACAAGTCCCCATCCCTAACCCATCTGCTTATAAAGGAAAATTAGCTCTCTCCAATGGAGTCTCACTAGGTAACATTAACCACACTTGAGGGTAGGCTCCCAATCCTGGCAGTAGATGCGAACACAAAGCTGACCTCTTCCCTTCCTCCACTTCCCCACAGATGATCGTATGTTGAGCGCAATAGTATTCTTGTAGACTTCTTGTCTAATTTTGCTTATATATTATGGTGTCCAAATGTGTGTGCGTGTTTTCTAAAGAGAAAGAAAGGATATGAAGTTGGAAGGATGGAGAGGATCTCAGATGAAATGGAGGAGGGGAGTTTGTGATCAGAATGTAGTATATGAAAGAATTCGTCCCCCTCCCTCAGGAATTTTGTTTGTTTGTTTGTTTATTTGTTTGTTTGACCCAGTGGCTCACTATGTAGCTCTGGATGTCCTAGAACTCACTACATAGGCTGGCCTCAAACTCACAGAGCTCTGCCTGCCTCTGCCTCCCAAATTCTGGGATTAAAGGCGTGTATCACTGCACCTGGTGATAAATGTATTTATCTTTAATAAAAATAAATATTTTTAAGAAGAGCATCAAGACCCAGGAAGCTCAAGCAGATGTGTAAAGACAAGGTCACCTGTGGTACAGTCGGCCCTGTTTTGCATCTTTCTGGTCTTGCTATTCCCAGCTTCCTAGGCTCCATGACTTCCAGGATGTTCATCCCATCTCTCACCCTCCAGGAGACCATTCAGTCATGACAGCACAGATGAAAAGCTAGAAAGTCTCATATTTGGTTCAGTATTTGCCATAGCAAAATGCTGGGACCTGCAGGCTTCAGAGTGACATCATCAAGTGTGTCCCTCTGGACAGACCACTGCCATTGCAGGCATTGTGGTGTGAAAGGCCATCATCTGTCACATAAGTCCTTCAGTGATTCTGTGGAAACAGGAACGGCCAAATCCTTTCTTGCCAGTACTCGGATCAAGAAACTTTGCAGCTGTTTTTAAAACTTTGAACAAAGAGCTCAAAGATGGCCCAAGGGCTCACCACTATCTGTAATGCCAAAGAACCTAGTGAATTTATCCAGGACTGGCCGTGGGTGGCTACAGGGACAGCAGGCTATTCAAAGCTTAAGATGTTGTGTTTTGAAAATGCAATCACCAATGCAAAGCGAGTTGACAAGAGCCTCGCATCTCGTTAACCTTTTGATTGGTTGTGTATGATGAACTGGGGTCTGGATCGTCGTCCTATCGTCGTCAATACTTTTCTTTTACTCACATTCTGGTTGTGAACCTGGCTTTTAACAGTCAAGCCAGCTCTCCATTTTCTTTTATTTAAAAAAAAAAAAAAGGAACTTGTTTGGCTAAAGGTTTGATTTTCCAATGGGTCAAGCAATCTTACCACAGTTTGACAATCAAGATTAACCAAGGTTCTCTAAAGGAACAAAACCAAGAGGATGGATGAACAAAGTGCATGTGTGTGTGCGCGCATAACGTGTGTGCGTGTGTGTGTGTGTATTAAGGGGTTAATAGATTGATCTACAGAAAGCCCAGATAGTCCAACAACAGCTGTCTCACACTAAAGCAATTGAGAATCTCTTCGCTGTTCAGGCCATGAGACTGGATGTCTCAGCAGTTCCAATTGGATGGAGGCTTGGGATGAGGTCATCAGTCTACCCTGGAATCTCAAAGAAGTTTATTCTAATACCTGTGAAGGAATGTCTCAACAACAGGGTGGCTGAACTTGCCCTCGAGACTGAGGGCAAGCAGGCAAAAAGCAAAGTTGCCTTCTGTCCTTGTACCAGACTGTGTGCCCCAGACAGAGGGTGGATCTCCCTGCTTCAAATAATCTGATCAAGAAAACCCCCATGGGAGGGCCCAGCATCTCAGTTTTGCTTGATTCTAGATGCAGTCAAGTCGACAACCAAGATTAGCCATCACTAATGGAGGTGGAGAGACATGGAGCCACGTTGAAGTTAAAGGAGGTTCACTTCAGCAAGGGAGAGCAGCAGAAACCAAAGGGGGAAAGCTGGGGTGGGGTGAGCGCTATGGGTGTGCAGTGAGTGTGAGTCCATTGTGGTGAGTGTGCCTAGCTGGACCAGTAGCCCCGTGGATCACAGATCTGATGTGATTCTGTTCGGCCTCCGTATGTGGGTTCCACATCCTCAGAGGAAAAGATGTGAGAAAGTTCGTCTGCTCTGGGCATGGACCGAGTGTGGATAGATCAGGTCAGGGTGATTATCACGTACATCACCACTAACTTTTAGCGTTTCTTTGTGGTGAGAACATACAAACACTTCTGATTATTTTGAACTTTACAATTAATTATTAACTATGACTACCCTATGGTAATGAGAATCCCAAAATTTACTCATCCTTTCTTAGCCTTCATCACCCCAAATCTTCATCTTTCTAAGCATTGGGTAACCATTGTTCTAATCCAGTGGTTCTCAGACTTCCTAATGCTGCGACCCTTTACTGCAGCTCCTCAGCCAGGCAGTGGTGATGCACACCTTTAATCCCAGCACTCTGGAGGCAGAGGCAGGTGGATCTCTGTGAGTTTGAGGCCGGCCTGGTCTATAGAGCAAGTTCCAGGACAGGCACCAAAGCTACACAGAGAAACCCTGTCTCAAATATGTATACACACACACACATATATATAGTCATGTTGTGGTGATCCCCAACCATAAAATTATTTTTGTTCTACTCCATACCTACAATTTTGTTACTGTTATGAATTTTGTTGTATCTAGTTTGCACTTCTGCAAAACTAGCTTCCTCAAAGCTTCTACCTGTAAGTTGGGGTAAGTACTTTTCTTTCTGCACCTAACTTGTTTCGTATAACAGAATGTCATCCAGGCTCCTCCACAAATGACAGGCGTTCACTCTTTCTACAGCTGAGTACCATTCCATCGTGTATGCGTGACACATTTGTCTAACCCGTTTGCCTACCGCAGACTTTTTGCGTTTCTGGCTGTGGTGAATAGTGCCTCAATCAACATGGAAATATGTCTCTTCAGCACACTGATTTCAGTCACTTTGTTTATATACCCAGTAGAGGGGCTGCTGACGTTTAAAATGGAGATGGCAGATAGATCCTAAGTCTGGGGTCACAGCTCCAAGATGGCGAGCTGAGACCCGCCCGTGTGTAGACGGTTCCCAGGGCCGTGCTTACTTGCCCTTACTCTGTTCCCAAGCTCTGGACACCTTTATCTAAACTCCATGTTTGCTTCCCAGAAAGACTCGTGTCCATTGGCAAGAATTACAAAGTGAAGGGAAGAAGAGGGTGGTGAGAGCCCTCCATTCTACAGAAGGAACAACCAAGGCACACGCGTTAGCTCTCAGCCTCATGCCGGTTTTGAGCCCAGATCTTGGGGAGTCGGGGGATGATGAATGCGCAGTGCAGAGAGGGGAGAAAGACAGGGATGCCACATGCCAGCGCAGCCAGGGACTGAGGTCAAGCGTGTGCGCACACTGTGAACTGGTTTTTAAAGTCAAATTTTTTAATTTAAATGTAACCACACTTTAGTGTTTCTATCCTTCATCATTCATATATCGTAGGAGTTCTCAGCCCTTATCCTGCAAGGCTTGCAAGAGTTCCAGCACAACTCAGAACAGACAGGACTGGACGTAATAAAACGTGATGCTCTGGGAACCGACCGCCTCTCTGTTCGGAAGCTTCCTCTAAGTCACACTTACTTGTAAGTCTTGGTGGGTAAAAACCGAGCAGTCCGCTCTGTCCCAGGTGTCCCCGCAGCAAACGAGGTGTCCCTCTGTTCCCAGAAATCACCACTAGAGGGCTGCAGAGACTAGCAATGGAAGGAGCCGGAGGCCCTCGGAAGCCGGATCAGACCTCGCCTAGGGGTCCTATCCCGTCTTCAGGCTGAGGAAGCTGGAGCTTCCGGAGGCGGCACGGTGTGCCCCAGACCACCCAGTTACTATGTGGCAGAGTCACAATTCCACTAGAGTTTTCACGTGGGTTCCAATGTGATGTCATGGAAAGTGAGGGAGGGGATTTGGGAGCCAAGGATTCCATCTGATCTATCTCATCTTGTGTACCAGGCCAAATTTGCTAATTTCTCTGAACCTTGCTGTCTTGTGGGATACGGATACTTCAGCTGTGCCGGTTTTGTGTTCTGTGGAAGTAGCATGGCTTAGGGTCCTCGAAGCTCGTGGTCACTCACCAGACGCCCACACCTTTAGTTTTTCTCCCCTTAGGGTCTCTCTCTGGGGTACCTTGACTTCATGAAATGCCCTTCAGGAATGAATTCCAAGGGTTCTGTCTGGTCATGCCCTTTGATACATGTTGAAGTACATCTGACAGGAAGTACATATTGTTTTTAAGTAACCAAAATAAATAAAATCACAGGAGGTGTATATATATCTTTAATCCAACAAGGAGTCCAGGGCAAGATCTTGCCTCTGTCTAGGTTTGTATCCCCACTCTTGCCCATGGAGCGCCCTTAGAGAGGGCGGCGGACGTATGGCAGGATACAGCGATAACAGACCCTCCCTGCAAGGTATCGCCCCTGTCACTTAGTTTATCTTACTCCTTTGCCTCCTCTACAGTTCTGAGTCAGGCATCATTAGCCTAACCGTAGAGATGAGAAAACTGAGGCTCAGAGAAGTCAAACGATCTTCTAAGGCCTTTCTGAAAGTTAATTGACCCCTCCCACGCCAGAGTTCAAGGCCAGCTTTGCCTGAGTGTGTTAGCCTTTCTGATCTCCGCCCGCGGCTCTGCCCATGTGAAAGTGAGAGCCAGGAAGTATTGTAATTCACTAGGAAGGCTACCCTGATGTCACAGTGCTTAACCAGCTGCGGCCACCCAGAAGATGCCCTTTGGCGGCCATGAGACATCCTGGAGGTTGCTCACACTGGCGTGTGGGTGGGGATGGGAGCCCCGGGGTGGGTGGGGGCTGACGCCTGCTTCAGTAGTGAATCCAATGTAGCAGAACAAGAGGTATTTGGTTGGTAAGAATCTCTCCCTCCTCAGCTGCTTGAGTTCTAAAAACCAACTCTTCCTGAAAGGAAGCAAGGTCAAAAGCGAAAGGGTCTGAAGCCAGAGACGGAACAGCATGTGCCTCACCTACAGCAACTTCCAGAAATTAGCTTCACACTAAATTCTGGTTTCAAAACCCCGGCCAAAGTGACTCCACGAGGTGAAGAAGGTGAAGGGCATCAGGAATTTCCTAAAGCATTTAACACAGCCAGAGAGGCTGACCTGACTGAACTGGCGGCAGTAAAGGTGACCAGGGAATCCCAACTCCCTCTGCCTCCCCCGGGCTGGCAGACTGCCACCTAAAGATACTCGCCGCCCCGCGTGCCCGCAGCAGCTGCTCAGCGCCTCCACCGGCTTTCCGAGGCGCTGCCTCCCAGCAGGTCAAGCATGCGCGCATCTTCTGTACAAGAATGTCCAGATGCTGTTCAGACGCAGTTCTAGAAATAGCCAGGCACCTGAGTGTAACCCGACACGGGAAACATCCTTTCATGCGTGCAAAGCAGGCTCCTCTAAGGGGCAGGGGGAGAGGAAGTCCTAATTAGAGTCATTCTTTCATCCAACAGAATCGAGCCTCCAAGCCACCAGCCAAGTGGATCTAGACCCTGGCTGCATACAAGATTCACCCGGGAACTTTGAATAAAGACCCGCACCACCGCAACTCCACCCAAAACCAATTACATAGGACTACCTGGGAGTGGAGCCCAGTCCTCTGCACTTTTAAAAAGTTTGCTGGGTGATTCTTTACGTGGGGAGAACCGTTATATAGTAGCTACAACACAAAACAGGCCAGGCCTCAAGCAGAGGAGCCTCCACGGTGGCCTGTGTTTTCTGAGAGGTGACTTTGAATCATCTTCACCTGCAGACTGTGAGGGGTTTGACTGTCTCACAGATGGGGTGGGTGAGGGAGTATATGACTAGCCAACAACACGCAGCAAACAAGCAGCCGTTGCGGAGGAACCGGTTTCCTCCATGACTCCCCTGTTCCTGCCATTATGCATCACTTTAAGGAACCCAGCTGGAAACGAGCTTCGGGATGTGCATTGCTGCACCAAGGCAAGATCACAGCCAAAGGAAAATGATGGGCGGTTGGATCTCTCCACCAGCCAGCAAGTGTCGATTGGTGTTCTGAAAACTAAGCTCCTGTTGATCCATTTGTTGTTGGCTTAACTGTTCGCTTCCAGGATTTTCTCGACAGCCTTGTGGCCAGAACTGTAAGCAGATATTTAAGAGACTGCAGCGCCGGGATCAGCAGTTGGCCTTAGGATATGCTGAGTCCTAAGGAGAACGTAATTTATTGCGCAAGCTCTTAGCTGAATAGTTAGCACTCACGTGTTTGGCTGCTTTGCTGGCCCTTAGTTAGCGGTCAGTAAGCGTAGGAGGGCCAGCCTGTGTTCACAGGAAAAGCACAGACAGGTGCGACATGTGCAAGGGGCTGAGATCCAGACTTTGAAATACAATCCCCTCTCTGGGTAGCTGTTCAGCCACATCTAAACCTTGCTTCTTTAGGCTTCGGTGCAGCTTAGCCTACCCTGGAGTGGACTATAACATTCTCAAAGCAGCCTCCAAGATATTTAGTCTAGTTTCCCAAGTGCTGGTCCTCTGGGAAGTAGCAATTACCCTTCATAAACAAACCCACTGGTCCCTGCCCTTCCCCCTCGGCACCGTTGGCCTTGGCTCTTTGTTCTTTCAGCCCTCTTCTCCCTCGCCCTTGGTGTTTGCCAGAGAAGTTCATCTGTTTGCCACTTGTCCATCACTAGCAATCAGACCCTCTTGCAAATGAAGAAACCAAAGTCCAAAGAGCAGAACCACACAGTAGGTAGCAGAGCTGTGGACCAACCCAACCTCTGGGTCTCACGTGGGTGGTCTGTCAAGTCCCACTCAATCAAAGGCAGCACAGCACTTCCAAGCGCAGACTGCATTCCAAGCACAAACCAGTGCAACCCAAAAGACGTTAGATGCATTTTACCGGCATCTGAGCCTGGGTCTAATCTTGGGCAAAATCCCAGGGAAAGCAAAGATATATAGTCTTATAGCCCTATATGCCTCTAAACCAAGAAAAAAAAATCTTAGAATGTTTACCAATATCCACTATTAATACTTTGATATTTACCAAAGAGGACTTGCCAAAAGAATTCAAAGAATAAGTTTCTAATAACAGGATGTTTAGGGGTTGCTTTGATGCCCGTTCTGAGATAGATGGAGTCTGCCGGCCCTCTTAGCTCCTTCAAACACCAGAGTAACAATAAAACCCACTTACATTTACTAAGTACTAAGCCTGTTCCATGTGATGTAAAACATACTTTCCATGTTCATGTGTCCCATGCCACGTGACACCAGTCTTACTGTCTCCTTGTACAGGTGAAGAAACTGAAACTCGCTGGCTAATTCGTCCAGGTTCACATGGTTAATAGCAAGCACCTGAGACAGGGTCGAGCCTTTGTGTTCAAATGATCCTGTGCCTCATACACAAATCACATGTGCCTTCCCCCTGACTGGGACTTTTCTTAACAAACATGCAGAAATGATAGAGCTGGCAGGGACTGCACACAGAGAGATGGGCAGAGAAATGCCAGCCCCCCCCCCCAGGGCAGACACCCAGCACTTCTTCTAACTGGTTCCCACCCTCGCTTCACCTCACCCACGCTGGACCATCCATCTCCTCATTAGTCACACAGCCCAAAGGCCGTGCAGGGAAAGAGCCCGAGCACAGCCTGGCCCAAGCCTGGAATGGAGCCTGATGCTTGTGACATCCATCAACTGGTTAATTTCAGAAAAGCATCCATTTGCACCAGCTGCTTACAAAGCTCTTGGCCCTCCAGAGACAAGCAGCCAATCACAAGGCAAAGTAGAGAGGCGGAGTTTTTCTGGGAACTGTATTCAACTGGGGGGGGAGGCTGTCGGCCCCTTGGCTGGTTGTGTGATTTCAGTGAAGCTCGAGAGATTGGAAGATAGAGTTTAAATGAACGATCTTATTATTTTATATTTATGGATCATATTTGTCCTCAAAGCACAAGTGCCCTAATAGCCTGTCATGAGGATGATGGTTGCGAGGCAAGGACTGCTGTTGCTCTGTGTGTGGAGAAAGATGCCTGAGAGTTTCTCCAGTCTCTCCAGGTGGTAATATGCGTGTGTGTGTGTGTGTGTGTGTGTGTGTGTGTGTGTGTAAGGAGAAGAGAGGGAAAGTCACAGGTCCACCATCTGCCCCTGAACTTCTTCAGGCTCGAGTCTCAAGAGATACACAGCTTTTAGCAATGACCGATAAACCAGAATTCTAACACATTCCCACAGACAGAGAGCGACAGCTCAGTCTTTACAAGGCTGCATTAAAGCATGGTCCCCTTCCTCCCAGCTGTCAAGTTCCTTCAGGAGATCAGATGTCTTGGCATCACAGAGAAAAGTTTCTGGATGTTCTCAGGGAAACACTGCACCCACCTAGAGCAAAGAATATGATTACTGTAGTCCAAACACAACACGGAGATAACAAACACTACCCCTTCCTATCCTAAGAACTGGGCGTGCAAAAATGTCCCTATTCTGGAAATAAATGTCACACACACAGAACAAGACAAGAAATGGAAAGATCCCAAATCCTACCATTTCTGTCCAGCATTGTATTATATAGAACCATAGGATATGAAAAAGAAATAAAATACTATATGATTGGAAAAGAAAAGGGAAAACTAATTATTTCCAGGTGACATGATTGTACATGCTACCTTTCCACATCCCTCCTCTGCACCCGCCACTGGACTGGAATGACCTCACCTGGTCCTTGCGAGAGCCCATGGGAAAAGTTTATCATCCTCATTGTGCTGGGGGTAAAGCAGAGACTCACTGAGGTCAGCATCCCATTCTGGTGTGGAGTGTCTACCTGCAGAGCTGACCTGCCGAAGCATTCACTTTACCCCGCTCTCTAGCTTTAGAACTACTTAAGCCTCTGCTCTCATCCATCCGGCTCCCACTACCTTCTGCCTCTGTTGTTCTGAACACTCTGGCTAGTGTTTGCTCATGTGGTCCTCCTTATGGTCTCCCTGGAAGCCATCAGTCGGGTTGCACTCGATGCTTTCCATTTTTGCTTTGGATTCCATGGCTCACTCAAGGTAAGAATTAATTAGTCCAGAATACATACACATATAATAATAGAAGTAAATTAGTAGTGACAATAAAGGACAGTCGAGAGAAGGAAGAACAGAAATGTGTGAGTCATGTATCCGTTCATTTAGTAACAGACAGGAGCCCAGCACGTACAGCCTTATTCTGCTTATCACCCTACACTTGCTGAGTACCTACTGTGTGCTGGCATTCTTCTTGCCCTCTGTCTTCATCACTGTTCAACTGCTGTGACAAAACCCCATGACCAAGGTAACTTATAGAAGGAATCATTTGGGGCTGACAGTTCCAGGATGTGAGAGTCCACGGCTATCACAGCCACTGAGAACATGGTGACAGGCAGACAGACATGGTTCTGGAGCAACAGCTGAGAGCTTACATCTTGATTCACAAGCATGAGACAAAGAGCTGAAATGGCTTAGGCTTCTGAAACAATTCCTAGTGACATACTGCCTTCAATGAAGCCACACCTCCTAATCCTTCCCAAACAATTCTACCAACTGGATATGAACCTACGATGGAACCCATTCTCATTCAAAGCACCACGGGACAGTCTGAGGCAAAGTTTAATACACGGGTGTACATCTCACGACAGCAATAGTTCCTCTCTACTTCTCAAGTGCTGAAACTAGTGGTAAACAAGAGAGAAGACTCCCCCAGGTGGGCCACTTTAACAAGAGATGGCGTGCACGTGGGGGAACAACAGTATTACTGAGACAGGAACACCACTGGAAGTTCTGGACTCTGCTTGTCTGTGTTTTGAGAGAGTCATGGAACTCAGTGGCAGAGACACCTCGGGAGAGAAAATCCCCTATGCCAGACTGTTGCCAGCCTGTCACAGATAAGGTAAGAAAAGTCTACTACTGGGGGTCATACCCACGGGCGGTTCTCAGAAGTAGCCAGGGTTGGGTTTGATC
This sequence comes from Neodon shergylaensis, assembly GCA_025134845.1. Classification (NCBI taxonomy): domain Eukaryota; kingdom Metazoa; phylum Chordata; class Mammalia; order Rodentia; family Cricetidae; genus Neodon; species Neodon shergylaensis. Next base: position 1,154,326 of record JABTXL010006431.1, read on the forward strand.
AGAGCTCATCTTCTTTAATGCTGCCTGATGCTTTGAGAAATAAATGCCCCAGGTTACACGCCCTAGCCAAGACAACCCAAGTCTGGACTGTTCAGGCAGAGGAAAGTGGAATGAAGCTGCCTACTAGCTGGAGATCTGGCTGAAGGTGTATGCAGAAGACAGGCTGGGTGGGTGATGGAGGTGGTGGGTCATTTGTCTATCTGTTGCTTTCATTGGTTAATTGATAAAGAAACTGCTTGGCCTTTGATAGGACAGAAAATTAGGTAGGCGGAGTAGACAGAACAGAATGCTGGGAGAAAGAAGCTGAGTCAGGCAGTCGCCATGATTCTCCCGCTGGACACAGACGCAGGTTAAGATCTTCCCTGGTAAGCCACCAGCTTGTGGTGTTACACAGATTATTAGAAATGGGTTAGATCAATATGTAAGAGCTAGCCAATAAGAGGCTGGAACTAATGGGCCAGGCAATGTTTAAAAGAATACAATTTCCATGTAATTATTTCAGATAAAGCTAGCCGTGCGGGCAGCCGGGCAGCGAGAACCGGCCAGCTGCTCCATCTACAGGTGGGGGTGTCTTCTGAAGGCTTTGCCACCTTCTCCACCTTCCCCCAACCTCCCAGCATTGCTTATGCCCCTGACAAAACCCTGGCTCACAGTGCTAAGATATCCCATGCTTGAAGCAGAGTGGATGACATTTTCACACTCTCGGTGTCTCGGGAAGCTTTAAATTCTAATATCTGTAGCACTTCTTCAGCAAAAGGCAACAGGCTACAAGCACCTTGAACTGTCACGGACAACTAGCATCTATTGAGTATGGATCTTAGATCAGACTTCCTAGTGGATTTTTGTATGTCTGTTATCTCCTTTGTGGCTTCACGACAGCCTGCTGCTAAAGTAGGATTGCTCTTCCTACCTAAAACAGAGGAAGCTCAGGAAAGCTAAGTAACCTTGTCTGGATATATGCAGGCAAAAAGAACCTAGCCTGGTCTAATTAAAAATTTTCCCACTATGTGGCTTAACCTCACTCCTACACTTACCTGAAGTCTCCTTGTATTGGGTGTTTACTCATCCAGTGAATGACTGTGTACTGGGTATTCTTTCTGTTTATTTAGCCAGCCTTCCTCTATGTCTCTGTAACTGTACGTTGGCTTCTCTATGTCTTTCTTTATCTTTTGGATACAGTCACATGCATGCATGTATGCGCGCGCACGCAAGCACACACACACACATGGGGTGGGGGAATCGTAGAGAGACAGACCAACCGACAGAAAGAGACAGAGAGAGCATGAGGAAGCAAGCAAGACTTTGCTCTCAAAACCCAGTTCTGGGCCTACTCCATCCACAAAGGCTCCTTTCCCTCTACTCCCCCTCCTAGGCACCACAGTGCCTCCCCCTGTTAGTGGGGCTCAGCTCATGCACTTAAATGAAAGTAGGCAAACCTCTGGCAAGAAGGTCTAAAGAATGCGGCCACTCACTTGTGCTATAATCCACCTGATAGTGTTAAATAGTGCCTTGGGGCAGGTCAACTATTTATTGCCTTTATCAACAGCTTCATACTTAAGTATTCCACATGGGTCTGTCTTTTCCTTGTTTCATTTACAGACCCTCATGCTGAACATTTGAATGGTTTTTGGCCTTTTTGTTGATTTTCCATTCAACGCCCTCCCCTTGGTGAGAATAGCTCTGCCTAGTTGCCCTCCTGGACATTTTCTGTCCCTTGCTGAATTGAAAATGAAGTCCCTGGCTGTGACTCCCATGAGATCTGTACCATGCTCTCTCACTCACTCTGAGGTTCTTTTCTGATCCAGGAATGATTTGGACAGGTGGTCTTTCTTACTCTCTGTCAGGTCCATTCCCTGTGTGGCTCAATAAGCAACTGCTTTCAAAACACTACACGCCTTCTGCATGCAGCCTTCCGTGCTTAAAGCTCTCTTATTGTCTAGTCTGGGCCTAGAGGTCAGGTCTTCCCACCTATTCTGCTTACACGGTCAGCAGAGCTCTTCAGGCCTGCCTTTGCACTAAGGGTGAGACCCTCCTTCTAGCCACCCTAATGGCCCTCTCACTTTTTATCTCATTACAAAAACTTTAGGTTAGAGGACATGTTGGTGTAAGGCCCTTCTGGCCATGGAAAAGCTGACTTGGAGGATAACGGCACATTGAAAGTCTTTAAAAGCAAACTTTCTGTCAGTGGACTACTGGGCAAGAAAAGTTGAACTGGGTATGGAAAAGGGAGGAGGAAAACCCAGGAGTCCACGTGAGGGTAAGGAATTACTAGATGATGATGTGGGAGGGTCTTCTGTTTTGTGTTGATTTCATTGGTTAATAAAGAAACTGCCTTGGCCATTTTGATAGGCCAGCTCTTAGGTGGGTGGAGTAGACAGAACAGAATGCTGGGAGGAAGAGGGAAGTGAGGCAATCGCTATGCCTCTCCTCTCTGGGTCAGATGCAGCCACCAGGTCAGACATGCTGAATCTTTCCCGGTAAGCCACCACTTTGTGGTGCTACATGGATTATTAGAAATGGGTTAAGCGGGAGAAAGGGGAGACTCGACCGACCGGTCTCGGAAGCCCCTGGGAGTGAGGCCCAGCCTGCAGGGAGCCCTGCAGTGTATGTGTGGTAACACCATGTCTGTGCCCCTGCTCACCGACGCTGCCACCGTGTCTGGAGCTGAGCAGGAAACGGCCGTGGTTATTTTTTTACATGGACTTGGAAACACAGGGCACAGCTGGGCTGACGCCCTCTCCACCATCCGGCTCCCTCATGTCAAGTACATCTGTCCCCATGCGCCCAGGATCCCTGTGACACTCAACATGAAGATGGTGATGCCGTCCTGGTTTGACCTGATGGGGCTGAGTCCAGATGCCCCAGAGGATGAAGTTGGTATCAAGAAGGCAGCAGAGAACATCAAAGCTTTGATTGAACATGAGATGAAGAACGGGATCCCCGCCAATCGAATCGTCCTGGGTGGCTTTTCGCAGGGCGGGGCCCTGTCCCTCTACACAGCCCTTACCTGCCCCCACCCTCTGGCTGGCATTGTGGCATTGAGCTGTTGGCTGCCTCTGCATCGGAACTTTCCCCAAGCAGCCAACGGCAGTGCCAAGGACCTGGCAATCCTCCAATGCCATGGGGAGCTGGATCCCATGGTACCTGTTCGGTTTGGGGCCCTGACAGCTGAGAAGCTCCGGTCTGTCGTCACACCTGCCAGGGTCCAGTTCAAGACATACCCAGGTGTCATGCACAACTCCTGTCCTCAGGAGATGGCAGCTGTAAAGGAATTTCTGGAGAAGCTTCTGCCTCCAGTCTAATGAGTTGCTGGCCCCCATTGTGGTCCCCCAGCTCACCAGGGACCCCGCAAACAAGCAGTGCACCATCTTGGATCTGAGCTGGTCGAGCCCGTCCTTTCTCTTCCCACCCTGTCCTCTTCCCACAGGCCTCTGGGTAGGTGGCCAAGGCTGGCCAGGCCTTCCTGCTGGCCTTGGCCATCTGGAAGTCAGCAGCAGGGGTGGGCTGCTTTCTTCCCCACTTCCCCAGAGGTGGGCCCCAGCAGCAGTGTTGGAGGGGCTGTAGGCAGCTGGAGAAAGGGGCCCGGCTGCTGACACACTCACTCAGGACCTCACTCACTAGCCCCGCTCTGGGCCCCCTCCTGCGACCTCAGGGTTTGGCCCATGGGGCCCTTATGGGCCCCCCACCCCAGTGATTCTGCCCGGATAATCGGATAATCGTCTCTCCTGCCTCACCGCAGCTGCTTCTCTGTCACGGATGTGTCCATGCCCGGGGCCCTTGCTACTGTGGGCTGCCTGCTTCTGTGCAGGCCGGCAGTGAGGAGGTAGAGTCCCTCAGGGCCTCCCCTCAGCCCCTCCCCCAGGGGGGCTGGGCCCTGCCTCCCCATGGCCCTTCCTTGCAGGCCTGGAGCCTACAGGGCTGAATCGAGGTTCAAGGGCCCCCTGCCCCCTGCTGTCTCACCCCCACTATGTCCCCACTCTAGGGCCAGGGAGGTGTGGGGGGAGTTGTGTCTTGTCTTCTGTCTCCATGTGGTTTTGGGTGTTTTTCTTATTTTGTCCTGGATTCCGATAAAATTAAAGAAATTGCTTCAAAAAAAAAAAAAAAGAAATGGGTTAAGCAAGATGTGAGAATTAGCCAATAAGAGGCTGAAACTAATGGGCCAGGCAGTGTTTAAATGAATACAGTTTCTGTGTAATTATTTTGGGTAAAGCTAGCAGGTGGCCGGGAGCCAGGCCGGAGGAAGCGGCCCACATCTCCTTCTACAAGATGAAAGGCAAAGTGTGTTTACTGCTATAATAGTGGCATGGCCGTTTGGGGTAACCAACTGCTTTCTGATTAAATTTGAGGCTGCTCCACAGTAAGGAATTCATGCCTGGTGCTGTAAACCTGATCAACATGACACAGCTGGGGGGATGGTCATAGGCCCTACTGGGGGAACCTACTACTATTTTTGCTAAATGAACATGTTGTCAAACTTCCTTCTACATATCTATTTTCATCCATATACATTATTGCTATCCTCAACCCTATTCAGAGAAACTTCTTTAGAAGGGCACAGCAATTAATGCACAAGACCAAGTCAATCAACATTCTAGCACAGATAGAGGGGCCCCTGGGGCACAGGGAATCACAGTCTTAGTAAGAGACAGAGGCCTCTGGTAGATTTTCCTCACCCTGGTGAATGGCCCCTAGTCATGTGCCTATGGCCACACTAATAGAACTCAGTAAATTATGAAGGAAAAAAAAACAACAACATGAAAGTGGGAGGGGTATTTTGAGGGGCTCTCAGGAGGGTGGGGGAGCAGTTAGGGATGAATATAAACAAGACACACTGTATAAAAATATGAAGTGGTCCAAGAATGAATAATAAATATTCCTTAAAAAGAAATAAGAGTTACTAGGTAAGAAAGAGAATGACTCAACCCTCCTTGGACACACTCGCTTCCTTCAATGACAGCCCATCTTGCCAAAGCAGGACAACTCCAGCCCACTCTAAATAGCAATGGATGTTCCTTTCCGATCCAGTATAATCCCACACAACACTCATTTGCTTTCTTATGACTCAGCTTGGAAATTGGGCTACTTATTCAGAACTGTTTCTGAGCTTAGAAGCCAAAACCAGGATCATCTTTAGTGATTTTTTTAATCACTACCAGGAATAAATCCACTGAATCAGCTTGTGGTTTAAAATTATAATAACAACCACAATCAAAACAGTGAAGGACCATTAATTTATTCATATAAGGAGAGCATATAAATGCCCTTCTCTCTACTTCCTAGACTAAATACCCTTTGCGAATTCTTGAGAACTTTGCTAAATATTCATTACCCTGATGTAATCTGGTTTAAGGTGTCAGGAGAAAGCAGTTAAAATCATCTGTGCTGGGCCCTTCTTGTCAGGAAGGGAACAAGTGTTCAATACCACACAAGATTGTTTATCTGTAGACCTCAACTCTGGAAGCTTCTACAGTTTGCATGCTAAGCTAGCTTCCTTCCTTCCTTCCTTCCTTCCTTCCTTCCTTCCTTCCTTCCTT
>JABTXL010006431.1:1159869-1193930 GCA_025134845.1 Neodon shergylaensis
CTTCCTTCCTTCCTTCCTTCCTTCCTTCCTTCCTTCCTTCCTTCCTTCTTTCCTTCCTTGGGTGTTTAGTCCATGTGTAATTAGCATATTTAAATTCCAGGGGAAGTGTTGCCTGTGTACCACTAGAACACTCTTCCCTGGCAGCCCCCTAGTGGTCCCCTTTGTCTGTCTGCCCTGCTCACTCCCACTCCCCTGGCTCCCAGGTGCAGGAGGCTTTCCCTTCCATCTTGGGTTTTCCATCCAAGGCTTTTCCTGGGTGTCCCTCTTTACTGTGCAGTTGAGGAAGTAACAGCCTGCCACAATGCACTTAAGCTGGGTTTTAGATTCAACGCAGAACGAAGGGGACCCATAAAGATGAGGAAGTTAGCAGACAAGTTTCGTAAGTTCTCAAGACGCTGATCCTGGAGCCTTGGTGTTTCATCCTCACCCCACCCTCCAACTACTTCTGAATAAGAACTCGATAAGACGAGATGCACTGGTGCCTTGGAAGGCAGCCAGTCTTGTGGTATTAGCAAGATAATGTGATTTTGCAACTGGAGGGGACCTCAGACCTGATTTAGTCCAACGGTATCACATCAGGATTAGCACAGTGCAGCCCAGAGAGGTGTTGTAATTTGCTCAACGTCAGATGGGGAGCTTGCTCTAGACCTAGGTCCCCGGTACCTGTTGCCCCTGGGTAGATTCAGGTGCCTGAGCGTCAGCGCCAGAACCTGAGCAGGAATCAGAGGAGGCAATGTAAAAGGGAATGAGGTTCCGGGCGCTAGGGGGCAAAGAAGCCAGGGAAGACGACAGAAGAAGGTGCCATTTCAAGCTTAAGACATCTGGGTGGTGAGAGGTACCGGATGGGCTGGAGACAGGCAGCAATCAGGCACTGGTAGATTTACCGGGAGTCAAGGCAACCGGAAGGAGCTGAGTCAAAGAGGCTGATTTGCGAACATTCCGGGCTCTGCATATAGTAGCTCCAGCTGCAAAGCCAAGGACAGCATCGAGATTTACTGGCGCGCGGACAGGACTTCGGGTCAGCATCCGTCACTTCAGCCAGGCCTGTGAATCATAGCCAAATCTAGATGAGCTGTATTATTGACCATGATAATGGGAGGCTGAATGGTGGCTGTGATTGCCTATACCGCAATCAACCTTTAAGATGGCTAGGAATCCCGGTCCGACCAGTCCTTGGCCCAGAGAGCCGGTGATTGCTGGGAGCAAGAAACAGCTTCAGAGACAAAGGCCACAGTGCACAGTCCTGTGATCGAGGAGTCCACTTTGTCATGGGTCACGGCTCAGGTTAACATGGACCTTGGGTGGTGGGCAGTGAAGAAGGCAGAGAACTGCAGAATGAAGAGAAATGAATGGGCGATTTTCATGTCTGGGGCGGCCGCGAAGCGTCTGTGCTGGCGCTACCAAAATAGCGAACCTCTAAGCCGTTTTATTGTCAGCATCCTAAGAAGATTTTGTCACGAATCCTGAGAAGGTGACTTAACTTCGCTATGTGCGGGGCTAAACCAACGCAATGCAGAAACATCTGGATGAAAGGGAAATGTCTCTGTCAGTTATCCAGGTGCTGTGTCTACCTGACATCAAACAGCTGGATTCTTGTAAACATTTGGATAACTCACTGCATTTTTTAAATTTTTTCATTCATGTTGCAAAATCGTCCTCGCCAGCTTGGCAGGAGCGCAGAGGTCAGCTAATCTCTGATATTTGGCATAGCCTCGAATGACCTATTTGTATTATCATGCAAATCAAACGCTAAGGCAGGCAGGCCTATGCGTCGTGTCTAATTATACACAGTGTATCTTATTTGAACACGTGTTTATCTGAACGCTTTATTCTCCTTGGTCGTTTCATTGAATTGTAAATGAATCATTTGCAGATAAACTAGATTATTATAGGTATGAAAATACAACAAAATACTCTAATTAAGGCAGACTTGGTTTACTGCAGCCAGAGTGGAAATGTTCGTGACCCCCGAGGCTGCCGGAGGTACCTGCTTCCCTCAGAGAGCTACCTGTGACTTGAGCTTCAGCTCCTCTGCACTCCCGTGCTGATGCCTGTCACTTGAAAACCTCATTCCAGGTGTCTGTCCCAGGACAGAGACTAAGGCAAAGGAAGGGTACAGGACTGGGAACTTCATCAACTGCAGAAGATTTCTTTCAGCATCTGACTTTTTCTCTTCCAGATGGCCAAGGTTTCAGCCCACCCAACCCTCTCCACTAGCTGAGAGCCTTTAACAGCATCCACGCTACCACAGCATCACAGGCAAGGAGCACCAAGCAAGTTTCTCTCCTCGGTGTCGGCGCCTGGCTTCCAGCGTACGTTCAATTACCCAGAATGGAGCTCTTCATCTTTTACGTGTCACACTTTGAACTATTGTCTCATTTATACCGGTAGGCAGCACAGAAAGTGGGCACAGCTAAATTAAGATATAGAAGCAAAGGGGAAATATTTTCTAAAACTAACAAATGTCTGTGTGCTGAGTTTAAAAAAAATGATAGTCTGGGGAGGGGAATGAAACAAAAAGGTCTAGACAGAGGAAGAAAGAGGCTGGAGAGCCAGTGAGGCAGGGAGATCTAGGAAGGCTGTTTGGAGTAACAGGAGAGGGAGAAAAGAAGCTTCTCATGTTTGCCAGCATGAAAACAGAATAGGATGGAGGGGAGGTGCCAGTCAGTCAATGCATCAGACGGGCCCATCTGCCCAGTGCCCAACGTATGCAGAACATTCTTGCTGCTAGTGGCTGGAAGGGCAGTAGTGAGGCTGCATAAAAGGTCTTCCAAGATGAGCTTGAAGACCAGTGGAGACCTCTGCAAACAGCACCTCCGTGAGCCGACCAGGAAAACAGAAGCACGTGCATAAGATAACGAAGATCGCTGGCACCCATGCAGACGTCAATACAGCCCTAAGCACGAAGACCGACTTACGCAATCCGGGTAGCATAGGTTTTATATATATGTATACGAATGTCAGAGTTAACAGTTCCTGAGTGCTCGCCATGCAGCAGGCATTGTATGAAGTGCTTTATATACATTACATCTTATATATGGCAAATGTGGATGAGCCTCGAAAGTCTAAACGTCAAGTAATACAGCAGTTCATTTGAGTGTGAAATGAACTAAATGAGAGAAGATGAAGTGGAGGCGTTAAGAACAGAGTCCAACAGGCTAGAATTTGTCATAGCTTAGTTTGTAGGGTAGGACGTGGTTCATTTTCTCAGACCCCAGACTGACATGAAATGGGCGGGCAGTGATTTCCTCTCGGCTTCAGGGGAAATTATTTATTCTCTGTCGTTGACTCTCAACACACCTTTATTACCCTTGAGCTTCACTGAGTCTGCACTCAGTCCTTTGACATCCTGCTTTATTTCATTGTCAGGTGGACAATGAGGACACTCACTGTAGCTCAGGCTACCCTAGAACTACCCAAGCAGCCCAGGCTGGCCTTGATCTGGTGATGACCTGCCCGTTCTCACATGCGTAGATTATGAGCCCAAGCTACCATGCCACACTGTGAAAACTCTTGGGCTATGGGATGGCTCGGTTGGTAAAGTGGTTGCTAGGCAACCGTGAGGACCAGAGTTCAGATCCCCAGAACCCACAGGAACGCCAGTTGTTTGTGGCGGCCTGCCTGTAATTCTGTCCCCATGAGGTGGAGGCAAAGGGTCCCCCCAGCAAGCTGCCGGCAAGACTAGTCGTATCCGTGAGCCCTGAGTCTGCCTGAGGGACCCTCAATGAAGAAAGTAGAAGAATGATAGGGAATGACGCCTACTTCAGCCTCAGGCCTCCACACGCTATGCACACATGCTCCCACATATGCAAACATACACACGAGCACACCACATACACGCATGAAAGAATAAAAACAACTCTGGTTTAACAGAGAGTTTGAAGACTTGCAGAGGTCTTCACAAAGAGACTTTACAAAGGCCAAGGGTCCCCTGACTTCAAGAATGGCGATGGTACCCAGTGGCTCCGGGCAGGTTTTCCAACGTTTCCCTTTAGTTTTATTCCAAGATAGAATCAGAGCTGGGAGGGCTTGTCCCCATGGCTCCATTCCGCTTGTGCTGTGGCAGCCAGCCTTACAGCTTCGGTCTCCCAGAGAGCAATCTTTAGGGAGTAGTCAAAGTTTGCAAATAGAGACTTGAAAACTGTATTCTGGACCCAATTTTTCTTAAAAACTCTCTTCAAAGGCAAACTCACACTGGCTGCTTCCTCATTGTCTGCTATGCCGAAGGCAGAATCTCACAGTTGTTCCTTGAGGGAAGGAGGACCTTTCTCTACAGCAAAAGCCTGCCCTCCACCCTCTGGCTGGATCCACTGTCACCCCCTAGCCTACAAGCATCCCATGTGAATTGTGGCAGGCAACCCTTGTACACCACCACATCCTGCACAGCAGAGGGTATTGGCAAGGCAGGCAATGATGTTCTCTCACTGATTGGAAGCAGGGAGAAAAACAAACAGATAAAGCAATACCATTGGGCACATGAAGATGGACACAGGAGGATGGTTTGAGAGGCCGGTGACATGAGTTGGCTAGCACAGTGCTTGCCATGCGAATACTGGGTTTAGTCCCCTGGTACTTATATAAATACACACAAAATCCAGGCATGACTATTGGCACCTGTGATCTTAACACTGGGGAGATAGGGACCGGAGGGTTCCCAGGGCTTGCTGGCTACCCAGTCTAGCCAATTGGAGGTTCAGTGGCAGATCAGGGAGACACCTGATGTCAACCTCTGCCCCTCCCCTCCCCCACACCCACAAAAGAAGAACAGCCTGTTTTTGGCAAACAGCACAGGTCTGAAAGATGCTTCCTAGGGTCAGGCACATCCTGTGCCCAAGTGACCTTTCATTTACTGGGATGCCACTGCTATCAGGGAACTCTAGTGATGTGTCTCCAAATGCCCCAGGTATGCCACAATAAGCCCCCAGTGACTGAGAGAGCCTGAGCAAGTATCATCACTGGGAAAGCAAAACATCCCTGTACCGTCTGCACTGGTGGGGCCCTTGGGTTCCTCTAGCCAGGATACCTGAAGGTGGGGTCCAAGAACCAGTGGATCCTACTACTGTTTCCGTGTGGGAGGAACTAAATATAGACTCTGAGAATAAGCATTTGGAGACATTCAAATAGATACGAGATATGGGGCAGCCCTGGGGGCTGGAGAGGCAGCTTAGCTGTTAAAGGCACAGACTGCTCTTACAGAGAACTAAAGCTTGGTTCCTAGCATCCTCATCAGGCAGCTCACAAAAGCCTGTAACTCCAGGGGATCTGATGCTCTGGTGTCCTTGGGTACCTGCACTCATGCATGCATGTGCATGTGTACGCGCACACACACAGACACATGCATGCACACCTGCAATTTAAAATAAAACAAATTTTTTTTAAAAAAGGAAACATGACATTACCTCTACATCCAATTTTATGTCTAGTTGATCTAATAAGAAAAATGAACTTACACTTTGTAAGTCTGTTGTAGCTTTTCCCCTTTATTTTTGTAGTAATTTATTTTTATGTTTTTATAAAGTATCAATCAGTATATGAAAAACTAGAAATGATAAAATATTTCAAAGCTTTGCTTCGCAGCAGATAGATTGAGGAACATTGATCTAGTCCCTTGCTTTCAAACAAGAATCCTTGATCATTAGTGGATTGCAATCCATCAGTGAGTTGTAAAATTAGGTCAGGCAAGATGGCCCAGTGGGCAAAACTGCTTGTTAAGCAAGCTGCCCTGAGTTCAATGCCCAGAACACATGAGGAAGGAGAGAACCAACTCCCAAATGTTGTCTTCTAACCTCCACATGCTAACTTTGGCGCTCACATGAAACCTCCCACCCCATGAAAAATATTTTTAACTTACTATGAGTTATAAAATTAATTTTAGTAGATACAAAATTTGAGCAGTAAAAGCCAGGCTTGGTAATGCATACCTTTAATCCCAGCACTCGGGAAACAGAGGCAGGCTGATCTCTTGAGTTTGAGGCTAACCTGGTCTACAGAGTGAGCTCCAGGACAGCCAGGGCTACACAGAAGAAATACTGTCTAGAAAAAACAACCAAATTAAACATTAGTGAAACACTAAAACAGAAAGTATCACATATAGTGAAGTGAGTCCTGTTTTATTAAACTTTCATTTTGAATAGTGTATATACACATATGCATACTTTGTATAAGTAGCAGGAAGGGGGCCTGAGAGCCTAATATTTCATCTGTCAAAGCTCCCTCTGCTTTTCCACCTGATGGAGGTAGAAAAGTTTGATCTTTGGGAAACTGTACTCTACCTGGGGTGTGCTTTCTTCCACATTATCCGATTTAGCTTCCACAGGAGCTATTTTACAACTCTGTAAACTGTAGATCACTGATAACTTTGCAAAATAATTCTTGTCTGCAGACATGCAAATCCTGTCCCTTGTAGCACAGTTGCAATCGCCTGCCCTGTAGAAGACACCAGTTTTGCCCTCTGTGTCCATTCATTTTGGTATTTCTGACTATCAGTGAGTCTGTTCTTTGGATCCTCCTTGAATCAGTTATAGTGTCTACCCAGTTCCCTCACTGAATTGTGTTAAATCAATTTTCTGATGCGTATTCATTTAAATCTGTGTGAGAGTCAAGATTCTGTTTTTATTATTATTATTCCCTTTACCGTAGGTGTTGGTGAAACATTCCTGCACTAGGTGGTAATGTCTGTTCAGACTGAGGTCAAGTGTAATGAAATGGGCCCTTCCACATAAAGGCAAGCCTAGGCGTTAGGAAGCCCAAAGGGCTTCTCTCTGGGTCAACTCGCTGCTGCCGCTTGTTAAGGAATCAAAGAGAGGGAAGGATATCGGTGGGTAATGATTTGAATTCTGTTCTGTGATAGATCTTTGCTTCTGTGACACCTGTGAGTACATATCTCTCTTTTACTACAGTTCAGAAAAAGCTGAAGATAGAAACATCCACCACACAAATTAAAAGTCCTCGCTCTCAGCCACAGCAAGAAAGAGGACTGGCCTGAAGATCAGAACCTTAGGTGGGGACCCAGCCTGATCCCTAATTGGCAGGACCATCTTTACCACATAACTTTGCCTCTCTGGGCTCTGTTTCTTTATCTTCTCATTTACCTTAAGTCAATAGCTTTCTCTCCCCGCCCCCCTCTCTCGGAAGCATGCACACAGTCCCATTTTGCAAAGGAAGGCAGCCACTCTGGTTTAGTGAGACATCTGCTTGGTTTCACCCTCCCCTCCCCACTAAGGTAGCCTCCAATTATAAGGACCCCTTGGAATCCCAACGATTCCGTGTGGCACAGCCTGAGAGGCATAGAACCCATGGCACTACAGCCTCCTCCTGATGCTGTGATGTTACGGTCAATTATTTTCCTCTGGGTTAAATGTCTTTAAAAAGACATGTACGTTCCATTAGCACTGAGGTAGGGGGATTTTGTGCTCAAGATAAACCTGTGCTGTACAATGAGATCGTGGCTTGTAAAATCAAAAACCAAAAAAGCAAGCAAGGCATCCTTTGCCTTTCCCAGCTGGTCCACCCTTATCTTCCTTGCCCCTCCCCATCCAGCAGGCTGTCTCTATTGCCCACCAGAGCCCTCCTCTATCCTAGGTCCCCTCAATTTCTATGATTCAGAAGGTAGCTCCAGTGCAAAATGCCTACCGTATTCTAATAATCTAATTATCCTCCTTCTCTAACAAGGCTGAATTCTCTGAGACAGACATCTCAGCATCACTTTGCTCTCTGGATCTACCACGGCTCCCTGGTCCTGTCCGAGCCGAGTACACCCTGCCTGGATTGTCTCCTCTATTCTTCCCCGCTCTGCCCTGTTCAGACCTCTGGAACTGCGGCTCACATCCACAGTCACTTACCAGACGGCTCGACTCTTCGTACCTCACAGGCTCTTTGAAATCAACAGGTCAGAAACTGAAGATGGCCTCTGTTCTATAATCCTCACTTCTTCCTTGCAAGTCTCAACTTATCTGCCAAGACAGAAGTCCCTGTTGCTTCTCTGTCCTTTATTTCCCCTTCAAACGGTCATCACATCTTTTTAATCACCCTCCGGACAACCCGGGACTCCACCTATGTTTTCCCATTTCCATAATTGTTGTGCTCAACTTCAGATCACGTGGACCATATCACACTGATGGTGCCCCTGGCATGCCAAGGGCTGTGAAAAAAATCAAATAGCCAGGCCTCTTTGCTCTTTAGCTCCTTTGGTGTCCATCACTACTCTAGCTATGATCTAGCACTGGTCAGTGACCTCACTCACAGTTAGAGAAGTTGAAGTTTAGAGAGAGCTTTCCCAGGCTGACAAGCCTCACAGCTGACGTTTAGCCTGTATCTCTACTGCCAGTACGGTAGCTCTTAACATGACATCACCCTGGGGACATTAACCAGGACCGTGTCCTTCCATCAGCCTGACTTTTGACTCCTTTCTGTGTATGATATCCAGGATTTTTTTAAAAATTGAAGTCTTACTGTGTAATGTCCACTTAAAACTCTTCATTCCCCTTCCTTTGCTTGGTAACCTAGTGCAAGCTGGGGACTCGGTCCTCAGTCTCCACCACATTAAGCCTCTCTCCTTGCCACTGCCACCCTTAGCTTCATTGTGCAGTTTGAGGGCTGTACCTTAGAAGCCTCCATCAAGACTTCGATTTGTTCTTTTCCCTCTACCCGGCGAATCCTTTCCCTCACCACATGCCCTAGCCGGTCCCTAGTCACACTGCACACCTCACTTCCAAGGAGCGTGGAAAGTAAACCACTCCCTTCCCGGAGCACAGCGCATCTTCAGAGCCTGTGGCCTCGCCTGTATCCATCCCACAGAAGCCTCAGGGGAGGAGGCTGCCTGGTTGACTCAGCAATGCCCTGGGGCTGCTCAACAGAGCTTTATTAGGGTGGGCACTCTCAGACAGAGCGGGTGGGGGTAAGGGATACAGGACTAGTCAGGGATTCAGCCTCGCCCTCATCCCAGGAAGGGCTCTAGGGCTCAGATCATACTAGATGGGTCCTAGTAGAAGTCACAGGAGTGAGGTTTTGTCTTCTCCAGTTCCAACCATCAGTCACTGGGGGCAGGGTGACCTGACAGTGTGGTGAGAGAGGGAACACAAGTGTCACACCCCTCTGGAGAGTTCTTATTGTCAGCAAACTTGTATTAAAGGGAACAGCTTAGTGTCTGTAGCAGGCGGGATGGATGCCACCAGAAAATGGGAATGAGCTGATCTGCACATTGGTAGCCAGCATGCTTCTTGCCACGTCGCCCTCGATAAATGCCAAAGGAACAAGGGGCATACATTTTTCAGCCGCTCTCTAGCTCTCTTTCATGCCCAGTTTAATGATTTCTCTAGTGGATCAAATTCCCTCATGTTCCCAATCTTGACTTTTGGGGGTGGGCCTCTTCATTTTCTTCAACCTTTCCCAAACTCTAACCAATTTTGAGGGTTTCCAAGCTTGGGTGACCCTAGTTTTTTACCTCTTGTGTTTTGTTAAGAACTAAACAAAGCCAGGTGGTGGTAGTGCATGCCTTTAATCCCAGCACTCGGGAGGCAGAGGCAGGTGAATCTCTGTGAGTTCGAGGCCAGCCTGGTCTACAGAGAGAGTTCCAGGACAGCTAGGGATATAGAGAGAAACCCTGTCTCAACCCCAGCCCCACTCCCACCAATCGATCAATCAATCAATCAATCAATCAACTGAACTAGATGAGCGTGAGCATGGTTATTAGTGTTTCTACAACTTAATTTATTTTTTTAAATATTATTATTTTTATTTGTGTGTGTGTGTGTGTGTGTGTGTGTGTGAATGTATGCCCTTGGAGTTTTAAAGGGGGTATTAGATCCTCTGGAACTGGGGTTACAAATGATTGCGAGCCACCCAACAATTGAACTCTGGTCCTTTGGAAGAGCAGTAAGCATTCATAACTGCTGAGCCTCATCTCTCCAGCCCCAGTTCAATTCAGTTAAAGATCAGACAGGTTCCAAGACAGAACATTTGCAGCTTCTCAAACAGTGAGATTGCTGGGGGCCAATTTGTTGTTTTATTATTTATTTGTGTGTGGGTGTAGAAGTGGGTGCATGTGTGTCACAGTTTGAGTGAGCAGGTCTGAGGACAGCTTGTGAGATGCCTCCCCAGTGCTGAGATTAAAGGCACGTGCCACCACCACTGGGTGCAGAAAGTCTTCTTAAAGGGAGGGATGTGACAGACTAAAGCCGGAGTTGAGTACAGAAGAATCAGTGACTGGGAAGCCCAACCCAGGAAAGGCAAGAGTTGCGAACAGAAGATAACGGGTGCACCTCCTGCTGGAGAACCTAAAGGCCTGGGGAAACAGGAATGGGTCGCAGTTCTGTCCGCCAAATCTCACGTCCAGGATCCCAAACCAAACATTCCACCGGGTTCTCATCTTGCATCCCTACATCTTGGCCTGTGGTCCTGATGGAGGGGCAGACACTTAGGGACCACAGAGCTCTTCCTGCCACAGATCATCTTTATCCCACTAAACTGGGTGAGGGCTGAGGGGTGCACCTCCTCTGCATTCCCTAATCTAAATGGCACTGGGCACAGTTCTTGAAGTCCCTCCTCCGGTGTATGGAGTGAAAGGATTAAAACATACCACAAAACCAAGCCAAACATAGGAGCTATTTGGTGCGTGTCAGGTGACTGGATGGTGCCGAGGAGTCCTTTGTGGGAAAGGGCTGAAGTGAGCTTTGAACCGTTAGAGGTTTGGCACTTGAAGGCAGAGAGGGTGGAGAGAGGTTCATCTCCCTGCAGGCAACTTAACCTGCCCTGGGCTCACCTTCTGCCACTGCCACAGCTGACATCCGCGAGTGAGAACAGCATCACCATAGGTGCCCTGATCATCACCCACTTTCTTCCCCCTGCAGCCCTTTCTCTGCTGCCTATATGAATCTGCTCAGCTGCTCTGCTCTGTGTGCCAGCCTGGAAGGGTGTGGAATTAACTCCAAAGGGAGCGGAACTCTATAGAGACACGCTTTGTTCTTCCACGCTGTGGGCTGTGGGGCCTAACACACATTCTTCAGGGCCTTCTCAGAGACTCTGAGGAAAAACTGAGCTCTGGTCATCTCCAGGGATGATCAAGATACATAAAATAATCCTAGGCTGACATGCCCTCATGGCTTCATGGATGCAAAAGCCTCAATCCTATGGACGACATCGCTTTCCAAACTGACACTTACATCCGTGCCTTTGCTCGGAAGGAAGGTGGATGAAGACTGAGAATTAACCTCTGGCTTTTTTTCCTCCTATATCCAGGAAAAATAGCTGCTCCAGAGACAAGAAAAAGCCAAGTGAGAGTCACAGGAGAGGGCACAGGTTCTACCATAGTAGAGCTGCCAGGAATCTCCTGGGTGTGGCGGGGAAGCTCACATCTGTGCAGTATGGAGACAGTCCACTGAGGGCAAACCTGCCAATCTCCTCAAACATCTGTCAAGTCCTAGTCTAGGACTGGAGAGGGTGGGATGGCGAGGGAGAGGGAAGGGGAGAAAGAGACAGAGACGTGGTGACAAAGAGACAGACAGACAGATGGACAGGCAGGGCATCTTCAGCCTGCCTTCCACGCTTTGTGGGCCTCTTGTCCACAGCCGCCTTTCCTGCATTTGCTGGGGAACCCACTGTCTGACAAGCTAGACAGACCCAAAGGGCAAGCAGCCACCTGGCTTTATCCCACCCATAGGACTGCTTCTGAACACAGACCTGGTTGAATTTCATGCCACACAAGCAAGATGTGCTCATGAGAACCTTGGGGGTTTCTACGGCAACCATCAGGCTACGAGTTTGAGAAAACCTGGGTGCTAAATGACTAGAGAAGCCAGGCCCCTGAATTTAGAGAAAAATAGAGGTGTACAAGTCACACCTCGGCCCACGGAAGGGGGCAGAGCATGAAGAGACGAAGGCAAGACAGAATTTTCCCCTCATGAAGAAAACAAAGGCCTTGAATTGTGTAAGAAATTGGGAGAAGAAGGGAAGGACAAGAAGGGAGAAGAAAGGAGGGTAATTCAGCAGTTTGGGTCGGTATTAAAAAGTGATCAGTTGGGTTGGAGAGATGGCTCAGTAGCTTGGGGCAATGGCTGTTTTTCCATAGGACCCAGGTTCAATTTCCAGCACCCAGATAGCAGCTCACACTTGTCTCACACAGACATGAATAGACAAAACACCAATGCACATAAAATTTAAAAAAAAATGTCCTCAACCTAGCAGCAATAGTGCACGCCTTTACTCCTAGCACATGGGAGGTAGAGGCAGGTGGACCTGTGAGTTAGAGGCCAGCCTGGTCTACAGGGTGAGTTCCAGAATAGCCAGGGCTACACAGAGAAACCCTATCTCAAAAAAAAAAAAAAAAGAAAAAATAGATAAAAAAAAAACCTTTTAAAGTGCTCAGTCATTCAAAGATGGATTAAACCGTTCCCTGAGTTGGTGGTGTAGACTTGTTCCGCTTGGCAATTTTTCTGGTCCCAAATGAACTTATCAAAGTGCAGAGGAAAGACTGGGAATCAGAAAGGAGGACCGTGAGAAAGATCAGGTGAAAGGCCGCCATCAGCAGTCGCTAGGCACGCCCCTGTATCAGGACAGTTCCCAATTCCTGCCTCCAGCTTTCTCCATCTTCTCTAGGGCCTGTCTTCACAGACAGTAGGCTTGAGATTCAGAACACTGGCTTTGGACTATCAGAACCAATCGGCCTGGAGTCACCGTTACAGGCTGGCCAGTTCTTGTTGGACGAGCGCTTATCTCCTCTCTGCCCTCAGGTTCCTCAGAACTAGAACAGAACAGCATGAAGGCAATGGCTTTGTCCGCCTTACCCACTAGAGTGTCTCTAGAGACCCACTGTGTGCAAACCATCTGTGGATAAATCAATAAATGTCTGAAGTCAGAACAGTGCCACCACTACTCCAAAGGCAAAGAGTTACAGTGCCGAAGAGCGGGGACCCTGGAACCCAACTCACTGCATAGAAGTGGGGGATTCAGGGACTGTGGGGTGGCTCAGCAGCCCTTGCTTGTTTCTAAATAGCACATGAATTCAATTCCCGTCACCTGCAGTGGAAGAGGCGAATCAGACTCCCCAAACTGCCCCCTTACCTCCGCATATAACATGGCTCGAGTGAGCCCATACTCACACACAGACGCACAATTATAAGTCAAATTAAAAACTTTTAAAGTCAGGATTCAGCTGCGTCTTGTCTCTGAGGCTAGATAATCTTTCTGTTTCTTCATCAGTAAAATGAGGCCCATGACTGCACACCTAAACTGAGAGTGCCGTGTCGAGACTAAAAACATTTTACTATAAATAAAATACATAAAGCCATATCTGGGTTGACTGCGGTATCCCAGAAGCAGTATCCCTCCTGAGAAGCAGAGGCAGGCAGATCTCTGTGAGTTCAAGGCCAGCCTGGACGACACACAGAGTTCCAGGCCAGTCAGGGCTACGCAGTGAGACCCTGCCTCAAAACAACATCAAGAACCAAGAATTGAAAAGAAAAAAAAAAAAAAAACAAACACCTGGGGCGGAGAGATGACTCAGAAGCTAAGGGCCCCTGATACTTTGCAGAGGGCCTGGCTTCAGTTCCCAGCATCATGTGGCGGGTCACAGCCCTAGTTCCAGGAAGTCCGGTGCCCTCTCCTGGCCCCTGTGGAACAAGGCAAACATGGTACATAGGCATGCATGCAGGCAGAATACTTCTATACATACAAAGTATCTTCCTGGCTATGTAGTTTAGCTACTGTTGCTATTATAAGAAGGGACCGAAATCCAGAGAACTGCATCTCATGTTTAATCCCAATCTTCTCCACTATTCCACTTCATCCTACTCTGGTAAAGTGTAAGCGAGTGTTACTAGTTTCCAATAGAGAGAACACTGTCTACCAGACACCTCATGACCTACCACATGTCAGCTCACCCTAAATGCAGGCCATCACCGGTGTGCTTGAAGTCATTCTGACCTTAACAGCCCCGTAGGAGGATGACAAAGCCAGGGCTTTGCCTTCCAGATCAGTGCAGCGCAGGCGCAGGCTCCGGGGGCGGAGGGAAGGACGGATCCCCAGGAAAACTGCTGTTGGCACGCACTGAATGAGCCGAGAGGGAGCCGAGCTGACTGTCATGTTCAGCTTAGCCGCAGGCTATAGAAGCAGACTTGAGTAAGAGCAAACAGGAGAACAGCGGTACCGCGAAGCCGCGCGCGCACTGGCTAGAACCGGCTGTTAATACACCAGACCAATTCCTTCCAAACAGCTACTTCCACTCCCAGTCAGAGGGGCAGCTGCAATTCCTCAAGAAGTATTTATGCTTCCGCTTTGTTTTTTCAGTTCAAGCTGAGGGCTGTGGGAAAAGGGAGAGCAGGGGGCTGCTCCGGCTCTTGGGCTCACGATTTCCTGCTGAGAGAATCCATTAGACACTAAGGCAAGACTGTTTATGATCACACCCTCAAACAGCTAACTGCAACGATCGGCGAAGGCAAAGGAGACATCACTTCATTTGTTCACCCTTCCGCACATTTATTGACAGATGTGTGTGCACACGCATGTGTGTGTGCTACTACAGAGCAAACCCAGGGCCTTGCACCACTAAACGCCATCCCCCACGGTCTTTGCTATGGTTTCTATTGCTGCAATGAAACATCATAACCAAGAAGCAAGGTGGGGAGGGAAGAG
Organism: Neodon shergylaensis; assembly: GCA_025134845.1. Lineage (NCBI taxonomy): Eukaryota > Metazoa > Chordata > Mammalia > Rodentia > Cricetidae > Neodon > Neodon shergylaensis. Next base: position 1,174,495 of record JABTXL010006431.1, read on the forward strand.
TTTATTTGGCTTGCACTTCCACATCACTGTTCGTCATTGAAGGAAGTCAGGACAGGAACTCACATAGGACAGGATCCTGGGGGCCAGGAGCTGATGCAAAGGCCATGGAGAGCTGCTTCCCCTGGCTTCTCCGCCTGCTTTCTTATAGAACCCAGAGCCTGGGCCTCTAGCCCAGGGATGGCACCACCCACCGTGGGCTGGGCCCACCCCTGTTGATTGAGAAAATGTCCTACACTGGATCTCATGGAGGCATTTCTTTAACTGAGGATCCTTCCTCTCTGATGACTCTAGCCGGTGTCAAGTTGACACAAGACCAGCCTTTTTTAACATGAGGTTTCAGTTTGTGAAGGCTGGCCTGGAACTTGCTAGGTAGCTCTGAGTGGCTTTGAACTCACAATCCTCCTGTCCCCACTTCCCAGTTTGCAGAGATCACATTTCTGCGCTACCACACCTGAATAATAATTTTTTTTAAATCCTTATTTAATTACATGAGCTAAATTGTGGGGCAAGCCTATGGAGTAGGGTGCTGCATGCCTGCCCCTTAGGGACCTGGGCCTCAGTGACACTCAATGAGTCGTTCTATGTGAGAACCGTGACCTGGGGTAGAAGGTGATCATCCTCCAGGAGGCTGGAGGCCTCTTTGGTGTTCACTTTCTGAGAGTGACCTGTCTGAGGAGCTGTCCTGGAACTCACAGTGTATACCAGGCTGCACCGGACTCACAGAGATCCTCCTGCCTCAGCCTCAGAGTGTTAGGAATAAAGCCATGAGCCACCATGCCCAACTTGCATTTTCTTGAGGAATGACTGGACAGGGCACGGCCCACTACGAGTGACATCGTCCATGGGTCAGGTGATCCTGGGTTGTATAAGGCTGAGGAAGCCATGGGGAGCCAGCCAGTGAACAGCCCTCCTCCTCGGTCTCTGCTTCAGCTCCTGCCTCTAAGTTCCTGCCTGGTAGACTAACAAACTGTAAGATAAAATAAACTTGGGTTTTTGTTTTATGAGGTAAAGTTCCTTCCCAGGTTGCTTTTGGTCGCTGTTTCTCACAGCAGTAGAAAGCTAGCTAGGTCGGCATGCTACCTGGAGAACAGAAGGCAGCAGACGAAAGAAACACAGAAATGGGAGTAGAGATGGGATAGGAGTTAAAATCCTACCAAACCCCACCCTGCCATTAATAGAGGTCTTGTTTTAGGACAACTGCCTAACAATATTTAATAAGGTCTGGTGAGCTGCGAGAAGGCAGTGGAGCAGGGACACCAGTCCGGATACTTCTGTAGTGGTAGCATATGGCAGAACCCACATGTACTTCCTCTTTGGTCCACACAGGACTCTGTGGCATGGTTCTATTGTGCCCATTTTACAGGTTTGGCAGCTCAGAGAAGTTAGCAAACACTAATAGAAGAGGTCACATTGAAATCGTGGGTCTTTTCGCCCAAAAGCTTGTAAAAGAGAAAAGAACTCGAGCTCTGCACGGTATTCATACCCTCCCCAATCCCACAGAGGGAGGTGCCGCTCAGGGAATGAACAAGGCGGCGCTAGCAACATCAGAGCCCACAGGCGCAGGGAAGGCTCTGTCTTCAGAAGAGATCCCACAGGGAAGCAGGGCTGCCCCACCTGAAAGGATTCCTCTGGGCTTTGGAAGGGACTTCCCACCGAGAGCCGCTTCCAGGCCCGCCACACTGAGCCTTCCTTCCACGGGGTCCCTGCGTAACTTCACCGCATAAAGCCGCCTCCACCTCCGAAAAGCCATCCTCTGATTCACGCTGGATGAATTCCTGGCCTACGCTGTCAGGACGTAAAAGGCAGGTGTAGCTCCCCTGACGCTTTGAGTAGGTACTTGTTCCGATCATGCCGCCTCTCTAGGAACAGTTTCTCAAAGGAGTGGTGTGTAATTTCTCCTTTGTAGCAGAGGTGAGGGGGTGGATTCTGAGGAGGAAATACTGATGGAGGAGGCAGGGGGGGAGATGCCTTCCTGGATCAGATCTGGGGAGATCAAAGGGTAGGGGTGAGCTTCACCTCTGGAGGTGCTCGGCTGGAGGTGGAGGGGTGAAAACCTGTGAGGGGAGAGGAGAGAGAGGGGTTCAAAGTGTGTGGGGAGGAAAAGCAGTTTCAGATTCCCCAGAGGCTAGCTGGGAGTCCAGGCTTCCTGCTCCCCATCATCCTCCATGTCTGTGTGGCTGCTCCTCTATCCTTCCCAACTCCGACAGCACCCCCTCCTCTTTATTCTTCAGGTAGCAAATGCCTTCCAGCCTCTTTGTAGTGGTTCAGTCTCCAGGTTACCGTCTTGCCTTCCTTTGTTCCACCTCACAGATCACGATCAAATGCAAGTGCCAGATGCCCCAGGAGCCCTGACCCCTGACCTCCAGCCCACAGGCGACCTTACCTCCTACAAAGCTAGGTCTCAAACTCAACCATGCACCAGAATCACCGTCTGGGCACAGGGCTTGTTTGTTTGTTTGTTTGTTTGTTTGTTTGAGACAGGGTCTCCTTAGCCCAGGCTAACAGCAAACTCACCTTGTAACCAAGGATGACCTTAAACTTCTGGTCCTCCTGTCTCCATTTCTCCAGGCCTGTACCACCACATCCAGTTGAGGCCGTGCTGGGGATCAAGCCCAAGGCTTCCTGCATGTTAGGCAAATGCTCTACCAACTGAGCTATGCCACAGCCCATTGGAGGGCATTTTAAAAGAGAGTTGGGAAGTCCTCTGAGAATTAGGTACCCAATGGATTCTCATGATCTGGAGACACTAGAAGTTACTGTCCCTTCAGCCTAGGGTCAGGCTCTGGCCTGTGTTGAGACTGTAACTGAGTTATTATGTAAACAGTTTGAAGACAGGTATATAATAGATCCTAGACTGTATCCCCCACAGTAACCAGTCTATTCAGAACAGGTACCCAAGTCTCGCTGGATGTGTCAATAACATGAAGGGTTCGTATTGATTTTTAGGTCCAGTTTATGGAGCAAGGCAGTCTGTCTTCAGGAACATTCAACTTTCTTTTCTCCTTCCAGACCTCAACCAACTTCTGGGCTCTCCGGTCTTCCCTTTTCAGCAAACATAAATCTTAAGACTCCTCCCTTCTGTCTATCAACATTTACAAGTAATTCTTACAGGAGTTTGGCAGAGGAGAGAAGTGGGGTAATCAGTCCCGCCAGAAGGGTGGGAGGCCCCAGAAGGCCTAGCATTGTACTGAATGGAGAAGAGTATGATTTGAGCTCATTTAAATACCCATGGCGAGGAGCCAGGAAGGATGCTGATGTGGGAAACAGAGACAGAGGCCCCCTGAGGCAAGGGAAAGAGGGATCCAGAGTATGGGTGGAGGGGGCGGGCTGCCAGGGTAGGGGCACATGTCCCACTGTGGGTGTAAAAAGAAGGAGATGGGTTTAGATGCAGGAATGACGAGGCTATAGACTTTAGGTGACTCCCAACTCTGAGTCCACAGAATTAAATTGCCATGGTGCCACTGGCTTAATATTTTACCTCTTCTTGGCAGAACTCTAAAGCCCCAAGAAATGAATCTTCCTTGAGAATCTCTCAGGCTGGAGGATGGCTGCTAGTGGAACAGCAAGGACTTCCCAGTGGCACAAAGTGGAAATGGGAAAGGAAGGATAAATATGCCCGGCTGTGACAACGGAGGGACTCGCGCAGGGTCACGGAGCTAATAAGTGCCGGGGCCAGATTTAGAGTCTTGCTCAGCTTACCCTCGGACTCATCCGTCTGGCCTGTCCGTTCCCGTTCTTGGACCACCTGAAACTGCAAGGAGCAGATGGAAGCTAGGGGTAAGAGCAGCTTTTTCCTAACCCTCAGAACGGGAACTTGGGGTGCCATGGCTCACCCCCCAACACACACAGTCCAGCCTGTCTCCGGAGTGCCTGAAAGTGACAGGAATCCTAAGAGCCAGATGCCATCTTACCTGAACTGGCACGCAAAGTGCCAGGACCAGTGCCTGAGAACCTGAATCCCAAATAAACGGCCTCCTCTTCCTCCACTCTCCTCCTTATCACTGTCTTTATTGCGTGCCAGGGACCATTATAGCCAGCAGATACTTAATTTTAATTTTTATATGGTTTTCCTGACTATGAAAGTAACAGATGGTCAGTATTTAAAAAGAAAAGGCTCTAACAAGAAACGCATCCCTAACCTAAGACAGCCAAATGTGGGAGGAGGAAGGACACCGCATTCAGAATTGACATTCTGGCTCTCCTGACCATAACTGTGTGATCTTGGACACACAAGGCTTCCATTCCTCTGTTCCCCTATTGCTAAGGGAAGACAATAGTGGCTTTTTCTTTTTAAAGACTTATTTTTATTTTAAAGTTATGTGCATGAGTGTCTCTATGCTTAGGGTCTATGTGCCCTTGAGTGCAGGCTCCTGAGGACACTGGATGAGGGAGTTTGAACCCCTAGGGCTGAAGTCACAAACAGTTGTGAGCCACCTAAGTCAGGAGATAAACTTGGATTCTCTGCAAGAAGCCATTCTTCCACCCACAGGAATAACAGTTCCTGGGCATTTTGAAAAAGAGGAGATACATAAATTCCTGAGAATGGCGTTCGGCACGTGTCAGCCGTCAATACAGAACGGTCACTATTGATATCATTGCTGGTATTTCGCACTGCTCAATGTAGCCCGAACCTCAGCAGTAGGTAAAAGTACATGGTACACTTTTTTTCAGGCTATGTGCTGGCTAGTTTTCTTGAACTTGACACAAGCTACAGCTGTCTGAAAGGAGGGACCCTCATTTGAGAAAATGCTTCCATAAGACCAGGCTGTAGGGCATTTTCTTAATTAGTGATTGATGGGAGAGAGCCCAGCCCACTGCGGGTGGTGCTGTTCCTAGGCAGATGGTCCTTGGGTTCAATAAGAAAGCAGGCCGAGCAAGACATGGGTAGGCAAGCCAGTAAGAAGCACCCCTCCATGGTCTCTACATCAGTACCTGCCTGCAAGTTCCTGCTCTGTTGGGGCGCCTATCCTGACTTCCTTCAGTGATGAACTATGACCTGGAAGCATAAGCTGAATAAACCCTTTCTTCCCTAAGTTGCTTTGGTCATGGTATTTCATCATAGCAATAGTAAGCCCAACCAAGACAGATTAGACTGTATGTACACACACACATACACACACACATACATACACACACACACACATACACACACACACGTGTGTTCACTTGCCAAACGTTATGAATTACTCTCAAAATAGTCCCATGGGACAGAGGGTATAGCTCTGTGGTACAGTGCTTACCTAGAACATGCGGGAATCTACACTCTATCCACAAGTAAAGAAAGTGAAACAGATAATCCTAGGAATAGGAACATGCCATTTTGTCTTGGCCATACCCGAGATGGTTGTATCCTCACACCACAAACATTTAAAGCTAAAAGCTGCTGAAGTGTAGAGCATGGACCAGCAGCTTTTCCTCTGTGAAGAGCCAGTCTGGAAGAGCAGCGGCTTTGCAGACCGCATGGTCTCTGTTGCAGCTCTGTACCTGTGTGGTGGGAACTGAAAGACAACCAGAGACAACACTCGGATGGAAGAAAGCAGAGGCATCCCAATAAAACCTTAGTTTTAGAGATATAACTTTCACATCAAGAAACATTATTCTTTTGATTTTTTTTCTTTTTTTTTTAAGTTTATTATGTATACAGTGTTCTGTCTGCATTATACCTACAGGCCAGAAGAGGGCGCCAGATTTACTACAAATAGTTGTGAGCCATCATGTGGTTGCTGGGAATTGAACTCAGGACCTCTGGAAGAGCAGACAGAGCTCTTAACCACTGAGCCATCTCTCCAGCCCTGATTTTTTTCTTTTACAACCACTGTTTAACAATGTAAAACATATCCTTAGTTTTCTGGCTGTACTGTGCAAAAGACATCAGGGTAGATTTGGCCTGTGGGTCACAGGAAGCCAAGAGACCCGCCATTCTGGAACCTGATTGAGGATGAGAGGAACAGGGAAGGCTCTATTCCTCCTCAGTAGGGAGTGCAGGGTCCTTACCTCCCTCAAGACCTGTTGAAACCCCCTGACTCAACTTTTACCTCAAATACCGCAACCTCTGTGAAGGGTTTCCCAAAGGTCTCTGAAGAATTAAAAGCTGGGTTCTCCCCTTTTCTCTACACGTCTTTTCTGGTGCTAGAAGCAATCATCTGCCTTCCCCCCAAATTCCTACCAAGCCACAGGCTCTTTGTATGTTGGAGTACTTTGCCACACATCTGGAGGTGACGTAGCACCTCGCTCGCTTGGCGACCATTGAGCTTTACTCTAGGTGCAAGAGCCAAGAGCAAGGGAATCAGACAGGAGTGTGGGGGAGGAAGGAGGCTAACTTCAGGAACCTCTCTCTCTGGAGATCTGCCCTTACTTCCCCTTACTTCTCCCTTCCCAGCTTCCTCTCCCCACTTCCCTCCTCTCCTGAATACTCCCTCAGAACAAAGGTGCTACCTTACTGTGGTCTTCCTGGCAGCAGTACTGATAATAATTTCGAATAAGAGTGAAGGGCGAGCATTCACGGAATTAAATTCAAAACAACTTTTAACACATCTTTCATCTTTATGAATGATACGCATTTCATTGCTGGGCCAAAGATGTGATATCAAAGATAAATTTCCTTTTCCTGGCTTCAGACCCTTTTCTATTCTTATTAAACGGCCTTTCACGGAGATAATTGCGTGATTTCCATTTTGAGTGTCCTGAGGTTAAGCAACCTCAGGTCCAGAGGGACTAGGAACACAGCTAGAATGTTTGGGGAGCTTTTATTTCCTGGCCACTCTGTAGGGCAGAATGACAAGAACCCTTGAGCCAGGCAGGTAGGAAATCCTCCTCTAAGTACCCACCTTAGAATGATTTTGAGTTGAACTCGGGACTGTGGCAGACCACTTAGCAGTAGCAAGTGATCTGGGTAGCTGTGTCCAAATAGCCCTGAGAGACCAGCAGGGCCCAGATCACACCTCAGTCCCTTTGCTTAGTCAGAGCCACCGTGAGTTCATGTTCATGGCAATGATCAGCCAAGCGAGGCATTGTCTTCTCCACTGTCTCCAAGACCTGCTGGAGAGTTCCCTCCCCAGTTTATTGTGCCTCCTCTCCTCTGCTCCCTTGGGGAAGTCTCTTTGTTTACCCAAACCAGTTGCTCCCTCTGGTAGCTCTGCCACGCCTGCCTTTCTGCTTTGCTAAGCTGTGAGCTACGCACAGAAACTGGGCTCAGGGATAGAACATTACAAACCCAGCCCTTTGTGAGTGTGGTGTGTTCTAGACCCTGCCTGCCTTGCCTCAGCTAACAGCAATAACCCCTTCTCAGGGTTTTCCATACTTCTTTTCACAGGAGAGAGAAAAGAACAAAACGACTTCCTTCTCTGACCCACCAAAAGGCCCATTGTATTATTTACTACAAAATAACGTGTTAAGCCTTCATATTGGGCCACTTCACCCTTACAACCAGGGCTGGTCCTCCTCGGCAGAGGACTGTGTGTATCAGAGCGTGGTCCTGTCTTGGGATGAACTTTGCAAAACTCCAAATTACCATTAGTTAGCCTTTTCCAAAGCATTACCAGCGTGAGTCACCTGAATATGACCCCGGCAGATCTCAATGTCCTTTAAGCTTTTATTGGGGCTTTAGAAAGCCTTCTACAGACCTTTGGTAGGAATTAGAACTTAGCCAGAGCTTGACTGCCCAGAAAGACAGGAAGATAATAACTGCTTAGAGAAAAATGGTGTATCTAACTCTTGGTGAACGTGCTCCTTTTTGTTTGCCTGTAAAAACCATGGTTCTCTGTCTCTAAACCATCAGGAAGAGGCACGCTGCAGGTTGGCTACCCTGACACCTGGTACTTCTTCCTTCTACACTGCCACTTTGGACCCCTTGTGATGCTCTTTTCTGGTGCATGGCTTGACTGAGAAGGGAAGGCAAAGTGATACTTTGCAAGGCCTAAAACATGAGTTTGAGCCTGGTGGTGGTAGCCTTTAATCCTAGCACTCAGGAGGCAGAGGCAGGCAGAGCTCTGAGTTCAAGTCCAGCCTGCTCTATAAAGCAAGTTCTAGGACAGCCAGGGCTCTACAGAGAAACCCTATCTAGATAAAACAGACAAACAAACAAACAAAACACAGCCAGGCGGTGGTGGTGCACGCCTTTAATCCCAGCATTGGGAGTATGAGACCAGCATGTTCTACAAAGCAAGTTCCAGGACAGTCAGTATTGTTATATAGAGAAATCTTGTCTCAAACAAACAAACAAACAGACGGAAAAAAACACACCATGAGTTTGGCACCATACACTTCTCAGACACTCAGAGTCAGAGGGTTACCTTACTGGGCCTTTCTGTAGAGCAATTGTTGAATTCTGACATCATTCCTCTAAGACACTCGACATAAAAAGTAGTTTCCTTGAATATTTACGTTTGCAGACGAGAATTCAAGGCAGGAGCTGAGGTCTCTTCAATTGCCTGTGGTCACAGAAATCAATGGCAACATAGACTAGATAAAATAGCAGTAAAGATCAGGGGCTTGGGGCCAAACAGAGCCGAGTGTGAGTCCTTGTGTTTATGAACTGTGTGATCTTAGGCTAAGCACGGATAAGATCTAACATTTGCTGATTACTTTGTGTGTTCTGGGCACTGAGATAAATCTGTCAGATGCATTCGTTATCTCATTTCATCCTTAAAATAATCCCATAAGGAAGGTGCTATTAATAGCCTCATTTCACAAACAAAAAACTCAGAGCTCAGAAAGGTTGGGCAGTGACTCCAAACTCACAGCTACCAAACGTCAGGAGCAAAACGTTAGATTGCTTCCTTGGTGGTGGTACTGGTCTTAAAAGGGATAGCTGTAGGGATTAAATGAGATCGAGTGTGGCTGTAGACAGGGCTTACTCCTACGGTGTACAGTCTCTCGTCTTTGTCTGCTTGAGAGTCTCACTATGTGTAACCCCGGCTTCCTGGAACTCACTCTGTAGGCCAGGCTGACCTCAAACTCACAGAGATCCGTCTGTCTCTGCCCCCCAGTGCTGGGATTAAAGGCGTGCACCACCATGTCAGGCCTTACATAGCCTAGTTATTTTACATTTCCTGCTAGTATTTCACAGCCCTTTACCATTTATAAAGGTCATTGGCACAGTCAACCGTTAGAAACCGGCTTAGAAAAAAAAAAAAAACGAAAACGCAAACACAGACCAGGGAGACGGCTCAGTGGATGAAGGCACAGGACACAAAATCCTGGAGACCTCGTTGGCTGGGCATAGTAGATCACGCCTTTGGTCCCAGCACCCAGGAGGCAGACGCAAGCAGATCTCCGTGAGTTCGAGGCCAGCCTGGTCTACAAAGTGAGTTCTAGGACTGCCAGAACTACACATACAAACTGAGTGTCTCTAAAAACCAAAAAAAAAAAAAAAAAAAAAAGTCTGGAGACCTGAGCTCTACCCCCAAAACCCAAAACCCACCCACTTAAAGGTGGAAGGAGAGAATCAGCTCCAAGAAATTGTCTTCTAAGTTCCATACACATGCTATGGCGTGCACGGGGCCCCACAAGTACAGCGTGTTCACACATACACACCAACAGGCACACGATAATGATAAATAAATAACTTAAAAATATACCCTGGGTCGTTTAATTTGTAAATACTCTTTTAGTTCCAGAATGCAGCAGCCATGTCTGACTTTAAACCGGTGTGTGTTTGTGTGCGTAGGGGGGCTGTTTCTCTATCATACACCTCATTTATTATTAGGAGACACGGCTGTTTTCTCATTACGTGGTTTGTCTAGTCCTGTCTGCCTCTAAATTGGCTCCCTTAGCTTGGTAAATCTGGAAACTGTTTTTGTTGTTGTTGTTGTTAGTGTTGTTTTCTGTTTGATTTTCTCCTTTTCGTCAGACAGTCCTCCTTTCAGGGATGTGGGGGAGAGGGAAGCCTCGGTTGTCTGACCCCCACACTCTTTTCCACAGTTCAATATAAGCAGGTAGTCGGATGTCAAATTATGAATGGGCTTTTCATTTTTAAAGGTTAATGTATAAGTTGGGTGTTTGGAACTCTGAGGATTTCCCCATGGTTTGAGTGGGACTTGAATCGCACAGTGATCCCGGAGGAACCCATCCTCTGTACCAGATGCAAAAGCAGGAAACCAAATATGGAAGAAGATAAAGCTGGGGCTCCTTCTCTTCCTGTCAATCAAGGCCGGTCGGGCTGAGCCAAGTTCACTGAGCCTGCACCAGGCACTAGGTTCAGTTACTAGCACTCGGGGGATGGAGGTGCGATGTCCACAATTTCAAGGTCAGGGTCCCACCTTTTCAAAGATCCACCCCCACAACTGCCCTGCCTTTTCAGTCTAGCTTTGTTGCAAATAAAAGCTTGTCTTTACTTTTCATAGCTCCTCAAGATGCTCCGTTTCATAGTGTTCTTTATCTCTCTATTATTGTAAGCAATCCCTACATCAGACCTAGCTTACACCGGAGGCTTCGAGGCTCCCAAGCTTTTGCTTGCTTTCCTGTTTTGTTCCTAGAAACTGAATGGCTATTTGTAGGGAAGTAATGAAGTAACTCACACTGAAGTATGAACAGCTGATTTTCTTTACTTTCTTCACAAGTATTTGCATTTTAAGAAGACGATTTTCAATGCAAATGAATTTGTAATTGGTGAGAATTCTCTCTGGTGAAACAAAACAAAGTAGCAAATGCCCCACTAAGCGGAATGTATTTTTGGAAGAAGCAAGCTGTAAGCTAGGTAGAACAGCTGACCAGCCACATGGGGCTAGCATCCTGTTCTGCCCAAGAGCCTAGGGCCTTTGCTTTTGCAGGAGATCTTGTAAAACACACTTAGGAACATGCATGTGGTCCATGCACCCACTTGGGTTCCCTTTTTCTCTTTGGAGTTGGCAGGGGAAGCCATAGGAGCTGGAGGCACTGATACTTTGACCTGGGGCCTCCACCAATCAGCTCAGATCTGAGGCTCAGCACACTCTGCCTCTGCCAGGAGGGACTGTGGTAGAAACGGGCAATTGGGGTTTTCCAAGGGTCCTGAAAAATGCCGCAAGATATAAAACCCAAAAACCTGAAGCGGGGAGGCAGTGGTGCTCAAAAGATTGCCTGAGCAGCATCCCAGCCTCCGCCTCCTCACTCAGTGACCTTAACACGTTACAGAGGCTCGAGGCCTCAGCATCTTCATCCAGAAACAGGCAATGAAAGTTCACACCTTATGGAGTTCTTACATACGAATGCATGAGTGTCTGTGGGTATGTATGCCTATGTTTGTTTGTGTGTATATGCATGCTTCTGTGTATAATGTGTGTATGTGTGTGCATGTATTTTGTGTGTATATATGTTTGGACATATGTATATATATATGTGTGAATATGTGTGTATGTATATATGTTCATGTTCATTTTGTGTGCGAACGTGTTTGTATTGCATGTTTGTGTGTGTGTACATGTGTTTGTATTGTGTGTGTATGTGAGTGTGTCAACGATCATCATCACCACTTTGCAGGTGTTTCCACTCTTTTTTTTAATTTAAAAATACTTCTTTGGCTTGTTTGTTTTGTTTAAAAATGGAACGTTTTCCTGGTCATGGATACCTTTCTGCATCACAGGGCAGTCTGAGAATGGCCGTTGAAGGTTAAGATGACCCTTTATGCAATTATTGTCTGGGAGGCCTCGCTGCATAGAGTGAGTCACTGCCACTCAGACGTGCAGGGTGACTCAGGAGCCTGGTAAGGAAAGATCACGAGTTCCCCTGGATTCAAGTTAGAGGACCCAAACCCACGGGCCAAGAAGAAACAGCTCACTTGTGTGGACAGCCAGTGGGGCTTGGCGTGCCTCCATAGGAAGAGCCCTGTCCAGGGAGAGGACACAGCCTGGCGCAAAGGCTGGGCCTTCAGACTCCCAAAATAGCTCGGTCTGAGTTCCATTTCTGCTCTACTCTGTAGCCTCGGGCACTCCTCGCCTTCTCTTAGTCTCATTATTTTAAAATAGTATGTGTATGTATATATGGTTGTGCGTCTGTAGGCATTACCCAAGGAGTCCACAAGAGGGCATCAGAGCCCCTGGAACTAGAGCTGCAGATTGTGAGCTGCCCTGTGGGTGTTAAGAATAGAACCTAGGTCCCCTGGAAGTGCAGTCATCTCTCTAGCTCCATCTGTGCACTCTGTCTGTCTGTCTGTCTGTCTGTCTGTCTCTCTGTGTGTGTATGTGTGTAAATGTACATATATGTTGACTGGCAAAGTACTACCAGCACACAGGAGTTAGAGACAGGTGGATCTCTGAGTTTGAGCCTGGCCTGATCTACAAAACAAGTTCCAGGCTTACCAGAGCTACATAGTAAGACCCTGTATCAAACTAAACAAAGAAACTTATCTATAAGTAGAAATGGTCTTTTTAAAAAATGATCTACTTATTTTGTGTGCATTGGTATCTTGCCTACATGTATGTCTGGGTGAGAATGTAGGATACTCTAGAACTGGAGTTACAGACAGTTGTGAGCTGCCATGAGGGTGCTGGAACTTGAACCCAGGTCCTCTGGAAGAGCAGCCAATGCTCTTAACCACTGAGCAATCTCTCCAACCCAGAAATGTTCTTAACAAAAATTGCTCCATGAAAATGTTGAGAATCAGGGTAGTTATTGCTACAACTACGATCATGGTTGTAAGTTGGAATTAAAAAACATAGCTCCCAGGACTAGTAATAACAGGGACCGAGCTAAGGGGGAAAGTAGCAGGACATGGACGTCTTTGTCATTGTTTCAGGCAGTGACAAAGCCATTTAGCTAGGTTTAAGTGTGTAAAAAGTCATGTATTTCTTACTGTGCATGTGTCGAGGGAGTAGTGATTTATGTCCACACAACTTTTATTTTGGAGAAGGTTCTGGAGAAGGAGTACAAGTGACCTTCATGTAAAAACACGGCTCAGGCTTAGTATTTATAGGGGCTGAGCCTCCATTCGGGGCCTGGCTTATCAGGACAGCCATGGGCCTTGCTCTGTGACACACCAAAGCTTGCTGGAGATCTGAGAGTCATGTCCTAAGTGTGCCCCCTTCCCACTCTCCACATCTCTCCCGATTCCTGCAGATCTTCATGTTCTTTGTTGTTGCCTTTGCTCACAGTTTGCGCCTTCCTCTGCCACCTCATTTACTCAGGGTTTCAGACTATTCCTTTTTTTTTTTAAAGCAGTCTCCTCTCTCTCTCTCTCTCTCTCCTTCCCTTCTCTTTCCCATCTTTCTCCCTTCCTACTGCTACTTTCCTTTCTCCTCTCTCTCCCTCCATCTCTCTCCCTTCCTACTTCCCTTCTCCTCTCTCTTTCTCTCTCTCCCCATCTCTCTCCCTTCCTACTTCCCTACTCTCTCTTTCTCTCTCTCTCTCTCTCCATCTCTCTCCCTTCCTACTTGCCTTCTTCTCTCTCTCCCTCTCTCTCTCCATCTCTCTCCCTTCCTACTTGCCTTCTCTTCTCTCTCTCTCCCTCCCTCTCTCTCCCTTCCTACTTGCCTTTTCCTCTCTCTCTATCTCTCTCCCTTTCTACTTCCCTTCTCCTCTCTCTCTCCATCTCTCTCCCTTCCTCTTGCCTTCTCTCTCTCTCTCTCTCTCTCTCTCTCTCTCTCTCTCTCTCTCCCCATCTCTCTCCCTTCCTACTTGCCTCCCCCCATCTCCCGCCACACCAATCACATTCCTGCTTGCTTCCAGCCTAGTTCATTATCCTACTTCACTCCCCTTCATTCCTAGAAACCAGCTCACCCAGACTCCCCTCCCCCTCCGGCTCATGCCCACCTTCCATACATTCCAGCAGCCTGGCACTGACTCCAGCCTCATACTTCACAGCTCTAGGAGTTTACACTACTTACTATGCTCCTTGCTGCTGCTCTCGAGGGTTTGGGTTGGGGGCAGGGGATTTGCTTTCAAAAAAAAAATATTCTGGGCACGAGTTGAACCTACAGTTAAGTTCACTCCCACTGTCTACATTTCATGGCTTTCTTTGAGTCAGCGGCTTGGGTCTCCGCTCTGTTACACGGTGAGAGACGACTAGACCCTTCAGGGAATAACAGGGAAGAAGTAGAAAGAAAAACAACAGAAACCGCCTAGCTGGGTCCACCCACGGCATCTTCCCACTCCCCCAACTCCAAGCCCCCGGGCCTTGGCTTTTTCCTTTGCTGGGTCGTTTATTCCGCTCTCCCTGAGCTCCGATGGCCTCTGAGTCTGCATGTGTGCACACGTGTGTGGCCACTGCTGGCTTTCCAAAGGGCTCACCCCTTCTTACTGCCATTTTGCTAGGGCACAGGAGACAGCTGCGTGGGATCTTTCTCTCCCTCTTTTTCTCCCTGCCCCCAACTCAGCCTGGGCTTTTTCCTGTCTCTTAACTCTACCAGTGCAGCAGCAACTAGCCGAGCTGCAGGCGTGTGAGTGAGCGAATGTGACTGTGTGTGTGTGTGTGTGTGTGTGCGCATGAGTGTGTGTGTGTGTATGTGTGTGTCTGCATACGCAGCTAGGCCAAGCCTGTGAGCCTGCCTGGCACTGGAGAGTTTTAGTTTGCATTCAGAAGAAAGGAGGAGGGGAGACAAGAGGGAAGGAGGAAAAGGTGGAGGGGGGGAGGAGTGGGGGGGTGCGGAGAAGGGAGGGAGAATGTCTTGTTTGTGGCTTGTCAGCAATTGCTTGAGACAAGCTTCCATGTGTGAAAGCTACTTGGCATGAATGCCTGGGCCGTACCAAGTGTCACCGCAGCAAGAGGGGGAGACAGAAGAAAAACAGATCAGACCAGAGCAGACAATAGGCCCCTAAAGTGTTCCCCCTAAGTTGCTTTGATGTTGTCCTGGTGTCTTGATACCAGGAGGCCAGGGATTGCTGGAAAAGGGTCTTTTTTGTCTTCATTCACTTCCCTCCAGTTTCTGCAATGATTCTCCAGAATCTCTGCTCATGAAAAAGGTAAGCACTCTAAGGATTCCTTCTTCTGTGGCAAGCTTGCTCGCCAGTGCCTGGAAGTGGGGGTCTCATTCCTGCGCTGCTCAGAAGGAGCGCTTGGGTCCTGCGATTGGAGCTTGCAGCTGTGCCCCTGAAGTCTTCGCTAGCCGCTTAGGGCTGGGGATGGCCCCTCTTTCCAGGGAACCCCAGTAACACGATCTGTGTCTCTGGGTTGGGGGGGCGGAGGAGAAGGGGTGGAAGGAGAGAGGTGGGAGGAGGATGGGAGGGTGGAGGGTGGGAGGGAGAAAAGAGAGGGAGAGAAGCCTGGAAGAGAGGAAGAGAAGGGCAGAGCCCTATTTTAGAGAAGCCCCAGCCCTGAGCCCAAAGAGGCCTTGCAAGCTCCGCGCTGTGCATTCGCAGGCTGAGCGAGGCTGGCTGGAGCTCGGCTGAGTGACTGCAGAGATTGCATGGCGCTTTGTGTGTGCGAGTATGCCTGTGGGTCTGGGTGTGTGTGTGGACCTCCCACACACTGCCCTGGCGTGCCTCATAGTGAAGGGGAGGTACCCCAGTCCTTATCACCCAGCCCAGACGCAGAGGAAGAGAGCGGCATGGCCGGCCCGAAGGGTGAGCGAAAGGACCGCCCCGAGACATCCACAAACTTTTCCAGTTTCCGGGAATTCTCTGCTTGGAGACACTATAATAAAGGGTTGTTGGGTGCCTCGGGCCTCAGTTTACCCTCTCTGCAAAAGCGGGAGAGCTGTTTGGGGAGGCTGCACGCCTCCCCGGGGTGAAGCCAAACAGAGCAGCCCACTCCATGTAACTGTGTGGTGAAACCTTCAGGCTGGCGATGCTGTGGAATCACAAAGTGAAAGTGTGACCATTATTCCTGATTATCAGCGTCATGATGATAAAACCGTCATTAAAGACACCCTGAGACAAACAGACCCGCGAGCACAGATCAAGTGTCTGACCGTTTCTAATGGAACAAAAACCCCTTTTCCACCTGTTGGCTTCTGTCCTTTCTCTTATGTCTTTTCCTTAGATTTATTGGCCGATTTGTACAGAAAATAGGGTGAAAGGGATTGGGTTTCCCCTCTCCTCCTCCGTCGTACATATATATATTTTTAAAAAGGTCAATTTGAGATTCTCAGAGAGAAAACGTGCCTCCTGTTAAAGCCCTTTATTCAAGACCTTGTGTTTTCTGGCGCTGGCGGGGTGTGCGTGCTCATTTGTAAACTACCTTGGAGGTTAAAGATTTTTTATTGTGGCTTTTAGAGATTAAATGAGATTTATTTACAATTGTCATTTATCAGAGAGTAAATATCAGTGTGGAGGGGTAGGAATGTGACGGCCGTTTATTCTCTGGCGGTTTGGTGGCTAAATCCTTTTGCTTTTTAAAGTGGCGTCTCAGAGCTGGGAGGAGAGGAGACTGAAATCAGTACCTAATATCCATCTTTCACATGTTTGTCTGGGAGAAAAAAAAATGTCTGCTTGTGTTTTTCAGTTGTGGTTTCTTCTGCCTTTACACGGTGATTGCATCAAGGTTCTCTGCTGTGGCCCTCTTGAAATTCTCTGAAGGGGCTGGGGGGTGGCTTACCTGTTTTTAGGAGGTTTTGTGACTTGTCTTACTGTTTGTCAGGGAGAAAAAAATTTGTAGCATCTGGGCATCTGTGGTTCTTTCCATCCTAACTCAAATGTTTCTCAGATGGTCTGTGATAGCCCGAGATGGAAGCAAAGAGCCACCCCTGGCTAAGAGTATTTCTGTTCTTCCCATAGAGGCCTGGAAACCTAGCTGCTGGGTGTGGGAGAGGAAGAGAGAAAGGCATTAGGGGCCTCCATCTGGCACGAAGGTCCCAGAACTTCTTTATTCTATTTTAATGTTTTGCATCTTAAGACTTAATTGTCATCTGCAGAGAAGGCTGGCGAGCTTGCTCTGATTGGGTCTCGGGCAAGCTTCTGGGTCCAGACATCTTTTTAAAATGTTAGCCTTTTGGAACTGGAAGAAGAGAGATTATTTGCCATGTTTTAGACGAGGGTGCTTGGTGAAGCTGACCAAACCATAGGGTCCTGAGTCCCATGAAGGTCGAAGTGCCTGCCACCCACTCCAACCTCATCTCCACACTCAGTCTTGCACACTTATGAGTAGGCGCGGTTTCCAGTTCCGCTTAGTGTGCTGGGCTCACGCAGCACCCTGTGCCAGGCTCATGTCACAGGAGGACACAGACCCGGGAGATATCGATTACACCATTGGTTTGCACTGGGCTCCTTACTGAGGATGGAGGGAAAGCAAGGTGCCCATCCACAGAAACCATAGAGTCACACAGACAACAAGTAGGCAGTACAGTTCAGCATGTATAAGCTACGTGTCTCAACTCTATACCCAAATACAAACTGGCATTTTGTCCTGTGGTTGAGGTCCCCTGTCCCAGTCTCACAGAGCCCAAGGATTCCGATGGCTGAGGGAAATGTCCCGGCCCATACAACAGTCATTATCTGGGTAACTCACACTGGCTGTAGCCTCTTTGAGCTTTGGTGTTGGAGGACTGGAGCTAGTGAGACTCTTGTCTCTCCTTTACTTCCTCCGTGGTTCCTGGACTGCTACGAAAGACCTAGCTGCAGGCAACTCCACCATTATTACTGTTGCTTTGGAATTCCAAAGACAACATTGCAATTAAATGGTCTTTTCCACCCCTCCCGGCAGAGCCAGCTATCGAACTATAAGGCAAAATATTATCAAAAACCAGTTCAGCCAGTCCCATTTCGGGCCGGGTTATTAAACTCTTACTTATTTGATGATAAAAAGGAGCGCCCCCTACTTCCTCTTTACGTCTGCCTTGGGGAGAACACACACCCGCGATTCCAGTCACTCCCAAGGAGGAACTTAGCGCACCCACTATCGTCTTCTCTCGTGTCTCTTCCTCTAGTACTCCGGGTGGTGTTGTCTTTACTGCTGCCAATCTTCTACTTCTTCTTCTCCTTCTTTTTAAAGATTAATTTAACGGTTTAACAAGAAGACAGACATGCCCACACATACATAAATCACCGGTTTGCCGCCCACGCTCCAGGAACCCCCACGTGCTGTGTGGTTAAGTCACATCGTGGGCAAAACGAGAGTCGTTTCGATTCACCCAGCCTTGTCACTCAGTGACGTGCTAAGCCCACATCGTAGCAACAACCCAAGTCAGGAGCTTGTCATGTCTGCATTTGGAACCTGTGGCTTAGGTCTCCTCTCCTCGGCAGGATGCTCTCGATTCAGTGTCTTTGATCATTTGCCATTTCCGGACATACTCCCCACCCCCTAGATGTGTCACTCACCGGGGTGGTACCTGTGGGGGAGGCAGCTTGAGTTGGCATTGGATAGAGTCACCCAAAGAGGGCAGAGAACTGAAGGATGGCTAAAACAGGACCTAGGTGGAAGAGAGATTTAACAGGAAGCCAGGAAGCCGGGATCCAGGCCACCCTTAAGTCCTGGAGAATGGAAGTGAAGGCTGTTGGGACATTTCTAAAGGTCCCGTATGTAGATACTTGTGTAAGTGCCTCTATTCCCCCTGCAGGCAAGCCAACAGTGGGCGCGGCGCATTCCCTAAACTCATCAGTCACAAATGTTGTTTTTGTATGTTTTATAGAAGGAAATTTGTGGTTTTTCTCCCCACAAGAGACATACGATGTAAAGTGGATGCTTCCTTCATTTCTTTGCAGCTTTGGCATCCTGATGCGCTCTAAGACCTCCGCCGAGTCCTGGTCCTTAGCAGCCCTCTGAGTTAAGTACTATTGTTAACCTCAGGCTATATTTAAGGCTCTGCGTCTCATCCGAGGACCCTCAAGGCAACCCAGGGTGAGATGGCTAACCAATTAAATGTCTCTGTTAGGCCAGTGGTTCTCATCCGCGGGTCGTGACCCCTCTGGGGATACGAATGACCCTTCACAGGGATCGCCATACAGACATTTACATTATGATTCACAACAGTGAGAAAATTACAGCTATGAAGTAGTGATGAAAATAATCATGGTTGGGGGTCACACTAGGAAGTGAATCAAAGGGTCGCAACACAGGAAGGTTGAGAACCACTGCGTTAGGCCATCTCTTCAGGGGATGAGACGCAGAGGACTGAGGGCCACACCAAGTCATGTGCTCTGTAGAGACAGGACAGAAATAGCCTGAATTTGGGCATCCCACCCCTGACTTTTTTTTTTCTTTGAACAAAACAAAATTCTAGGGATTTTTAAAAAACAGTTTTAGATCATAAATCAGAGAAAGGGATTCCCAGTTCTGACTTTATAGTGACATGTTTTCTATAAGGGACGCTATACCAGCTTTTGGCTGGGTTTTGACGGAATCCCCATTCCATCGCCCTGGATCCCGGTTGGAGTGAAGGATTCAGGATAAGTCATCCTCAAGGTCCCCTTCAGCTTTGCTGCTCTGATGTTTTTCTAGCTCTATGAAGAGGCTAACGAGCCGGCCTAGTCATTTACACGATGCCCAATTCAAGAGCTGAGGTCGCCAAATAAGAAATGCAGTGGTCTTCGTGGATCCGTAGAATAAATCCCTACATGGCCACGTGCACACGAATCCGTAGAATAAATCC
>JABTXL010006431.1:1193940-1266974 GCA_025134845.1 Neodon shergylaensis
ACACGAATCCGTAGAATAAATCCGTACATAGCCACGTGCACACGAATGGTATTGACATTCTGAAGTGAAAGCACATTAGGAAAGAGCAGGATTTTAATTTATGGATTGCAAGAGAATTTGCCAGTCAGCATGCAGGCACATGTGCAAGAGACTAAAGGACCATTTTCAAAAGAATAAGCTGTTTGGAATGCACGTCTTCCTGTATCATAAGTACGAATCTAAAATGGACGGGCACTGGGCACATCTCTCCACTGTGCTCACGCTTCCTCGTGGCGGCCGTGCTGCTCCTGTTGGTATTGTGGTCACGTGTTGTTTTGAGGGCGCGAAGGACCCGTGAAAGCAACTGTAGTGCTGATGATACCTGACATGCATTTCACCCCCTGCTGTGGGGCAGCCCTATTGACTGTCTTTATCGTAATGCAACTCACGAAAGGTCTTGGGGACGTCCTGCTGCTAAGATTCTGCCTGTATAGACCATCTACCTAGCTTAGGGTATGGGTAACCAACTGAGTGGTGACTGGGTCCAGACAGAAAGGCCAAAGAAACACTTTCATTCATCACATCACCTCCATGACTCATTCCCAGCACCATTCATCCTTTGAAAGATATAATTTAAAATTTTTACACGATAGCTCTTAGTGCAATTTTTAGAACCCCAGAATAAATTCTTCTGCCATGTTTTAAGAACATCATCTTGCTTGTAGCATGGGAGCCTGTTTCAAGCCTATGTTGGCAGTTAGGAAATCAACAACTCTTTTAATTGGCCTTAATTTTTTTTTAATCTGAAAAATAATAGTGTATAAGCTATAATTGCTTTGGAACTCAGAAAGGGGGGTTTGAAGACCATGTATAATTACGTTTTACTTACTCTTTTATTTTGAATTGTTTAAAATTCGTAACATTGGGTCTCTTGTTTATTTCATAATCATCCTACAGCATACACAATAAGAGAGATGTATTAGTGGCTTCAGAGGTAAGGAAGCTGGAATGGATTTATCGGCAAGCGAGTTGGTGTGACTGCCCTCTGTAGACATGTGTAGAACGTTTAGCTGTTGATGGTTGCTATCAAGGTAACAAGCAAACAGCACTGTGTCTCACTCTTGCTTAGCCTGTTTCTGGCAATTCAAGTTGTCACCAAGTGTTTTTCTTACTTGATGATTAAAAACACCTTGAAGCTAGGTGCCTGAGAGATGGCTCAGTCAGCGGTTAAGGGCAATGACTGCTCTACTGGAGGACCCAGGTTCAATCCCCAGTTCAATCTCCAGTACCCGCATAGACAGCTCATAGCTGTCTGTAACTGCAGGTCCAGGAACCCAACACCCTTACCCAGACACACAACATACAGGCAAAACACTTTATTTTTATGTAAAATTTTAAAAAATTAAAAAAAAATACCTTGACATCTAAAGCTTTGGAAAGTTTTTATAATTACACACACACACACACACACACACACTATAGTGACTTTTATCCTGAAAAAATAAATATATAGAATCCAAACTGCCATTAATGGCATTTGGAAGAAGCCATGTCATCACCAGTTAAGAAGGAATGCTATGCCCCCTGATGTAGCTATTGTGCTGCTAGGTTAGCTTGACTTTGTAGGAGGTGTTGGCTTCTGCAGTTAGGAGAGAGGTGTTACTGGGGACCTGTGGACACAGGACAAGCTTAGTGAATGGCCGAGAGCTTGCTTGTTCTCACAATGGCTGTTTGGTGCTTTATGTCTAGAAGTACACAATGTACTTAAGCGTCTAAAGCAGCATAGTCTAAAGAGTCGGGACTTGAACTCACATGTCGGGGCCCAGGATTCCTCTGCCTAGACCGCCTTCTGCTTTATCATTTCCAAACTAGCTCCTGATGCATCATCAGAACTTGTCCTGGCCTTTCTTCTAGGATGGAAACTTTCTAGACCCAACCTATTGCATCCCATGTGTACTATCAATGGTGGGCAGGTACTTAGGCAGCCCCAAGCTGGATTCACCTACCTACTCCTTTAGTCTGTTGTAGCCTGGAGGGTTGGGATGAGATTTTAGTCTCTGTACCTTAATACCCAGGGCAGGGTGAGACAGAACAGGTAGCAAATCAATGTTGTTGAATGAAGAAACAATTTGCAATAGAAGGAGCTTTTTATGGCACTGAGGAGATGGATCAGTGGGTAAAGGGCTTCTTAAGGAAGCTTGAGGAGCTAAGAATCCAGGTTCAGATCCCCAGTGCCCATGTGAAAAGCCAGACATTGTGACTTGTGTCTGTACCCTAGCATTGGCCTGGGGTGTGGGTGGGAGGGCTGGGATGTGGGTGGGAGGGCTGGGGTGTGTAGAGATAGGTAGAACTCCTAGGTTTGCTCTCCCAGCAAACTCCACTTTCCTTTTCAGGTTCTGTATGAGAACCTGCCTCAAAAACTAGGTACGGAGTAATAACAGAAGAGACTTGACATCCACCTCTGCCTTCTACATGCATATACATGGGTGAGTGTACCCTCACATACAGGTGCACACATACACAAGCCCACACACACACACACGAGAAAGGAAAAGAAACTAGCTTATTATTAACTTACTAACTTAGTATGGTGTTGCATGCCTTTAATCCCAGTCCTGGAGAGGCAGAGCAGGTGGCTCTGTGAGTTCAAGGCCAGCTAGGACTGCACAGTGAGACCCTGTCTCAAAAAAAAAAAAAAAAAGAAAGGAAGGAAGGAAGGAAATGAAATGAATAATTTAAACAAATAAAAAGATGATGGAAAAGATATGAGACCATACAATCCTGTATATATCACATTAAAGGGGGAACTGTTTCATATGGTATTCATTTGCAAAAGAATGAATTGCTCATTCATCCTGAAGTATTGGGAATACCCCCCCCAATCCCTCTTTGTCTTATGCCAGGATGTTTCTCTAATTTCTCATTCTTGAGCCTTATAATTCCTACTAAGAGTTTACACTTTAGGTCAAAGTATCACTGACGTTCAGGGTGGCGGTTACCTTGGCCTGCCTAACTCTTTGTAGGATTATTTCTTGTTATTTCTTGATATTTAGGTAATAGCTAAAGAACAGATGTTTCCCAAGAAAGCCTGGACAATCAGCAAAAAGTAAGGTGAATACCTGCCTTCCAGACATCTGGACCATGCGGAATAAGAAGGAATTATACGCTTTAATTTTCTAAACATGGATGCAGGACCCTCAGGGCAAGGGCTTTTGGTTGCAAAAAACTGACTCACTCGCGTTGCCAGGGGCATTCATGGTGAGGGCACTCACAGGCAAATGGGGGCTTTTCCAGCATGTGCCAGCTCCAAGGACAGACACCTGCCATTCTCTGTCTCCTTTGGCTCCCTGTGGTGTTAACTTTGCGCTTTATTTACAGGGGCATCTTTTGATTTTGTAGCTTTTTGCTGACACTGTTGCTTGTTAGATTTGCCTACCTGTGTCCAGCTTCTGCTTGCACGCTCCTTGGTTTCTTGGTTCATAGTCTTTCTGCTGCACTGCTCCCGATGACTGCCTTAATCTCTCCGAGTTCTTTTTACCTAGTGCACATTCCCGAGAGTCCAGTTAGTTCCTTTCATCTTTTCCTTGGCACACTTATAACCCTTGGTCACTCTGTGGCTGTAATTGTCCAAGAGTTTGACATTCTCCCACAGTGTCTAGAGGAGGGGGAGCAAAGCTGGCTCTGTTTGATGTAACCAGGGGCATTTAGGAGAAGCTACGGAAGGGCTCCCTTCCTCCCCGGGTAGCTGGCAATAGTGTATCTGACATAGCTAATGTAAGTCCATTAGGAGAGTCCAAGTTAAGAATAACCAGGTTATTAAAAATTAAAATGTTTCATCAGTGATAATTAGTATAACTGTGATAAGAAGGTCATGGGACTAATAGCAAATTCATAACCAAGAGAGAAGCTGGGAGACAGAAGTGAGTTAGAGGTAGTTCTTAGATGAACGATATCCTGTTGTACACTTGTTAAACAGCAAAAGTAGGTGAGGTCAGCATGAACACATGTTGACATGGCTCCCAGAGGCTAGTCTACACAGCAAGCGTAACCCTGGAATTGAAGACCAGGGAGACAAAGAAAAATATTAAACTCCCCAGGGAGCTTGAACTTGGACTTTCCTCCTATGTGTTTTCCCCCACGCCTCCCTAGTCCTTCCCATGATCCTTCTCGAGCTGAGGTTCTGAACAACCTGAACTCACTGGTCATGTGACCTTGAACTGTTTATTCTCTCCAACTCACTTCATTCCCCTGTCAAATGGGGACAATAATAATTATCTCAATACCTTGTCATATGAATTAAATTAGCTGTCCCCATGTATTTAAAGTGAGTAATAGATCACCTGGCATTAATAGGTCCTCATTTGATTGTCGCAATTACTCTAATACACAGAAAGGAAGGAAATGTTGATGAGATAATATGCTGAGTAAAATTTCACTTGTTACATCATTGATTCCTTAGAGCAATCCCGAGGGACTTGTGCTCCTCCTTCATGGATGATAAAACAATAACAAGGTTGCTAGGAATATAGCCCGGTGATAGAGCATTTGTCCAGCATAAACAGAGCCCTAAGTTTGACCTCCAGTATCCCATTCCCACCTCAAAAAACATAACATCCACAAAAACCCCACGACTGAAAGATTATACAGTTGAATATTTTTCAGGTGCCAAACGGACTAATCTCAACCTTTCGTTCAACACTGCTATTAATATCTCCATCTCACAGTGGAGGATGCTGAGGTCCTGGTCACCAGCCACAGCTTCATTGTTTGCCTGCTTCAACCCAGGCAGTCTGACTCCACAAGTTTCCAGAGTTATATCTAACTGAGTCAAGGTTCAGGTCTTGTTAGGGGTGCTCGTTCAGCTCACCCCCAGAGATGTAGGCTAACGGATAGACACAGCCTGAATGTACACCTGAGCCTGAGTGCGGTGATGCGAAGACAGGTCAGCTTTTGGAATGGGTACAGACTATCTTAAGAAACAATTTGAATGTGTCACAATAAGGTCTCTGAGATCTGAAGAAATGATTTAACAAGCGTGTGAGGGATAACCATTGTCTCAGACAATTAAAAGAGTGTGACATTGTGAGGAATTAAAGATACTCATCTTTATTCCCCCACCCTTTAGGTACTTTCATCCTGGTACAGGGAGACGGATAATCACACAACTAATTATAAACCATACAGCAATGGATCAAAGAACTGCAGCAGTCA
Source organism: Neodon shergylaensis (assembly GCA_025134845.1). NCBI lineage: Eukaryota > Metazoa > Chordata > Mammalia > Rodentia > Cricetidae > Neodon > Neodon shergylaensis. The sequence continues at coordinate 1,199,131 of JABTXL010006431.1, forward strand.
AGGGAGAGGAAGATTAATTTGGCAGTGATGAACATGGTAGAGGAACTGGGGAAGGCTTCATGCAGGAGATGACATTTGCAACTGTCCTTTAGGGACAATTGTGGAAGTACCAGAAGCCTTCTATAATTTCCTTTTTCTTCACACTAGTGACTTTCTAAAGATAGCATCAAATAGCTAACTTTATACCGCAATATAGTAAGCATGTAATATGTGTGTAGTGTTTTCAAAGATTAGGTTCTTTGAGGGAAAATAGAGAAATATCCACTCCTGATAATCATGTGACGTAGCGGTATTTCCCCAGTCTGCACTTAGGTAGATACCTTTAATGGAGTCAGAAATGGACTCTTCCATTCTATGCCTTCAAGTTTGGGGCTCCCAAAGCTGTGCTGCAGCTGCCCAGGGCCCAAACGGTGTGTCAGCCTGTGGAGTCACGGCACTAAGGAAGTCCTGGGGGAATCTGGCAAATCATTTATCTTCCTCCTCCTCCTTCTCCGTCTTCCTCTTCTTGTTCTAAGGTTTATTTGTGAGTGTTGTGCTTGCATGAATGTCTGTGTACTCTGTGTCTGCCTGGTTCCCTTGGAGGTCAGAAGAGAGTGCTGGATTCTCTGAAACTGGAGATAAGAATGGTTGTGACCTGCCATATGGGCACTGGGAAATGGGGATCTTCTTCAAGAACGAGCGCTCTCAACCACCGAGTCATCGCTCTATTTACCTGTTCTTTGGTTAGAGATTTTAGTCTGAAGTTAGAAACTCTCAATTTTCGTTACATTTCACTCCAGGTTTTCTGGATTTTCTTTTTAAAGATAGCACTGATTTAAGATACCCTGTGTTGTCTCTGTAAGTATACTTGTGGTTGTTGGTCTGTGTGTTCCGATTGTTTTAGGTTGTTGATTAAATTGAGTTGCTACATCCTAATCTAGTTCAAAGTGTCCACCATGTAGACATGTGCTGCGTTCGGACTCAGTTCACTGACATAGTCAGTACGATGAGACAGAAACTCAAGGGAGGGCTCTTCATTGGGTTGGTGGGTCCTCTGCTCAAGTCTCCTCTCCCTGAACTTTGGTTGATGAACATTATGCTCTTTCTGTCTTCCAAAGACCCAACTCAAATGCCATCTTCCTCAATTCCTAGAGGTAGCAGAGCTGTGGTACCAGCACACCCATAACATTTTTCTCTTTCGAGTGGCCATAACAGCTTTGTGTTGTTACCACTACGGATTGCTCCTGGGCAACACAGAAGGGCCACTGTGCTGCTGGTTAGTTTTTTGTCAACTTGACACAGCTCCAGGAAGAAGGGATCTCACCTGAGGAAATGCCCCCATTGGATGGTCTGTAGACAAGTCAGTGGGCCATTTTCTCGATTAATCATTGACACAGGAAGACGTTATGGGCAGTGCCATTCCTGGCAGGTGGTCGTGGGTTGTATAAGAAAGCAAATGGTTCAAGTCATGGGGAGCAAGCCATTAAGCAGTGCTCCTCCATGACTTCTGATTCAGTTCCTGCCGCCAGGTTCCTGCCCTGACTTCCTTCAGTGATGGACTATGACCTGGGATGTGGATGATAAATAAACCCTCTCTTTCCCAAGTTGCTTTTGGGTCGTGGTGTTTATTGCAGAAATAGAAAACACAGAAGGATTTTAGGTTCTGTCCCCCTGTGCATCCATCCCACAGACCATGACAGAGTAGCCCTGACTAGCAAGTGGTATTCAAAATTGCTTATTGAGCTCAACCAAATTGATTTTTTTTTTTTTTGCCTTGGTGGGCTTGGCTTTGGGCACTGTAACCTGGATGTCTGGACTTCAATTCTCTTTTGGGGGAGGGAGTATCTTAAGCCAGGCATGGTAGCCCATGCCTATATTATCAATACTCAGAGGCTAAAGCAAGGGAGTTGCCATGAATTTGAAGCCAACCTGGGCTACATAACAAGTACCAGGCCATCCTGGGCTACAGAGTGAGACCCCAGTTACAAACAAACAAACAAACAAAAAGTGTCAATGATTTCAGGATGAAAGGGATTGCATGCTGTACCCATTCATTGTAATTATTAATAAGCACCAGCAAAAAACAGCGTGAAGTGACCAGATTGCTTCCTTTGCTCACCTTTGCAGGCAGAGTGCGCAGGCTTCATAAACTAACTGGCCCCTTCCATCTTTAATATCAATGATTCTTTGAAATTTTATGCAGACAAGTGCAAGCTGATGTACACTGGGCAGAACGATTGAAGCCGCTCATACTCGCTGATGGGCTCGGAATTAGTCTCCTTGTAAAGTGCGCAGGAAAAGGGTCTCAGATTCATTGTAGATAGCTCAATGGAGACATGTGCTCGCTGTGAGCCGCAGTCAGAAGGATGAATGAGATATGACAGGCCGCATTAACCTTGAGAATGGAGTAAAGAAGAATGCAGAGAATAATATAGTGCACATAATTTGGCATTGACGATTTCTGTAATTACAATACAACATTTTAATGATATACATTGACGCTATGACTTCACCTTAAAATCAGAATTCAGCACCGGGGCCTTTCATTTCAGAGACAACAAAGCGGAATTACAAAGGATCCAGAGGAAAACAACAGACAAGTCTCAAAGACATGCAAGGGATTTGCCTGTAATGAGAGACTGAAAAGACAAGGACATTTTAATTTGGGTAAAGAGGGTGGGGAGGATGGCATTGTATAAATTTATTTAAAGTTAATGAAAGTTTCAGAAAATGGCTAGAGCTAGCTTCTGATTATCTTTGGTAATGGAGGTCAGAGATAGGCAGGATAATTGAAATCCCCGATTATCTCCAACCTTCATTTTAGCCATTAGCAGTAGCATCCCGCCCCAGCACAGTCTTAACAAATGGGCAAATGTAAGGCCCAACAGCCCAGGGATTGTGAAGTGGACAGCCATGGGAAAGGCAGCCTGGGGTAGCCGGCTACCTGTGCCATATACCAGCAAGAGGCCTGAATTCCAGTCCCCGCTCTCCATTCGTCACCTACACAACCTTGAGTGATGTGCTTGACTTCTGTCCCCACGCCTGGGCCTGTTGGAAGAACTACATGAGCTGGTTGGAAATGCTGGTGAGCTGCACCCCTGTGTTGATGAGGATGCTTGTGCCTGCTTCCCGTTCAACATGCCAGCCTCAGGAGCTGGCATGGTCCTAGCGCCTAGGTCTCTTCCCGCATAGTCCCTTCACTCAGTATCCTCCTGCTTCTTGGGAGGAGGTTTCGGAAGATGAATGAAGAATGCCCGTCTTCTTCAGAAGCATCCTCCACATCCTATCCCCTGGCTCCCGGGGAACCTGGAGAGGCGTTCACATACGTTTTCCATTTATTTTAAGGTCATCTCACATAATCTTCCCAGCAACCCGGCAAGGCAGCGACCACCATTCTCCTCATCTTTCAAATCCAGACACCGAGGCCTTGGTGACTTGCTTTAGAACGGAGAGCAGCCACAGAATAAAGAGGACGCCTATGCCGCTGGCCTATGGGGTGACTTACAGAGTTTAGAAAATGGAGTTAGGTAGCTCGGACTCCCCTGCCGAGAAATTTCATAGTTTTCTTGAAGCTCCTGCTCTGTTCCTCAGCACCCAGTCGGGACTCACTCTCCTTTCGAGCCCTGAGCCTTCTCCTCCCTAGAAGCCCAGAGTGTCTGCCTAGGCACCCCTGGTTGTAGTCTTGAACATATCATGTTGCTAAGTGTGGAAGCCCCTAAGCCCAATTCAAATAATAGTCAGTGATTAAGTTACACAAGCTTGTTAAACCCGGAGTCATACAAGACAATGGAGCCATTCCTGAAGACTTTATTTTAACTTAAAACATCCCTTGGGGTCCTGATGTGGGCCAACGCTTTGTCTTTAGGGAGAACCCTGGTCCTTAACCCTTGTGTAAGTCACAGAGTTGACATTTACGCAGTGGTTTTTTTCCCCCCTCTTGTCTTCAAAGTGGAGTGGTATCTGAAAGCCCTTTGAAAAGCCATGGAGTTTTTCCAGATGCGATGATGTTTCACAGCTGGCCTTCCCACATTGCTGACAGCACACCATTGACTTTTAGTTGTGTGTGTATGCATGTGTGTGTGATGTCTTGGGAGGCGGTGTGCACACGAGTACAAGTATCCCAGGAGGCTGGAGGCATCAGATCCCCTGGAGCTGGAGTTTCAAGAGGCTCTGAATCATGTAACTTAGGAACTGAACTCTGCTTCTCTATAGAACAATATTCTCTCTCTCTCTCTCTCTCTCTCTCTCTCTCTCTCTCTCTCTCTCTCTCTTTCTCTCCTCATTTTTTTAAAAGACAGAGTTTCTCTAAGTAGCCTTGGCTATCCTAGAACTCACTTTGTAGACCAGGCTGGTCTCGAACTCACAGAGATCCGCCTGCCTCTGCCTCCCGAGTGCTGGGATTAAAGGCATGCGCCACCACCGCCCTGCCATAGCAAGTGCTGTCTTGGCCACTGCTCCACCATGCTAAGCCTTTAGTAATTCACTCTAAATGCCTGTCTCATACTTAGAGCTATAGACATGGTTTCTGTTTTGCATCTCTGTTTCATTATTTCAGTACATTTAATTGAATCATATAGCTATAGTAATGCGAAGAACCAGGGCAGATAGTTTGTAAACATGGACTCTTGGTGAGCAGGCAGCTCCTGCAGAGGGCAGATGTCCCAGGGTAGCCTATTCCTAGCAGAGGTGGCTCAGCAAGCCACAGGCCTTCGATGTATAGACATCAAAAGAGGCAATGGAGGCCACAGATGACTCAGCTGTGTGTCATCACTTGAGAGTGCCTCTGCTCGTATGGCTTCTGTCCTGAAAGCTGAGTTCCTTGAAGGTCTAACTTTCATCTCTGTAGTAATTCCCAGAAGCCAGCATAGTTATGGGTACATATCGGGCCCTCGCTGAACATTGGCTAACCAAGCAGCTAACAGGACAAACCTAAACTCAGTTTGGCCACTGTATACCCTCTGGTAGGGATGCCGAGCTTCATGCTACTGTGTGGGAAGAGCTAGCAAATGAGTTTCTAATGATGCTGCAGGATTTGTTCACATGTGCGTTTAGATAACTGAACGATGAAAAGCAGATATTAAGGAGTGGATTTCGTGCACTATGTAATTCACTTAGGTAACTCACCTCTATAAAACAATAGCGAGACAACACTTTATAACATTTCACAAGGGATTAGGAATGTTCTTACGTGGGGAAAAATCTGTACTTCCAACATGGTGACCGGTGGCAAAAAGCCTCTTTGATGCTTATGTTCAGGGCCAGTCAGGCCAAGAAAAAGAAAAATCTCCCCTATCGGTGCATCCTTGCAATATCTAGTTTATTGTATGCTTCTGTGGCAAAAAGAGACGTCATTAATGGAGCACAGGAGAGAAAAGTCAAACCTGAAGGCTATTAAACCTGACAAAGACATTCTGTGCTACGGGATTGGTTGGGAAGATGGGGGTAGAGTGTTGGTGATGGCAGGCAGAGCCTGTTTCCCAAAATAAAACCAGATAACACATTTAGGCTTGTATTCAACAAATGAGTTTCAATCTGAACCAAATATATGGAGTGAGCACAGTTGGAACATTACAGAATGTTTACATGACCATAGGAAAAATGAGATGAGAAAGCATATACATATTCCATTTAAGTGTACGCACACACACATGCCCGTGTGTGCAGACAGAATGGAAATGCATGTAAGATTAGACGGATGTAACCTGTCTCCTCGATTCTCCGGACCGGGGATCTGCAGGCCACTTTCACTGATTGGCTCTGGAGGGCCTGTCTTTCCTTCAACAGGTTGTGAGATGACTCTAGAAGAGGAAAAGTGGATAACAGTGTGCTGAGTACTTCTCGAATGCCCGTCTGTATGTTTAATAAGTGCTAGCATATTCCTTTGAATATAAATTGCCTTTTTTTTTTTTTTTGAGACAGGCTCTCACTATGTAACTCTGGCCGGCCTGGCACTCACTACACAGACCAGGCTGGCCTCACAGATTCACCTGGCTCTGCCTTACAAGGGCTGAGGTCAGAGGTGTGGCTGAAGAGGTTAGAGACTCCTGATCTCCTGGAGCTGGAGTTACAGGTTTTTAGTCTCATGTGAGCTCTGGGAAACAAACTCAGGCCCTCTGTAAGAGTCTTATCCTCTCTTAACTCCTGAGCCTCAGATTTGACATTTTGAGAGTCGTTTGTTTTGGTTTTGCTTGCTTGGTTTTGGTAGCCTTTCTTCCAATTTTATAGAGTTCTTTAAAAATATGTTTTCAAACCAGCCTACAATTCACAATCCCAGTGAACCTAAACAACAAAGAGAACCCTATGAGACACATACGTGGATCTAATCTACATGGGAAGTAGAAAAAGACAAGATCTCCTGAGTAAATTGGGTGCATGGGGACCACAGGAGAGGGTAGAAGGGGAGGGGAGTGGAACGGAAAAAAATATATAGCTCAATAAAAACAATAAAAAGAAAGAAAGAAAAGATGAAAGAATTTAAAAAAATATTTTTTTTCAATGTTGGGTGGTGGTAGTGCACACCTTTAATCCCAGCACTCAGGAGGCAGAAGCACACAGACCTCTGAGTTTAAGGCCAGCCAGGTCTATGGAGCGAGTTCTAGGACAGCCAGGACTACACACAGAAACTCTGTCTTGAAAAAAACCAATCTATATATATAGTTTATTTTTATTTTATATGTATGAGTGTTTTGCCTGCATATGTGTGTGTGCGCGCACATGTGTGAGCCTGGTCCCAATGGAAACCAGAAGAGGGTGTCAGAGGCCCTGGAACTGGAGTTACAGACAGTTTGTGAGTCACCATGCAGTACTGGGAATCCAACCCGGTCCTCTGGAAGAGCAGCAAATGCTCTTAACTACTGAACCATCTCTCCAGCTGCTTTTTGTTTGTTTGTTTGTTGTTTTTTTTTTGTTTTTTTTTTTTTCTCAAGACAGGATTTCTCTTTGTAACCACCATGGCTGTCCTGGAACTCGCTTTGTAGACCAGGCTGGCCTCAAGTTCTCGGAGATCCACCTGCCTCTGCCTCCCAAGAGCTGAGATTAAAGGCATGCGCCACCAATGCCCGGTACCAGCCCCCAATTTTATAGTGCTCTTAAATGAGAATTTTCTAAAAATTCTGTCAGCATCTTAAGTGTCAGCTTTGTGATGTGATTTTTAGCCAAAGATCATCCCTATTTTTCATCTTTTAATGATCTATCCAAAAAAGTCTTTTATAGCTTTAACCAAATCCTTGCTATTTAAATGGAGCGGGGTGGGCTTGGACCATTAGAAGAATCTTGTAGGTGTTAATTGATCGGATCACCTGACTCATATTCTCCAGCCAGTGTGGGAGAGTGACAGATGCCATACATCTCTCATGCCACTGTAGTCGCTTGAAGTGTGCGTACACCAGGTGTGCCCTTCCGATTTAACTGGCGACAGCTCTCTCAGGACGCACTTCTGACCCCAGTGAGAGTCAACGGCAGGAGAGTGGACCCCTCACTCATCTCCGAGAACAGAACCCAATGCTTACCTTCCTGTTAATACTCTGAAATACAAAAGTAGTACAATCGTTCTTCAAAAAGATTACCATGGGGAGGGACTTTCTGGGCTATGGAACAATAGTTGGGTTGTAAAATGAGGAATTAGGTCAGGTGTGGTGGCACACTCCTTTAGTTCCAGCACTTAGGGGGCAAAGGCAGGCAGGTCTCTGTGAGTTCAAGGCTAGCCTGGTCCACATGGTGAATTCCCAAACAGCCAGAGGTATATGGTGAGAACCTGTCTCAAAATAAAAAGACCAGAAATTAGAATCCAAAGACGACAAACCTGGTTAAATTAAAAAAAAAAAGTTGGTTACTAAACTCTTGGAAATAAATACATACACATATACATATTCAGTAGAACCTTCTAGAAATCAGTCAGGAAGAGTGTCTGTAGTTTTTTTTAGTTTTGTTTTGAACTCTTTGGGGACCTGCCACCCAGCTCCCAAGTAAATACATGGAGACTTACTTATGAACGTGGCCTTAGCTCGGTTTGTTTCTAGCCAGCTTTTCTTAAATTATCCTTTGTGGGTACCTTTTACCTCTGGGCTTTTACCTTTCTCTATTCTATATACCTTTCTTTCCTTCTTACTCTGTGACTGGTTGCATGACTGGGTGGTTGGCCTCTGGCATCCTCCTCTCCTTTAAGTAATTATTTATTTATTATGTATACAATATTCTGTCTGTGTGTCTGCCTGCAGGCCAGAAGATGACACCAGACCTCATTACAGGTGGTTGTGAGCCACCATGTGGTTGCTGGGAATTGAACTCAGGATCTTTGGAAGAGCAGGCAATGTTCTTAACCACTGAGCCATCTCTCCAGCCCTCTCCTCTCCTTTTCTTGCTCCTCCCTCTTTCTTCTCTCTGCCCCCTAGCCCCGCCTAGTTCTCTCTCCTGTCTAGTTATTGGCCGTTCAGCTCTTTATCAGACCAATCAGGTGTTTTAGACAGGCAAAGTAACGCAGCTTTACAGAGTTAAACAAATGCAACATAAAAAAATGCAACACATCTTTGCATCATTAAGCAAATATTCCACAGCATAAACAAATGTAACACATCTTAAACTAATATTCCACAGCAGGCGTCCTTCACTGAGCCATGCTGGTTGAGCTGCAAATTTCAGATTAAGTCACCCGTGTGAAATTAGAGACGGGAAATGAATGTAAGCACCGTACACACAAACACCATCGATTTCAACAAGGTCGTTGGTAGGCAAGAGAGATATAGGATAGGTGAGTGTCCAAGGTGAGACAGCTCATGCGCAGGAAGCAGCAACCGCCAGGTTTCTTTCTCACCAAAGGAACTATCGCGGGTGATCTTAATCTTCTGGGCTGGGTATTTTAAGCTTTTAAAAAGGAGCAATGGCAAGGAACTCTTCATTGGTTCTTTGTGATTCTCAGACATAATTAATAACAACTAAACAACGTACTAGAAGAATGTGGGATTTCAATAGCCACAGGGATATGGAGTTCCTGTCTTATTCCTAAAGAGTCAAGATCTTTGAGTAAGGCAAGGGGTGGCAAAGGGGGAAAGCCAGCCTTGTCCCTCCCAGAGGAGAGGCGCTACCCACCCTCTGCTCATCAGCACCTCTCTCCAAAGCAAAGTCACTTAAGATAAATGAACTCTGCAGCTCTATTGATTGAGGTAAACCCCACCACACTAATTCAGACTTTCAGGAATGCTAATACAAGACCGAAGAATCGGGGAATTAGCTGAAACTTTTATCCTTTTCTTCTTTTTTTTTCTGGAAAGGATCTGCTCAACTCAAAATTAATTGCTGAGAGAAATGGTTTTACATTATTTCCCAGAAACCCACTAAATTAGGATGGAAGGACTGTGAGTAGCAGGAGCCACAGACACTGGAACCCGGGTCCTAGGGCACTGTGGGCACAGTGTGTAATTCTCTGCAACTCCCAGGTGGCCTTTCCTGCCATCCATGGAAGACGATGGAGAATGATTTCCATGCCTGTTGTGGTCCCCCAGCCCTGAAAACACTGTTGTAAAGATTAGAAGGTCACCTCTCCTCACTCCCTTTTATGGTTATCCACAACTTTCTAAAATCACCGAATTGAGCCAGTGGCCCAAAGGCGAATTTTAGGATCTGTTTGTGTGTTTGTTCATTTGCTCACCAATTCATTCAGCGTGTGTTTATCAAGCCCCTCCTGCATGCCACGCTCTGCTAGGTACTAACAGGCAGAAAGAGGGACGAGGATTCTGTCCCCATCCTCGAAACACTGGCTTAGGAGGGGAGTGAGGCATGCACACAGACAGCTATAACACACGGAAGAATGCAGCAAATGCTTTAAATGGGCTCAGGTAAAGTCCTGCGGAAGGACCACATATGATCGGCAAGAGCAGAGAACCCATCCAGGAGAGACAGCATCACTGGACCCCAGGGAATGCATAGCACAGGATGCCAGCAGACATAACTGGGGGAAGTGTCAGTGCTGAGCCAGAAAATTGCTCAAGTACAAACAAGCCATGCCCAAGAAGGCCAAGTCTCTACAGGATGCGTGCAGGTGAATGTAGAAAAAAGTGGACGAACTGAGTTGGGATCTTCTCGGTGGAGAGTGAGAGAGTTGCAGTTTGGTTTCCTGGGCGCTGGAGAGCTATTGAAAGTTCTTGAGCAGGAGAGACAACTCAAACGACCCTTTACTCAACGGCCGGCTGGCATCGGGGTGTTGGCTGTACAGAGGGAAGTCTGCACTCTGGGAGCACGGCTGAGGAACGTGCTGAGATGCAGCAACAGCTTGCACAGGGGTGGGGAGACACAGGCAGGTAACTGGCAGCATGGGGATGCTCTCGGGAGCCTCCAGGCGAGCACTTGTACACACGCATGAGTCCAGACAGAGGGTGGCTGGATTAAGAGTAATCTTTTAAAAAGGCAGCGTAGATCTCATTGTTCTCCCGCTTAATGTCCAAATGGCCCTCAGTGCATTTAGAACAAAATCCAGACTCCTTCCCGTGGCCTGGCATAAACCCCATATACCTGCCCGGCTTTGCTCCTACCTCATCTTTTAACCCTCAGTGCTTCAACTTCAGCCTTTTTGGCCCCTCAAACGCACCAGCCAAGTTCATTTCCGCCTCAGGGCCTTTGTGTGTCTGACCCTCCCTGTCCATAGCTTTCTGCCCTCGGATCTTCACAGGGCTGGCTCTCCTTAGGCAGACTCCACTGTCACCTCTTCATGGAGGCCTTTCCTAATAGGTCACTTGTCACTCGCAGACACTGCCACGTCCTTTCCATTTCTGTTATTCGGCACAGGACTTACCCTACACAGTCTGTAGTAGGTCGGTGTTTAAGAGCACTGACTGCTCTTTCAGAGGACTTAGGTTCAATTCCAGTATTCACAAGGTGGCTCGCGACTGTCCAGAACTCCAGTCTCAAGCAGATCTTACGCCCTCTTCTGGCTTCCACAGGAAGTGCATGCACGTGAAGGACAGACAGACAGCGAAGCAGACACACAAAATGAAAATAAATCTAAGAAACAAAATAGACATCAACAACGGAAAAAAAAACAACGAACAAAACAAAAACCACCAAGTACATACCAGGTACTGGACAGCTAATCAGTGTGAACAAGAGGGATCTCTATGTGCAGGGTGCATGCAGTTCTAAGTCGCAGCATTCAGGTAAACTAGACAAAAAGCGCTTGCATATGTAGGGCTAGAACTTGGGGGGAGGGAGAACAAAGTTTGACATCCTTGCACGAGGAGATGAAAAGTCAAGAGATCCTATCAGCAACTGTTTAGAACCTGCAGGCATCCATCCGCGTTCACCTTCGATATCCAAGCCAAGGCCCTTTGTCTTGTGGGGATCTTTTCCAGGCTACCTTGTCTGAAAGTAGTTTCTTCAGGTCCTATTTTAGAATCCACAAGAATCTGCAGTGCCTAGATCGTGTAAAATATTAATAACTACCATTCACAAACACTATGCCCCCAGGCTTCGCAGTATGTCTCCGTTAATGCATCCCATGACCATGTAAGACGGAAGAGAAGCGACTCCTGCTTTTGCAGTGGAGGAAACCGAGACTAGGACGTAGTACACCCCTCGAAGAGCGTCAGGTCTGGTGTTCAAGTTCGGCCTGAGTGGTCCCAGAGCCATGTGCTGAAGTTCTTTGCAGCATGCTCAGTGGGGTGGGGGACAGACTTTTCTTTCTGATGGGACTGTGACCTTTGGAAACAGCCAGAAGCCTTGGGACACAATCTGGTTCCAAACCAAAGGACGGGGGAATGCTGGCTTTTCCGTGGACAGCTGCTCACAGTGCTTAGTGGGGACTTAGTTTTTCACCCTTTCACTCTCGAGTCTTGATTTCTTCAGGCTTCAGTTCTTTGTCAGAAGGCCCTCCTGTCCCTTGCCTGTCCTCATGGCTCTTTTCTTATATTTAAACACGTTTTATAATGTGCTGCTGTTTCCACGGAGAAGGGCCGGGGTGGAGGTGGGGGCTGGAGAGGGAGGTGGGCTGGGGAGGTGATGGTGGGTGGGTGAGTGGGGCTTGGGGGCGGGGCTTAGAAGTCACCTTGTCTGTGGAAAGGAACTAGAGAAAAATGAAGTCTCGAGCTTGGTTCCGAATATTCCTTCCTCACTCTTTGAAGTCTGTGGCCTTAGGCAAATCTCCGAGTCTAGATTTCCTAGTCTGTAAAATGAGAAACTGGTACTTGTTTTCTGCGGCGCAGAGCTACGCGGAGGCTCAGACCACACCCCAAGAGAGCCCTCTGCAGGGCATAAAGTTCTGCGTAGCTGCAAAGAGCCTATTACCACTGTCTTCATCACAAAATGTGAGTGTCCTCTTTAGAAGACCTAAACCGGCAATTGCGCTCTTTGTGAACTACCTAAATCAAACCCATGCCTGCCTTCATGCTTCGCCCCCAAGCCGCCCTCCACCCTTGGCCGTCGTCTTTGATCGCTGTACCTGGTGCCTGGCCTAATAAAGGTGATGCTTGTCCTGCCTTGCGTGGTAGTCAGTCGCTGGCCACATAGAGCCACTGAAGTGTAAAATAATTAGGATGAAATTAGATATTAAATATCAGTATCTTAGCCATATTGCCTTTATTTTAAATACTGATATAGCCTAATGTAGTCAGTGGCTCTCATATTGGACAGCACATGTAGGGAATATGTCCCCGCTTGTGAAAAATTCTAGCAGACAGGACCTTGGTGGATTTTTCAAATATCATTTTTCATAACCTTATAGCCATAATGAAAACCAACATGCTGTTACTCAGTTGACAAACACCTTCCATTTGCTCCTCATTAGCTACTTGTCCTCACTGCTGTCACAGACCCGAATAAAAGCAGTTAAGGAAGGGCTGCTTGAGGGGAGAAAGTCCAGAATAGTCTGAGAGGCAGCAGACGCATAAGAGGCTAGAACAGTCCCCCTGCAGTGAGGACCAGACACATGAATGCTGGTCACAGATCCCCTTCAGTGAGTGCTGGTCACAGTCCCCCTGCAGCGAGGAAGCAGACTCATGAGTGCTTGTGTTGGTTGCTGTCTCCTTTTTCGTCTTTCGGGGACTCCAAAGATAGTGTCACCCACACTCAGAATGGGTCTTCCTTTTATTGACCAGAAGTATGTCTTCTAGCCAACTCTAAGTTCAGTTATCGTGACCAAACCATCAGGACTTCTTTTGTTGTTGTTGTTTTGATTTATTATTTTTTGTTTTATGTGCTTTGGTGTTTTGCCTGCATGTATGTCTGTGTGAAGGTGTCAGATCTTGGAGTTACAGACCGTCGTGTGCTGTCGTATGGGTGCTGGGAATTGAACCTGGGTCCTCTGGATGAGCAGTCAATATTCTTAACTACTGAGCCATCTCTCCAGCCCCAACCATCAGGACTTCTTAAGACGAAAGCATAGAATAACAAGAGCTGGAAAGGATGTTAGCTATTGTCTCTTTCAACATCCTAACTTTTCAACGTGAGAAAACTTAAGCCTAACGTGACGCCCACTCCATCCAGACATCTCTTCAGTGCTGTTCTCGGTGTCACTGTGGGTGGCAGAGGTGTCTGTCCCTCTTGCTGGACTCCTAATACCATCCGCTAAGGAATAAACATTGCCTGATACTCAACTCCGGCTGCCTGCATTGCCAACCGACATTCTTCCTCACACTGGGTCCCTGGGACTGCTGGGCTCGTGCTGGAAGGTGCTGGAAGGCGTACGGGCACACCCTTACTTCGCACCTCTGTGGCATCCCATGTGCAAAGGCTGGATGTCTCGGGGGCTCGAGTACTCAGTAACACAGAACTGGAATAAACTCCCCAGGCCCAGCTCCATCCCCTGGGCCTGGTCTTGTTCCTTTCCACATAGAAGTTTAAATCATAAACTAGGGGATCTTGCTGCAAACTGCCAGGACGTTTGGGATGGGATTGTTGTCCCCAGGGAGCACAGGTCGTGTGGATGTAAAAGGCTTTGGTACATAGATCTTGGCATGTAGTAGGTGCCTGGTGGATTTCATTCTTTTCTCTCTGGCTAGACCTCCTCCACCCTATCTGCCCCAACTGCTGGCCGTTCCTGGATGATCAACACCACACCTGCAATTTATTTTAGTTGCTAAAATCTCAAATTACTGTTTCTTAAAATTCTTATCCCTTAAAGTAGCATTCACTGAGAATCCACAATCAAACGACCAGTGTACTAACACAATAAAGAAATGAGAGCCGGGCACAGTGTCTCTCGAGGGGTAAATGTGGGCAGATCTCTTTGAGTTTAAAGGTATTCTGGTTTATATAGCAAATTCTAGAGCTACAAAGAGAGACCTTGTCTCAAAATAAACAAATAAAAGTAAAATGAATTTTAAAGTTTATCATGAAGACATTGAGTGTCTTGTTGGTATAAAAACACACCAAGAAAGGCCAGGCAATGGTGGCGGCTCACCTTTAATCCCAGCACTCAGGAGGCAGAGGCAAGCAGATCTTTGTGAGTTCAAGGCCAGTCTGGTCTACAGAGTGAGTTCCAAGACAGGCTCCAAAGCTACACAGAGAAAAAGCTACACAGAGAAACCCTGTCTCAAAAACAAAAACAAACAAACAAACAAAACCAACCAAACAAGAACAAAAACACATCAAGAGAGGGCAGCACCCAATATGTTAAGTAGTAAACACACTGGAAACATGACTGTGTGGTTATTCTAGTCTTCCTTCCAGCATCCATCTGGACCTGGACCGGATACCTGTAGGGCCCATCCTTCAGGTGATACTGACTGGCTAATTGAAGATGAACTGTACCTGCAGGGCTAAGTCCAGGCCAGTTGGGAGAGGGAGCTCCAGAAGACAAACTTCCTTAGATGTGGGTCCTCAGAAGGAGCCCACGAAGGGGGCAGCTCTGAAGCCTAAGTGCCTCTGTTTATTGTCTTTTCCATATAAGCCTAGCTGTGATCTTCGTGTTTAAAATTGTGTTGGTGTGTGTGGATGTGATGATTTTGGGGGAAATCTACACTCAGAAGGGTTTTGGATACCCCAGGCTATTGCATCAGGTGCCCTATTATCTCATCTTCTATGGATGCTGGGGTGGGGGTGGGGGTTGGGGGTGTAAATTAGGCCCTGTGGGAAACAGGGACTATGTGATTGGGAAGCCCCAGAAGGGCCCCGAGCCTCTTCTTATGTGGGAAGGATTTCCCACTTCTGAACAGACTGCAGTTTCATTTCACGTCACAAAGGAGTATCATATTCTGTTTTTCCTCCTTTTAATTAAGAATATTTACACTTTTTTTTACTTTTAAATTGTGTGTAGGGGGCAGTCTGTACACACGAATGCAGGGACCCATGGTGTTGAGCTGCTTGATGCAGGTGTTGGGAACAAGACTCTGGTCCTCGGCAGGAAGTTAACCACTGAGTCACCTCTCCACTACCACCCCATTCCGCCCCCCCCCCGTTTTTAAATGAAAAGCAAACTACTTTTTGTCTTCCTTCTCTTGACATCTGCTATCTCCAACAAGTGGATTTTCCAAACCCATTGGCTGTGGTAATGGGTTCTTATAAAGGTGAATTCATAGACAATATGAAATTTAGGAGACCGTTTTTTCAGAGAAGCGTTTTTTCTGTTGTTTAATTTCCTAGCCAAGAGTGTCATTCTTGCCCCTACTGCAGTAGCAGTAATATCTGCAAGTTCATGAAGAGCGCTCTACCCGGGACTGCTTTTCAGAGGCACAGATAACTTCTAACATACCCTAATTGAGCTGACACTCCACACATATTTGGTCTATGCCTAAGGGAAATTTAGGAGGGAGAGACAAAATGGAACCCATCCATTTATTTCTAAGTCAAGTAAAAGCCGTGAGAAAAAAATATTTTACTTAAAAATAAAGATGCTCAACAATTAGTAGTATACAGGTATTTTTTTTTTAAAGCATCAAGCTTGGCTTATACGTGATCCTCCTATAATACCTAACTCTGGGGAAGAAGGAGAGTGTGTAAGAAAATAATGAGACCAGGAGTGAGAGCAGATAATGCTCCTGCATGAGTTCTTGCCCTGGGGGTCCCCACTCCCACCCCCACAATCTCAGGAACCAACATCCTCCCCGCCCCCGCTGCCTTATCTGGTAGGGTGGTGTTGCTAGTGACCCAGCAGGTCTGTCTGCCTTTCTGCTCAGCCGTTGGCTGTCTGTTTCAAACCTGACATTCCATTGCAGCTCTGGCAAGCACACTTCGAAGGTGTGTGCATCTCACAGAGGCACAGAACCATTAGCGGGCTTCTGTGTGCTTCTCTCTAAGGCTGGCCTGGCTGGCTTCTTTCCTAAGAAAGTGTCTGCATATCAGCTTTAGTTATGCTAATGAGTTCACCTCCCCGGCCAGTACCTGGTCTTTCTAGAGAGTCCTGGTTATCCTCTTAAGGCCTAGTTACTTCTCTAATAGACCTCTGTCCTAGGTTGGCGGTGTTTAAGGGGAAAACACTGTGGTCAAAACATCTCCGGAGACTTGTAGCCTCAAGGAGCTTAAAACACAAGAGAGTAAACTCCCCCTAGAAACAGCCTTTTCTCTGTGGCGGAAGAACCAGGCATGAGGATGACTTCTTTCATGAATGTGAAGACCCCCTTGAACATCCTGGTGATGATGGCCGGCGGAGCCTGTGGCTGGAAAACTCCGGCTAGATCTCAGTTTCCACAGACCTTCACGCCTTTCTTTCTACGTCAGGGGTTCTGGTCAGCAGTGTCAGGCTGGAGATTAACTTGGGAGCTATCTGTTGGCAGCAACAGTGGAAGCTGCAAAAGTCACCTGCAGAGAGCATGTGGGGTGCCTAGAGAAGTTTTAGGGTGATTTTGGGGGTATCCTTGATATTTCATTTAAAAGGCAGAAGGTGAGAAAAGGTGAAAGACGGGAGAAGTAAGAAAAGACAGTGTCCCAGAGTTATGTCAGGAGGCGCTGAGGAGTCAGTGATACCAGCCTTGCGGAGAAAGCAGGTAAGACGCAGGCTGCATGAGGGCAAGAAACAGGCTAGAAGGCACCTTTGGAGCTTTGCCCATCTGAAGCCATTTGTGACTTTGGCCAAAGCAGTTTCTATGGAGTAGAGTGGGTGCAGTTTTGCATGATCATCTTCCAAGTGCAGGGACTACATTTTCCGATCCTTATGTGTGGCTTCCCTGGTTGTCTAGTGGTTAGGACCCAGGGCTCTCAAATTCTTCCACGTGCACACTCTACATTTTGCTCCCTTTCCTCATCCTGTTTCTCCACCTCACCCACATCACTCATCACACACTGATTTCTAATCAGTGACTCCTTCACCTCGCCAAAGGTATTCCCCACCCTCCCACTTCCCTAACACCTTCAGGCCTCTCCCGAGTTCCAGACCCCTTGCAGTTATCCACTGCACCTCATCCTTGCTCTCCCACAGGCATCTTCAGCAAAAAAAATAAACAAGCAAACCAAAACCATGCAAAGAAGCCACATTCGCTTTATTTTAGGAAGGCAGAATCACCACCTGCGTTCTCTTTCCTGGTTAATTAGTCACACCCGCTTTCATGTTGTCCCCCAAGGTAAACCCTTCACTAACTGAGCTCTCTCTCTCCTCTTAATTTCTACATCCAAATATTCTTGAGAACCTGTTGGATTTACCTGAGACACCTCTCCAAATCCATAATGCTCTTTCTCATCTAGCACTGCATACCTCTTGGAGGACAGAGTTCACTTTACTTTTGATCTGCGTGGAACCCTAGGACGGTGCCTAGCATCCTTATCCAAAGCTCATCGCATGCCGGTTGAAGGAATGCTAAGACTTCTTACTATTTGCCTTTCCCCCTTCCTTACCATCCTTTACTCGTGCCTCTGCCGCTCTGCTCTCTGAGTTGCCTGCCGACCTAGCTCCTTCCCGTTCCCTTAGTGGGTGACATGTGATGTTTGCTGGAAGAAGATTAAATGCATTAAACCAACTACTTCCGAATTTTCTCTTCCTTCGTCCTCCCTCAGAAAGAGAGAGAGAGAGAGAGAGAGAGAGAGAGAGAGAAGCCACTTCTCAGATAAGAATGACACATAGCCTGCTCTTCAAGAGGGGGAGGAGGGGGGACAGCAATCGCCGGAGAGCAGCCAAGCAGTCCCTCCTTCTTGGCCAGCTCATTATCTCCCCTAGGCCCACCCAAATGGTGCTCAGAATAGCCCAGTGTCAGCTGAACAAACGAACAAACAAATAAGCAAGCCTGTGGATGCTGAGGAGAACTTGAAAAAGACCCTGTGTCAAAGAACCAGCCGGCCGGCCACCATCACTGAGGACATTTGAAAGTCTGTTTGGGAAGACTCCTTTCAACACAGATAAAGCTCTTTACTAGGGAGAGCCCAGGCTGTTGGTCCCCAAAGGACAGTGATGGCTGTAAATCTTACTTAAATAATACTGGGTCATACTTACTATGTAGATCATACTTAAATAATAGCAGATGATAGTTCTGGGACAGACATGAAGAAACCCAGCCACTCTGAGACTCATCCTTGCCACATGGGGACAGAACAGCTAAGACATGGTTAAGTTAACCAAACTCTCCCTTAAGCCTGCTGTGCTGTGACTGGGTTCTGAGTATTTCTTTCCTCAACCACAGAGGCCCTCTACTCCCTGCCAGGTTTTCATGGTATGAGAAGCCAAGGACCTTAGCTATATTAAGGAATCAAAAATGGTACATTAAGCCTCTGTCTATACATCGGAGAAGCAGAAATGAGAGCTGGGGAATGGCTTGATGATTCATCTTATAAAAGGTTTCCAAATTTGCCAAAGAAGTTATTTACTTATTTTTCATGCCCTTTCATTAATCACCAAATATATTTTAAGGCCTGTTCATGAGACAGCTTCCTGCCCTCTTTCCAAATTCCTTAAAAGCGTGTTCTTCTAATAAGTCAACGCAGGGTGCTCTGTGCCCTGGAACCTCACTTGCCATATTCTTCTAGGAAGGATGAGGAGCCAACCCTTGTGGACCACAGAAAAATGGGCTAAACATCCTTAGTTCCCATTGATCTTCACTGTACAAATCCAACCCCAGGAGGAAAAATAAAACCTCCAGAGGCCAGGAAGATACCTAAGAACAGCATTGTCCCCCACAGAACCATGCAGCGAAGATGATTTATGTGACGTGTGTATGCATGTGAGGACAGGCGCATATGTGTGCTTGTGGATTTGTAATGTTAAGACTGGTATGTAGGATGTTCGTATTGGGAGAGCATGCTATCCTCCATAGAATGGAGCACGTATCAGACATACAATAAAGACTTCATGCTTGATACATACTGCAGGTTTTACAAAGACGAAGACTTTAAT
This sequence comes from Neodon shergylaensis, assembly GCA_025134845.1. Lineage (NCBI taxonomy): Eukaryota > Metazoa > Chordata > Mammalia > Rodentia > Cricetidae > Neodon > Neodon shergylaensis. The sequence continues at coordinate 1,218,347 of JABTXL010006431.1, forward strand.
CCCCTCCGTTACAGGTAGGGATGAGGACAATCTGTTGTAAGGGCAACTCGGGACACAGCTATGAGTGAGTGCCTGCCCCCAGACTTGGCATTTAGTAGCAGTGAAGGTTATTTTTATTTTTAAGTTAGTTATTTATTGAGGTCTCAGCTTTCTCACCTCGAATGGGGAGTATTGCAAAGGCAAAGTCAGAAAGTTGGGGTAGAACAGTCGATCAAGCATGTGACGAGTGCTGTCCTTCCTAGGAAGAGGTGACTTCCTCAAGTCATACAGCTGAAAAATAGCCAGACTTCCTAGCTCTGTGCCGTGTGCCTTTTGCTCACTGCCACTGCTCTGGGCCAGAAAAGAATGGAGAACAGGCCAAAGTGGAATTTAGTTCAGAACTGAGGTATTACAGTGCCCTGGAAGGGGAGACTAAATGTTGATGTTAGTTACTGATGGATACCACATACTGGCATTACCTCCACTCCGTGCTGGAGATGCTGTTCATCCCCACCCCCAAACACCCCAGGATACTATCATTACCCCTGTCTTAGAGAGGGAAAGTGAGGGTTGGCAGCAACAGAAATGTGCCCAAACCTCAGTTTGCCTGGTTGAGCCCAAGCCTTGTGTGCTCTGTGGGGGATGGAGAAGGGATGCTGGCACAGATTGGCCAGAACTGCAGGTAAACGGGAACCAGAGCAAGGCTGTGCTGGATGGCCCTCTGCCACAGCCTCTCTCAGTGACTGCTGCTTTCAACACGTTTGTGGAGGAGGATAGTAAGCCTTGAGTGGACAGGGCTGGTTTCCCCGTGTAGGAGAATCTGGGAAGACGAATCTGTTCCCATCTCACCCAGAATTCCACAGAACAGACTCTGCATGCCCCTTGATGTCGAGGAGAGGGGCTTCGTTTCCAGGATGAAAAGCCAGATAGCCCAGGAACGATAAGATCACCCTGGTTTTTCTTATGAACTCCTAGAAGTCATCTTTGTTGGTATAAATGAGATCATTTAGCCTAATTAGTTCCAGGCTTAATTAGCAGTAATTATCCCGACATGGGAGTAATATCCGAGCAGGAAGTGCCGGGTCCTCGATTAGATAGATCTCTAATTGGTGTTACAATATTGTAATTAAAGCGTGTTTGTACGCCTCTGCCGCAGCACGCGATTTGTCTCATGTCTGATTAAACAGGGAGGAACTCCAGCCTTTGAAGGGGCCAGATTTTCAGATCTGACTCATGTAACATGCTAAGCCGAAGACTAAAGAGACCTGAGGACCTGCTTTTGTGGTCAAGGTGAGCGTCACTCCGGAGCCAAGGGCAGGGTGAGGGAAAGATGATCTTTGCGCCTGCTCATCCCTCTCTCCCATGACGCAAGTGCAGGAAAACGGAAGTATTTGGTTGGAGGGTCACTTTGTAACTGTTGCATTTTTTTTAGAGAACATTCTTAAAATTCTTAAAGAAGGCTGTGAAAAAGTGGTAATGACAGCTATCATTTATTGAGTATTTACTACAAGCCAGAAGCTATACTAACTGCTTTAAATATCAACACTCATTAAAATGTCAGAGGAATCCCCTGAGATAGCTTATTATAATCCCCAATTCAAAACAAGGACCTGAAAAGGAGGAATGGCTTTCCCAGGTTTTAACTCCGGGTTATCCTTTCAGGCTACCCCTGAATGTCACCCTTCAGGCTACTTCTGACTCCCAGACCATATTGTCTCCCCAGTATAGACCAGGTTAGCTCCCCCATGCATACCAGGCTAACTCCCAGATTAGGTTCACTCCCTCACGCAGACGAGATTAGTTCACCCATACAGACCAGGTTAGCTCCAGATATAGAATGGGTTCACCCACCCATATAGATCAGATTAGTTCACCCATACAGACCAGGTTAGCTCCAGATATAGAACAGGTTCACTCGCCCATATAGACCAGATTAGTTCACCCATACAGACCAGGTTAGCTCCAGATATAGAACGGGTTCACCCATCCATATAGACCAGATTAGTTCACCCATACAGATCAGGTTAGCTCCAGATATAGAATGGGTTCACCCACCCATATAGACCAGATTAGTTCACCCATACAGACCAGGTTAGCTCCAGATACAGACCCCATTAGTTATTCCATACAAACCAGATTAATTCCTCCATACAGACCAGGTTAAAACTCCCCAATACAGACCAAGTTAGCTACCCATGTAGACCAGGCTAAGTCCCCAATGCAGACCAAGTTAGCTAACGCATACAAAGCAGGTAGCTCCCCTACACAGACCAGTTTAACTCTCCCATGTATACCAGGTGGTTGCTGGGAATCGAACTCAGGGCCTCTGGAAGAGCAGCCAGTGTTCTTAAGAGCTGAGCCATCTCTCCAGCCCCCCCCCCCACCCATGGCAACTCTTATGAGGAAAACATTTAATTGAGGTAGCAGCTTACAGTTTAGAGGTTCAGTTCATTATCATCATGGTAGGGAACATGACAGTCTGGAGCTGAGAGTCCTACATCTTGTAGGAAACAGGAAGTCGACTGAAACATATATACTGAGCCTATATGAGACCTTCAACTACCCACCTTCAAGCTACCCCCACAGTGACATGCTTCCTCCAACAAGTTCATCCATTCCATCAAGCCATACCTCCCAATAGCATCACTCCCTGTAAGATCATTTGGTTACATTCAAGTTACCAAACCAGGTTAGCTCTTCCATGCGGATCCTTCAATTCTTTCACACTTTAAAAAAAAAAAACTTCTCCATTTTCCCCACAAAACCATGCCATTTCTGCTCTGTGTCCAGAACCTAACAACATGCTAGCAATATAGTGATTATTGAAAAAAAATGAAAGTCAAATTAATTGTCAGTTCCCCCACCACCACCATGCTAGTCACCTGCCTTATTGGATTCAAACCCAGGTCTGGTGGTTTTCTGGTCTGGGTTCCATGCTTCCTTTCTGGGCACCAAATCTAACGTGGCATTTCTGGGCAAGGCAAGTACAATAACTATGCTGCCTTATCATCTTCTAGTAGATCCCTTAACTTCTCATTTACGTTTCTCCGCTGAATGCTTCAACTTTGTGCTACAATCTAGGGATATTTTGAACCCATATCTAATAATTGGTAATTGAATCTAATAGCCCTGAGAGAATTGGAATAAACCAGATAGAGTTGATGTGCCTTTGCACATCGCTGGAGTCAGCAGAGTCTTCCAGTGTACCTCGCACTCCCAATCTCGACTTTAGGCACCCGTAGCCATGGTTCTGATGCTTTTCAAGAACGTTCGGTTAGTACAATCAGTGACAAAAAATTCTCAGGGATTTTTTCTTTTCTACTTAATTTTGCTAGATGTTTAAATTAATAAGCTACCTGATGCATTGTGGAGGAGTAGGAGACAGACTGGTTCAGGATGGAGACAAATGGCTTTAGAGTTTGGAAGTCACTGCTCTTACCTTTTTTTTTTTTTTGTAATTATTTACTTGGTGTGCGTGTGCGTGCGTGCGTGCGTGTGTGTGTGTGTGCGTGTGTGTGCGTGCGTGTGTGTGTGTGCGTGCGTGTGTGTGTGTGTGCGTGTGTGGGGAAGTCAGAGGACAGCTTTCAGGAGTCAGTTCTTGCTTTTCCCCTTGCTGAGTGAGTTCTCTCTATGCTGCTGTGCAGCGCTGGCCCGGGCTAGCTGGCTGTGAGCTTCCAGTCACTCCTGCCCTCTCCACCTCCCATCTCACCGCAGAAGCACTGGGATTGCTGAGGAGTAGCTGCCACACACCTGGCCTTTTAAGTGGATCCTGGGACCACATTCAGCCTGTCAGGCTCAGCACTGAGCACCTTTATCTTCTGTGCTGGCTCCCTGCCGCCAAATCATTGCCGTTTAGTTTCAGTCCCCGCTGAAGTGTGTTTAGGAACAAGGAAGCTAGATGATAATTTTTGTTTATTTAAAACATTTTATTTATTTTTGCTATGTGTTCCTCAGGATGCCCCTAAACTCCAGACAAGTTTGCTTCAGATTCTCAAGTAAATGGGACTATGGCTGTGCACTACTAGTCCCATCTAGAACCACATTTTACAGACAATGAATAACGCAATCTGGTATATCTATAAAATGGAATACTATCCAGCTCCAAGGAAAAGTTAAATCACAAAATTTTCAGGGAAACTGACGGATTTAAAATGTATAATATTAAGCAAGGCCACATTAGCTCAGAAAAAAAAATGCACGCATGATCTCCTTCATTCTGTGGGTCCTAACCTATATTATAATATGTATATAAGTAAGCAAAAATTCACTAGCTGTAATACAACATTTAGGAAGGAAGACAAAAAAGGATAATTTTTAAAAAGACAGAGATGGCTCAGTAGTCAAGAGAACTGACTGCTCTTCCAGAGAACCAGGGTTCAGTTCCTGGCACCCACATGGCAGCTCACAACTGTCTGTAGCTCCAGTTCTAGGAGATCTGATGCCCTCTGTTGACATTTGAGGGCACTGCATGATCCTGCCACACAGACATACATGTAGGTGAACACTCATACAGTCAAATCAGTAAAAAGGGACAAAATACAGTATATGCAGCATACTTCCTGTAAGTCATATGAATGCTATCTGAAGGTATAGCACATTGTCCCTGGAAAATGCTTCCATAAATAGTGACGCCCACACATGGATTCGTGAGGGGCTGTTCCCCTGCTGGGAGACCTGGCTTTTGAACCATATTTCACACTGACTATTCCTGCAGGGTGCAGTTCTTTGTGAGCACTATTAAACTTATTACGTTTTATTCTTTAAACAGGATTTTAGCTATTCAAACTTTGGTGGGCGGAGACTGTTATGAGTATGCTTAAACTATAAGTGTGAAAACTCCCAGACTACCTGGGAATGCTGATGCCTCGTTCCCGACTCTCAAAAAGTAGCATACCAGGAATCTGAAAACACCAAGAAACGTTTTTGGTTTTGTTTTGTTCTCATTGGACAGTATAGCTCTGAGTTGTATCACTGTTGATGAATAAATATACTTTTAAATTAAAAAAAATAAAAATAGATCTAAAAAATATATAGATTAACATCTTAGTAGAGGTCTGTGGAGAAGACTCAGTGGTTAAGAGCAGTGACTGCTCTTCCAGAGGACCTGAGTTCAATTCCCAGCACCCATGTGGTGGCTCACAACCATCTATAGTGGAATCTGATGCCCTCTTCTGGCATAAAGTTGTACATGCAGATAGAACACTCATGTGTGTGTGTGTGTGTGTGTGTACATATATACATACATATATATAAATTTAAACAATTTAAAATAATTAAGATATTTAAGTATTCTAAATATTTATTTTAAAATATATTTTAAGAGATTTTAAAAACCATATTAGTAGATATATACTTGCCCAAAGTACAAAACTCACAAGCAAAGTAGAGATCCGCATCCTCCATCACATAAACAGTTCTCTATACTGTGTATGCTGATATATGTTCTGGTCAGGGGCAGTGTAGGGTACTGAGCTCTAGATCTCTTGCAGGTAAACCCTTTAACACTAGCTCACATCCCCAGCCAAATCTAAAGGTATTAGCTTAGCTGGGGAGGGAGCCCAGGCCTGTGCCTGCTAGATAATATAGTATTACTGAGCCACAACCCCTGACTTTTCACGAAACATCATAGTTCACACTGAACTTAGAGGTCCATTAACTCACTCTATAGTCTGAGCAAAAACAGAGCGTGAGAATCAGAAACTCACTATATAGAAACCAAAAGCACAAAAACTCCTAAAGACAACTTCCTTGCATAGCAGTTCTGACGGTTGATGCCACTGCGGCGACACTTGGCATCTAGGGGTGCATTAAGATGCAGTACTGATGAGTAAGAGATGCTGCTGCAATGTGACGGTGGCGTCCTCCAGGGTGGGCTCTGGATCTCCCTGGGGTTTTGTTTTCACTAACTTCAAGATGATGTTTCTAGATGCTTCTCTCAATATCAGCAATAATGAGGCTGAGGCAAAAGGGTACGGTCACTGTTGCAACTTCACTTATTCCTGGTCTCTTGGCCTTGGAGGAGTGAGGGGAGAAAGCGAGGACAAATCTCACAAATCTGCTACCACCGAAAGAAAAGGGTCTTCTTCCTCACTGCGTTATTTTGGGGGGCCAGCGCTTGATAGGAAGCCTAGCTGAGCGCAAAAATATGCACAAAGCGTTCTGCAACAATTCCATGAGAGTGTGGGATTGTTGTCTGACTCTTGAATAACCATGGAAGTCAAATAATTAGATTTGCATTTTGACAAGTGACAAAGAGGCTAAATTCATGGCACTGGGAGCCTCTTATGGCGCCCAGGGAGCACACTAGCCAGGGTCATTGTAGCTTATTACAGTCGTGTTTAGGGTTGACTGAGCCCTGCAGATGCTCGTGGCATAGAAAGCTGGTGTGGTCTGGTGGTCCTGATTTACATCTGTCTCGCATTAGTTATCCCGTACCTACCTGCTGTCTCTGTGGCTTTTCATTTCACCTGTGGCTCTCCTTGGATGGAGTTTGAGTCTAGAGTCTGAATCTTCTTTTGTAACTACAGAATTATCTCATGACAGAGCAAAGCATGATCCCCTTATGGGAAAAGAAGGGGGGGGTGAATGCAGCAGAACATCCTGGAAGCATTGTCTCAGATTGTTGTAACTTTTAATCTTGATTTTAAATATTCTGTTCCAGTATGTGCACAAGTTTATTTTGAGTCTTAATTTTTGGCTTGGAAAATACAGCTGATGGCTACAGTAGAGGGATGCTAGTTTTCAGCCCGGAGATGGTGACACACGTCTTTAATTCCCTTTAATCCCAGCACTTGGGAGGCAGAGGGAGGCAGATCTCTGTGAGTTCGAGGCCAGCTTGATCTACAAGAGCTAGTTCCAGGACAGGCTCCAAAGCTACAGAGAAACCCTATCTTGAAAAACAACAACAACAACAAAAACAAAACAAAAACAACAAAACAAACAAACAATTCAAAAGGCTAGCTCTTGTAGACCAGGCTGGCCTTGAACTCACAAAGATCCGCCAGCCTCTGCCTCCCAAGTGCTGGGGTTAAAGGCGTGCGCCACCACCACCCGGCTTAAAATTTCTGCTTTCTTATGCAGACCTTGGTTTCTGTTTTTGTTTTATTGAGACAGGGTTTCTCTGTGTAGCCCTGGCTATCCTGGAACTCGCCTTGTAGATCAGGCTGGCCTTTGCTTCCTGAGTCCAGTCCTGGAATTGAAGGTGTGCGCCATCATTCCTAGCTCTAGATCTTGAATTTTCAGTTTGATGTTGGACAGCTGCTAGCTCACGTCACTTCTGGAGTTTTCTGAAGGAACAGAACTGAGGGGTAAAGACATATGTTAGATGGGGCTTATTATATTGACTCATCATCGGATGTAGTTCTAGGTCGTCCAGCAATGGCTGCTCCACGCTGGAGAGGTCTAGAATCCAGTAGTTGCTCAGTCTACAAGGCTGGACATCTCAGCAGTACTGATCAAGTGTTAAAGGCCTGGAGGAGTCTGTTGGTCTTCTGTCTGTATGTCTGTCTGTACTAACTTATGCCTGAATGCTGCGGGAGTTAGTTCTGGTCTGGGTGAGAGCGCGCTGTGGCAGCAGGGTAGATGGATTTGTCAGTGAGGGTGAGGGCAAGCAGGCCAAGTACAGAGTTCCCTTCTCCCACGGCCTTTCATCTCAGCTCCCATTAGAGGCTCCTGCCTGCATTTAAGATGGATGGAGCGGGGGCTGGAGAGATGGCTCAGTGGTTAAGAGCACTTGGCTGCTCTTCCAGAGGTCCTGAGTTCAATTCCCAGCAACCACATGGTGGCTTACAACCATCTGTAATAAGATCTGGCGCCCTCCTCTGGCGTGCGGGCATACATGGAGACAGAATGTTGTATACATAATAAATAAATAAAATTTAAAAAAAAAAAAAAAGATGGATGGAGCTTCATGGTTTCGAACACACCGATGAAGAAAGTCCCTCCTGAGCCGCTTGTGTTGCAGCTGATTCCACACGCAATCAAGTTGGCAACCAATATCAGCCCCCACAGCCAAGAATTTTAAAAATATGAGTTGGTCCCCCACACCACACACACACCCACGTCCACTCAAATTAAACTTAAAAGGCTTCCCCCTCTGAGAACTTAATCCAATGGTTCTCAACCTTCCTAGCTCTGCGACCCTTTAATGCAGTTCCTCGTGTTGTGCTGACCACAACCATAAGATTATATTGTTGCCACTTCATAACTGTAATTTTGCTCCTGTTATGAATCATAATGTAAATATCTGATATGCAAAGCCCATGGGGGTCGTGACCCACAGGTTGAGAACAGGTATATCATTTGAATTTTTTTCCTTCAAGTTATATGCCCTCAACACTGCCAGGCAGTGGTAGCATTAGTTGTAGTTGTAGTTGAGACAGGGTCTCTAGGTAGCCCTGGCTGGCCTGGAACTCAGAGATCCACCTGCCTCTGCCATGTGTGTGCTAGGACTAAAGGTGTGCGCTCTAGACTTCGGGTCCAACTCTGACTCTGGTTCCAGCTCCGGCTCCAACTGGTTCTCTCTCCTGTCAAGGGTCAGTTTTTCCCTCTTGCTGGCTAAAGGCTGCGTGACTTCAGTTACTCCCTGAGCTGATAAATTTGGCACAGCTGTCTTGAGAACAGGGCCTCCTGATGAGGCTTCCTGGCTTCCCTCCCCTCCTGTCAGATGCTCTGCATCTATTAGGCATTCCAAAGATGGCTGTTGAATTGGAGAAGCGTCTGACCATGCACACACAGCCCTTTTTCTCGGGCTCTCAGCTGAACTGACTTTTCTGGAAGAACTCGCTTGAGACTTCACATTCTGCCGTGTTTCTGCGCACGTGGTTTGTGTCACACTGCGAGCGTACTTATTTTATTTGTTCTACTTATTACTCCTGAAGTAAAGGAAAGGATATCAAGACGGAGTTGGGGGATATGATTCCATCTCTGCTAAGTTACTGTGAGTGAGGGGATAGCCATTCACCTCCGTTAGGTTTTAATTTTTAAAGTTTTAATCTAAAAGATGGAAGGAGGGACTGGGCTGGGATGGAACGATATGCCTAAGGTTTTCTCTAGACTTGAAAATTCCGATATTTGGTTCAAAATCCCTGGACCTGCTAGAGGGGAAATTCTGATTTAGGGTATATTGGTTTCCCGAAGAGGTCATAAACCTCTCAGAAGCAGACTTCTTTCTCTGCCAATTGAAAGAGAAATGCTTTTTGACGTGGATGATGCTTTATAGATCCTTCAGCCCCGACTGCTGTTCACCCCTCTAGTGAGAATGGTGCACCAGAGGATGGGTCTCTTACAGTCGCTGCTATCCCAAAGGGCCTCTCAGATCTAGTGTGGGAAACGCCGGACAGTTGAGGCCATCGCCGGCTGGCGCACGCGCAGGGGCACGCACACCTAAGAGCTTTGCCTTCCGAAGTACTTGTGTTTACGGCTTGTGCTGCTCTCCTCGGTAAGATCGTTGCCTTGCGAGTAATGAGAGCTGTGTGTGATATGGTTGAAATCCTGTCCCTTGCCTGAGATGGAGAACTCACGTGACGCTGAGTGGGGCCCATTATCCCAACAGCGCTCTCAAGAACGCTAAGTCTGGCAGATATTAACTGGAGAACAGCAGCAGCTGGCAGGAGACAGGCTTGCTACCTTGTCACTTTGCGGGGTTTTCTGGTTTTGCTCTCTTTGGCTCGAGCATTGAATCCATTTCTCCTTTCATTCATCCTTCTTTCTCTTAGGAAGCAAACACAGCACATCCATCCCATTTTCTCCGTTCGTCTCTCCCTAGAAATCCCGATGTTCTCATTCATTGCAGAGCAGAATGTGCTTCCTCTTTTCACTAAATGATGCACAATCCGCTTATTCATCCTCTTGCCTCTATGCCCCCGGCTCGGGTATTGAAATCACTCTGAAGAAGACGCTCCTGCAGGCAGCTGTGCCTAGAATAGATGAGCCGGGAGAACTGCTCAAAAGCGCTGCCGTGTGCTGGTGATGCTGAGGACATGCCTCTGTATGGTGGGGAAGCCTGGGACAGTAGAGGGAAGAAAGCCCAACTCACATCTCAATGTGTATAAAGCAAGCACTCCGGCCGACCGGGGAGGAGCTGTGGTTTGGGTTTAAACCGCAAAGGAAATGAAGGACATTGCTACTTTTCAGTCTGTCCTTTGGCCATCTCTGGGGTTCGGTGAGATTCAGGCTGCCTTTAGCAAAAGCTGCTCACCCCTGCCCAGTTCCACAGGCACCACCTACAGCCGGCTGTGGTCTTACGAAGTTTAGACTTGACTTTTAAAGGGTAAACACGCTATAAAGTCCGTCCAGGTTCACACCTGTTGTCCTAAAAGAGAAAAGGGAAGCCTTGGAAGGCTCTGGGAATGGAGGGGGAGGAAAGTCCTCTTCCCCGTGACCTCATAGTTGCCCTCCTTCACGTCAACTCTCTTTGTGAATGGTTTGACTTAGCAAAGGTTATTAGTAGTTCTGGCCCTTTTATTGAGGGTCTATTGTGTGCTTTGGGGTTTTTGTTGTTTTGGGTTTTTTTTTCTTGTGTTATTCCTGAGTAGTAGGTGTTTTTACTGCTCCTGTTTTTTATAGGTGGGAAATTGAAGCCAGAAAGGAAAAGAAAGCAAGCCAGTAAGTCATCCTATGATCTTGAACTTTGTGTTTCCGGGTGTACTTGTTAGCAGCATACACGAACTGCCTTGCCACTTTGAAACCTAGTTTTTGAAGAACTTCAGGCTTCAGTGGCAATTCTGCTTGAATTCTGCTTTCAAATGTGGATAATTAAGATGACCGGGAGCTGAATACTGAGCCCCTTTAAACTGCAGGTGGTTATGTTATGTCTGCCTGCTATGACAACCACTTAGGCCTCTTTATGGGAGACTTTTAGAACTGAACCAAGTGGCAGATGCACAACCATCATGTTGCCTGGGGTACAGCAAACTCCCCAAAATGATACCCAAGCTTTCCTTGCATGTTCACCTTCTGAACAAGACTGTGAAATACTAAATTCTTTAGAAGAACCCCCCATTCCACCAACTGCCCTCCGCACCCCCTGCTGCCCGCAGACTTGAGGAAAAGGTACACACATCAAGGTCTAAAGTACTATTAACCCCTGGAAGGCAGAAGCCATGCCTCTCAACAACAAAAGAGTTGGCTGTTGAACCCCATTCCTCTGAAGTCTGAAAGGGGGGTTGTTTGGGTTCTATTGTCCAGGTATCGGAGGGGTAGGAAAAAGAAGCTTCTAAGTCCCCTCGCCTCCCTATGCCCCAGACCCTGGATCCTCATGAAGCCTTCAGTCTCAGGTTGCTTTTTCTGGGTGTGTGGTTCACTGGAGGGCCGGTTGCAGATTCCAGGCCTCAGATGCTTTTGATCAGACCCCCACCCCACCCCCGCCGCCACCACTTCTGTGGTGATTTTGCATGAATTTTAGATCCTGGTGGCTCTCAGTTGCCTGGGTCTGGTTTTCATTGCAGTTTTATCTGGATTGTACATCAAGGTTGAATTTGAAAAGCTTTTTTTTTTTCTATGCCAACTTCCAAATCTGGATGTTTCTCCAGATCTTTTTTTTTTTAAGATATAATAATTTGTATATTTCCCAGATCACAAAAGTGAAAGTCATTCACAGTAAAGAATCAGAACAGTAAATAAGTAGTAAATTGAATTTAAGAAGAGCTTTTAAAAAGAACTTCTGGAAAGACTAAAAATACAAATAACCTAAATTGTAAAGGAAATGAAAGAAAAATGACCCTATCTGAGTGTGTGTGTGTACGTACACATTTGCAAACTAGCATAGAAAGATAAACCTATTTTTCTGATTTTTTTTCAGGTAGGTCTTTTGTTTTGTTTTGCTTTTTCTTTGTCCTGAGCATTTTCTTGCATACCATAAAGATTTATATCTATATAATATTTCATCATCTGAATGTACTGAGGTTTAATGATTCTAGATGCCTTTTTGTAAAATTCTGACTGCATTTCCTATTTCCTTTTGCCTTATAAATTATCCCCAGGAAAAAAAGAATTATTACAGCAATTAGGACAAAGAAGATGAACTTGAACTTTTTGTTTTAAATGATGTTTGTACCCAATTACTTTATTGCTAAGCCTGAGAGTGGCCTTGTGAAAGTCTCTCTTGTAGACAGTGGCAACTATAGGGGTTCTAGTGACTGCTGGGGGGGGGGGGGGGGGGGGGAGGGGGGCTCTCAGAAGAAGGCCTGGGGGCCAGATCTATCCCAGTTTGTGTTAGTATAGCTCGGGAGCTATGGATGTATTTGGCTGTATACATGCTTAGCAAAGTACAAAAGGAAAATAAGATTTCAGACAAATAAAAGTGATGTGAAATTCATGTTGGAATGTCCACAAATGCAGTGTATTTGAAGCTCGGGCATATTGCTTTATTTACATGCCATCTTTGGGCCGGGCGGTGGTGGTGCACGCCTTTAATCCCAGCACTCGGGAGGCAGAGGCAGGCAGATCTCTGTGAGTTCGAGACCAGCCTGGTCTACAAGAGCTAGTTCCAGGACAGGCTCCAAAACCACAGAGAAACCCTGTCTAGAAAAACCAAAAAAAAAAAAAAAAAAAAAAAAAAACCATACATACCATCTTTGGTTGTTTTTGCTACAAAGACTGTGTGACCCGCAAGCTCTGAAACAATTACTATGAGCCTTTTACAGAAAGCGGTTTATTGATTGGTGCCCAAGTGTGCAGTCGTCAGTGTGGCACATGAAAATGTCCATTTGATAATCCACACATTACGTGCAGTGCTGATCTTGAAAGTGTGAAGCCCTGGACCCAACCCCTCTCCATTGGATAAACTGAGTGTGGAGGTTTTAGCTCCAGTCTTGGTATGCTGGGGGGATAGAAGTAGAGACTGGGTGTTCAGCATCATTTTCAGTTGTGCGCTGTGTTGGAGGTCAGCTTGCACTATCCGAGACAGTGTGTTGTTCACCAAGTGCCAAGCCCTCATGTTAAACAAAACATGGGTATATTTTCTTGATTATTATTATGAGCTTTTTCATGAATTTAAGTGGTATTTTTCTATTACTATCCTGTATGAAATCTTAAAATTAGACTCAGGTCATTTACATTTTATTTGTATTTTTCATTGTTTTAGGAATTCTTTTCTTAAGACCTTAAAAATGACATGTATTTATTTATTTCTGTGTACGTGTGCATCCCCATATGTATGAAGGTGCACACGGCAACTTTTGGAACCTTTAAAATGTGAGTTTCAGAGCTGAAATTCAGGAGGCAGCAGGTGCTTTTACACGCCGAGCCATCACATCAGTCTAAGAGTTCTTTATACACTAAAATATTAATTAATTTTCAGTCACATTTATCGGAAATGCTTTGTTCCCATCAGCTTGTCTGTCTTTTAATTTTGTGATATTTTCACGTACAGAATTTTGCATTCATATGAAAGAAAATCCAATTATTTTTTTCTTTGAGTTGATTCTAAGAATGTCCATCTATCCCTGTGGCCAAGTTGATATAAATATATATTTACATCCGCTTCCTTTTATTTTAACGGATCCATTTCTTTTTTTTCTTTTTTTTTATAGGCTCAATGACCTTTATTTATGGCTAGAAACCAAATATGAGTGAGTACATCCCATGATCCTCTTTTTGTGTCTGGCTTACCTCACTCAGGATAGTGTTTTCTATTTCCGTCCATTTGTATGCAAAATTCAAGAAGTCATTGTTTTTTACTGCTGAGTAGTACTCTAATATGTATATATTCCATACTTTCTTCATCCATTCTTCCATTGAAGGGCATCTAGGTTGTTTCCAGGTTCTGGCTATTACAAACAATGCTGCTATGAATATAGTTGAGCATACACTTTTGTTGTATGATAGGGCCTCTCTTGGGTATATTCCCAAGAGTGGTATTGCTGGGTCCAGGGGTAGGTTGATCCCGAATTTCCTGAGAAACCGCCACACTGCTTTCCAAAGTGGTTGCACAAGTTTGCATTCCCACCAGCAATGGACGAGTGTACCCCTTTCTCCACAACCTCTCCAGCAAAGGCTATCATTGGTGTTTTTTATTTTAGCCATTCTGACAGGTGTAAGATGGTATCTTAAAGTTGTCTTGATTTGCATTTCCCTGATCGCTAAGGAAGTTGAGCATGATCTTAAGTGACTTCTGGTCATTTGAATTTCTTCTGTTGAGAATTTCTCTGTTCAGCTCAGTGACCCATTTTATAATTGGGTTGATTAGCCTTTTACGGTCTAGTTTCTTGAGTTCTTTATATATTTTGGAGATCAGACCTTTGTCAGTAGCGGGGTTGGTGAAGATCTTCTCCCAGTCAGTGGGTTGCCTTTTTGTCTTAGTGACAGTGTCCTTTGCTTTACAGAAGCTTCTCAGTCTCAGGAGGTCCCATTTATTCAATGATGCCCTTAATGTCTGTGCTGCTGGGGTTATACTTAATGGATCCATTTCTACGCACACATGTCTTCAGCTATGGAATTTCATGTTGTATGAGATGAGATTTTAAATTTACTCCTGAACAGGAGAACAATTGTTCCAGTATTATTTGTTGAGTAATAATTTTTCTTTGTTTATATGTCACCTCTGCTAAATCCCTATTGTCCTGTGATATGTTTCTGCTCCACATTCTAATGGTTGTCAAGTGTGTAAGTGTGTGTGTAAGTGTGTAAGTCTGTGTGTACATAGTCACGGCTAATTCCTTGTGACATCCATTTTATTCTTCTTCCTTAGGTCTACACAAGACAGAGACTCTGGCTAGAATTTTGGATTTGTGTTTGGGTTTTTCGGTTCCTCCCATGTGGGTGGAGTTGCCTGTAGTGTGGATGTTGATTCTGGTTCGTCTATTGTGGCTGTGAGTTTTGGCAGCAGCATCCCTTCTCTTGGTTAGAAAGTCAGGAATGTAGTGCAAGTTTATCTACGAAAAGTACACAAGCTAACAGGAGCAGTCCCTACCAACCCACAGACAGCGCAAGGGCCAAGTCCTCCCATACGTGAACCAGGAGCCTCGGAGCTCATTCACAACCACTGCAGGCGATAAAGGCTTATGCTTCGTAACCTCACAGGTTAGAGGTTTTCTGGCCAAACAGCATCAACCAGCATAAAAAGAGCAAATCTCAGGAAGGGTTCCCAGAAGAGCCGTTACACGATGCCGAGCCCCTAACCTTCTGTTAGCGGCTCACCCCAACCTGCCCTTGGTTCACAGTGGAGTTATTTCATTTACCAGGTGTGAAAATTGGATTTTACCACAGAGAAGGGGAGTTATTACTTACCAGGTCCGCTCTTCAGGGAAGCGGGGCTTGTGGGGGGGGAGGGGGTTATGAGAAGGGCTTTGCTATGCGTGGAACTTATGATTAGAGATGTATTCCTTTCGTTAAAACTAGATTTGCCGTCTTTGTCGTTTTAATAGTGGATCCTTTGGGGTTTGTATTTTTTCCTTTCCCCGTGTTAGTGTCTGGGCAGCCATCTCCCCTTGTAGCCTGCACACATTCTACCTAGGGTCTGAATATTTTATATGGCACCATTCTGCCAAGAGCTGTGCCTCAGGGGCGTGACAAAGAGTGCAGTTTGGAGGTGGGGACTGCCTGTTGGGTGTCTCCTGGTATTGGTGGCAGAGCAGGATACGAAGAAAGAAAGGGGATAATAAAGTAATGTTCGTGTTAATTAATTGCTATATAGTCTAGTACTCGGTTTGATGAAGGTATTAGGGTCACTCTGAGACCGTCTAATGAGAGAACTCAACTCAGGAGTTTAGACTTAATTACCTGTTGTTAGAGTCTATATAACTCAAAGTTAGTACCTGGTTAACTACACTTGCTTTTTAAAAAGCACCTTGTTTACTATCGCGGTGACTTTGTCATTGCTTAGCATTTCTAGCACACTTCGTTCTTGCGCAGAGCTTTAAACTTATTTGTGCATGTACATCGGCTGCTCGGTGCAGCTCTCCCGAGGGAGATGAGTGGGTGATAGGTTTTGTCATTGCCTGGATTTTACGACAAGAAAACAGACCAGGAGCTCCTGAAGCGAAAAGGGGAACTTGACTGCGCCACAGTTCCCGCTTGCCCTCTTGTTAGGGGACCCTTAACGTAGTGGTAATAAGTTCAGCCTGTGTCCGGTGTCATTTGTACCACCCGGACCCCATCCTGCTTCCCTCTACAGCGGGATGCTCACCCCGAATCGAAATTATGACTCACTGGGTTCTCTGTGCTGAATGCTTCCTGCCTAACATACATCATCTTCCTCCCCAAGCATCTTAGTCCCTGCTTTCCTCATAGAAGCCCCAGGTACTCCCAACATCCACCTCCACTCTCTGACGTTACCTGTGACTCAGCTTTCCTTCCCACCCGGATATCAGTTACATCTGTCGTCAGCCTTCGCTTCCTCTGCCATTTCCACAAGGCAGGCCCCATGACCCTTGCGTGGGCCGGTGGAGGAGCCCTGAGCTGAGTCTCCACACACTGCATCCTAAATTGGCACGCTGCCCTAAGTCCTGCCATGGCCGGGATCCTTCTGATTCCCGCCCCCCCCCCCCCCGCCCTTGTGTTAAAAGTGCACCCCTCCATTCCAGCCCACCATTCTTTTCAACCTTCTTCCAGGCACAGAGCAGCAAGAACACCAGGAGAGTAGGCAAGCCATGGAGGGTCTAGCTCAACAGATCTACTCTGCCCCCCCCCCACCGTCCGCGCTTGCACACACCTTCACGTCACCAAACTTTCAGGTGGACCACCCACTGTGCGCTTTGGGACCCCACGGTGCTCTGGTTCAGTTGGTGCCTATCTCAGCAAGCCAGGAAAGTCTTTCTCCCAACCCTGTCCCCACTTGTTGAAGTTTTTTCTCATGTTAAATTTAAGAACAAATCAATTATCCCCTGCTCCTGTTAACAGCCTTCTGATTGTCTGGAAAGGGAAGGATAAAAAACACTTCCGTTGATATTGGGTCTTTCCTACTACTAGTCTCATCTCTTGTGCGGTTCCCCCACTAACCCGAGAAACCCCAGCATCCTCGGTATAGGCTCCTTAGTACGCCTTCAGGAGCCCTTCTGGACTCAGCCTACTTCTTGGCACGTTGATCACCATGCCGGATTCTATCTTGGGCCCGGAAGCTCTCTGGCTGTGTGTTTCCCTGGGCTGTTATATCCCGACAGAGAAGCCCACAACAGCAACTAACTTTGTGTCTCACCTGTTCCTCCTCAACCCCGGGCAGTGAATATGGAAGGCTTGTATTCTGAGGACCTAGCACAGGCCTAGCACCGAGACCAGACTCAACCCATCTAAAACACACTCATGGAAATGCCTGCCTTGTCTCCTCAGCCATCTCTCCCGCAGAGCTGACTTTGCTCTTTGCAAGTCTGGGAAAGCGGGTTTTTCTGCTCTGTCTCTTTTGAACCTATTTTATTTCCCCTGCTAGACGGCAAACATCCTTGAGGGGAGGAACAGAGGAGGATCGATGGGCTCCTTATCCCCCAAGCCTGGATCCTTCCCGGTGGCCGCAGGTCAATAAACGTTTGTTTAATTGAATTGTAGGATGCTGCGCTCAGCTAGCTGCTAAACAACCCCATTTAAGGGGTTAACTAATAACACTCGGAGAAGTTCTTCTCCTTCGGGGGCATTTGCATTTTAATGGGAATCTTAAAAACCCAAAGGGAATGTTCTCTAATGGTGGGATCTCAGGCGTTGGGAAAGGCTTTTTTTTTCTTTCTTTTTTTTTTTTCTGGTAGTGGTTCAAGATGGGAACCAGGAAAGGTTCCTCTACCCCAGGGTCATTGAGGGCTTATGTGCAATGGGACTCAGTCTTGTAAAACTTATGAACAGAATTATTTTAAGTACAAAAAATTAAAAACATACGATTAAAAGCTAGTTAAAACAAAATACAATGGTCTAAATAGGCACACAAAATTTGCAATATAATAATATTTATGCTTCTTATTTAGGCATTAATAAAGACTTTGGGCAGGTCCAATAACTACTATAATATTGTCATAGTGGTGACGATTTATGGTATTTGGATTATCTGTGGTCTTACTGACCAAAAAAAAAAAATCTTAGACTACTCATATTACCTTGACCTCTTGTTATTCATCTGGGTTGGGGGTGGGGGAGTGCTAGGAATCCAACCCGCAGTCTCACGCATGCTTAGCAAGCCCTCTGCCGCTGAGCTGAGACCCAGCTACATTACATGTCCATGACTGAAGGAAATGAATTGCACAATTCACCTCAAACTCTCTGTGTTCCTTCTGGTTTCAGAGTTCAGTCCTGGGGCAAAGAGCTTGATCCCAGGATGCTCCATCTGGTAGTTATCTTAGCTGAAGACTGAGATGACCTCTCTCATCCCGCTGCTGGGGGGCCATTCCCTAATGTTGGCGTGATAACTAGTTTGGGTCTAAGTGTTCGTATGGTTCTCTTTTTAACACCAAACACAGAGAAAAGTTTTCAGTTCATTCCAAGTTACCCTGTATATGTAGTCACTTAGAGGTGACTTTCCACAGGCAGATTAGCCTAGGATTTGGGGCAGTGCAGGGGCTGGGCACATAACTCTGCTCTCAGTGAAGGAAGGCTTTTGGCTTCTTGAACCTTCTGTATTTGTGACCTGTTTTCATCTGACAGATCTATATGCCACCCTGGATATATAGCTCTATAAAATAATCATTTACTAAAAACGTGTCATAAAAATATATTTTAGAGCAGTTTTTGATATGCATATAACTTTACCATTTATTAAAGATGAAAGCAAATTCTCATATTAATGAGACAGATGTGCTTGTTGGTTTTTATATATAAAGAATTAAATCCTGGTTGAATATTTGATGCTGCAGGATGCAGAGCCTCTCCGGTGTTTTTCCGTGTTGGTGGATATGATTTCACGATTGTCAATGTTGAGAATGCCACATCCCTTCAATAGTCAGTAGATGATGATGGAGCATGTTTAAGGCCATTTTGGAAATTCTGTCCTAATCCCAAACCAAAATTCACTTAATGGCTTTTATGAAACTCTAGCCACTCAGGCAGAAGGATTTTTGGAGAGTGATATACTTTTGTTTGAGCTCAATGCACAGGGGAAACAAACCCGGCAACGGTTCCCTCCCAGTTTTACCAGGCACCCAACAAGTCCTATGTTGTTGAGGAGAAACCACGTTAGATTAGTTACTAACGCTAGGCTGCCACCAGACAGATTACCAAAGAAGACTATCAACTAGAGCCACTGTTTTTCCAAATTATTTTTCCAAGAAAACAGCAAAATCCACATTTTGAAGTCTGACAGATTGAGTTATTCAAATTAGCTGGGTGGTGGTAGTGGTAGCTGGCTGTGGCAAAAGCAGTGGCCTTTAATCCCAGCACTCGGGAGGCAGAGGCAGGTGGATCTCTGAGTTCAAGGCCAGCCCGGTCTCCACAGTGAGTTCCAGGGCTACACAAGAAACCCTGTCTCATAAAACAATAACAAAAAGTTATTTAAACTAAAATCTTGAGGATATAACTTTAACTAAAGACTCCAAACCAGAGTGCAAACAGGTATGAACATTCACATGTCTTCGTATTCATTATAATACATACATGACTTTTTCTAAATGTTCCCAACTAAAAGCCACAGATAATTTATACAGTTCTAGCTCTCCTATAAGCAAAACAGATCGTATAAATTATTAATAATTATTAATGAAGTAATATAAATACTTGTGAAATTAAGGGCATGACTAGGAGTTTCTTAAACTAAATGCACTGATGCAATACTGTTCAAAGTCACACTTACTTGATATTTCCACACTGAAGAATGACAGTAGGAAAATATGAAAAGTCTTTGCTTCCCGTAAACCATTACGTCCTTACAAGATCAGAAATCTTTTTGTGTGCGAGAAAGACTGTTGCGGTTCGTAACATATGATAGTCTGGACTGTGAGCTAGGTATTTCAAGCCCCCTTTGTTGGTGATGTGATCTGGGCAGGGCAGGTTGACCATACTGTGTGCTCAACTTGGGCTCACTGTGCATTTGAATTTTGAATTACTTTTGATTGTTGTGAATTTAGGAACCTTTCACTATTGCCAATGTTTCTGTTAAACCCTCCCTCCCCCCACTTTCCAGCTGTGCCACAGCTGGCCATAGCCCACAATTTAAGCCATCCAGGGCTTAAGGGATATAAGTAAAGTCTAATAGGAGCAGGGCACATTGTTACCAAGATGTTGACACTGACTTCTTAAAACTCTAGTTAAAGATTTTACTTATTTATCTATTTGTTTATTTATTGTCATGTGTGTGACTGTATGTCTCTGTTGGGCATATGTGTACATGCGTGTACAAGTGCATGTGCCTATGAATACGTCCAGAGACTAGAAGAGGGCATTGTGTACCCTCCTCTGTCACTCATCAGCTGTGTATTCCTTTGAGGCAAGGCTCACTGAACCTGGAGCTGGTGTTTTCTCAGCTAGGCTGGAAGACAGCACACCCTAGAGATCTTCTGTCTCCACCCACTGCAGAGCTGAGGTGATAGGCAGTGGTATAACCAGAACATTGTGGGTGCCGGAGTCTGGACTCTGGTCCTCCTGCGCGGGCAGGAAGTACTCTTAGCTACTGAGCCATCTCCCTGGGCCTTAGATTGTTGTCTTTAAGGTAGATGCTGAGGTGTTGCCTATGGCGTCTTCTTAGTCTCTTGCACGCCTTTTCGTCTGCGGAGTTCATCCAGCTGTCCCCTCTGGTCTCCAGCTTCCGCTGTCACCTCCCTGGTGTGGAGGGGGGGGGTCTCTTCTTCCACTCATAATTCTAAATTTTACCTCTTATTTCTTCACTTTCATAAATAGGCCACTTTCTCGTGCTGTCCACTGTCATCCTGTGGCTCTCACGCATTTGCTTCATACGATGGCTGCCTGTTTGTAGGTAGGAGACGTAGCTCGGGAGATGATCACACGCCTAGCACACAAGGCCCAGAGTTTAATCCCCACACTACCACCTCCCCAAATTCCCATTGTGATGAGTCCTCATTCCCTCCCATACTATCTGTGAATTCAAACAACACACAAGGTTTGTTTTGGTTTGGCTTGGTTGTGGTTTTGAACATCACAACTTTCATTTAGCACAGTAATTTCGAGATACATTTACACTCCAGTGTGTCAGTGTTATTTTTTTTTTTCTTTTCTGATAAACGATGTCCCGGTGTGCAGATGTACCACATTTGGTTTGTACATACATAAATCAAATAAATGCTCATCTGTAAACCAAATACATAAATGCTTATCAACTGAGCATCTAGATCGTTTCTACTTTTTGACTTGCTGTGAGGACTCACAAGCAAGATTTTTGGGGAATATGTTTTTACTTCTCCTAGGTAGAAATCTAGAATTAGAACTGTTGGGACACATGGAAAACTCAGGTCTAACTTTTTTTTTTCCTTTTTTGAGACAAGATTTTTCTGTGTACAGAGGCAGGCAGATCTCTGTGAGTTCAAGACCAGCCTGGTCTACAAGAGCTAGTGCCAGGACAGGCTCCAAAACCACAGAGAAACCCTGTCTCGAAAAACCAAAAAAAAAAAAAAAAAAAAAAAAAAAGATTTCTCTGTGTAGCCCTGGCTGTCCTGGAACTCACTCTGTAGACCAGGCTGGCCTTGAACTCAGAGATATGTGCTACCACCGCCTAACCAGGTTTAATGTCTTAAGAAACAAGAAAATTATATTTAAAGGTGGCTGCATTATTTTACATTCCTATACAGAAGAGAGAGGGGGGAAGGGAGGGAGGTAGGGAGCTGGGGTCTGTCCTCACCAACACTTGGTATTGCCTACTTTTCATTGTAGCCATCCCTAGTTGGTATGTGGTAGCATCTCACTGCAAATCGGGGGATTTTTCAGCCCTTCCTTTTCTGACCACAGTGTCCTTTTCTACCAGTTTCTAAGCTAGAAATACAGTTTGTTAGTCCTGCCACCCCCCCCCACTTCACCCCTGCTAATGCTCCGCAGAAGACAACTGCTACAGTGTTGCTCTTGGCCAGCTCTACAATGTCCTCCTCTCCCTCTCAGGGTCTACATCATCTCATACCCAGGGATCTAACCCTAGATGTATATTTTAGCTGCTTTCCTTGCCAGTTGTTTGCTCTGCAAACCTCCCATCCCCATGCTGCTGCAGGTCAATAGGTAAAATAGCAAACATGCAATGAAAGGGGCAGGTGCGGGTGCGAAGCCAGGGAACTCTGCGCATCCTCAGCAGCAGCCTTGGCCATCACGTGACCGTGAGCTGGTCCTGTAGCTTCTCAAAGCCCTATTCCTTCATTAACCTCCCCGAGCCCCCATTTTTCTCATGAGCAAAGTGAGCTAATAATAGAAGCGGAGTTATAGAGTTGTTCTCTAATAGAATTAGCTTAGAAAGCCCTTAGCATGATGCCAGGTACAGGGAGAGCACTCAAATCAGCATTGGCTTCGAGTGTTAATGATTGTGTTATTACCGCTTCTTAGGGGCCAGCCATCTCCTGGCCCTGTCACGTGGTTTGCATAAGGATCACACGTGGCTGAGAATGTGGAAACGCTTTGAAGAATGCTGTGCACATGAGAGGTACGTGGGTTTCCCATACTCAAGGGGAGGCAGGTACAGCACAGGTATCGCCCCTAGCCTCACATTTAAGTCGGAATCTCTGCTATTTAACAGCTGTGAGGCCGGAGCAAGTTATTTACCCTCTCCAGATTGGTGTGTTCATCTGTGAAGTGGGTACACAATTAAAAGTCACAGTCGGAAGGATGCTGTAAGGAGACTGTTGCACAGTGTTGAGTCAACCATAACCTTTTCGCTTCTTTTTTAAATTAGCAGTGTATCTTTTATATATGCTTTTTCTAGATTGTTTCTTTTAATCAGTTCTCACTGTATCTTTAAAAAGAGGTTTAATTTCTCTTCTTTTATGTGTATAAGTCTTTGAGGATGTATGCCCTTGTGTGCAGGTGCCCTTGGAGGCCAGAAGAACGCATAAGATCTCCTGAAGCTAGAATTGCAGGTGTTTGTGAGCCAGCTGCGGTGGATGCTTGAGAATCAAACCTGGGTCCTCTTCAGCAAGTGCTCCTAGCTGCTAAGCCACCTCTGCAGCCCCAATTCCCCTTACATTTACCCAACTGGACTCACCAATGACCCTACCACATGTTCAGAGAGAGGCTGCCGGGTGGACTGAGCCAGCTCCACCTCAAACCAACTGCTTTTAACCTCAGCGCCACACTTAGCTGCAGGTTTTAGTCACTTGCCTTTCTGAATAAGAAAGGCCTTTACTCCCATAAAGCAGTTCGTACCTCATGGGGTTTTCTGAGTATTAAATAAGATGAATTGTTTGGGCGCGTGGCTGGCCTGTGCTAACAGCTCTGTAAAAGACAGCTGTCACTCTGATCATTTCTAATATCCTTTGTCATTCCTGTTTTCTGATTCACAGCTACGCGGCTACTGTGTCCTTTTCTAGTGTCTGACATGGCACCTTGCCTGTCCCTCCTGGCCATCCTTTCCTCCTGCATCCACCCAGTCACATTCTTACAAGGTCACTTTAACCTTTGGCCCTTCAGGAAATTGTCATTCCTTTCCCCAGATTCTTCTTGACTCAGGCTTTGCTTTGCTTTTCTCTGGAAACCTGTGGTTTTTAGCATGCCTGTAATTCAATTAAGCTCTTAACTGTTATTAAACATTTTTTATTGTTGTTTCCTCAATTGAGCTGTAAGATGTCTTCAGTTTCTATTGCACTCTCCCTCACTCCTGCTTAATTTAACACAAATGATCGATGATAGAAGATCAAACATGCAAAATAATAAAAAATGTAACCCAGGGTCTTTGGTCACCTGTATAGCGCCCTCAATTCCTATGAGTCGAGACTGATTCTGATCAAAATTACTTATTCTCAAGCAGCACAGAGTGGAGAAAGGGGGTGATGAAGTCTCCCCAAATCAAGGTCAGGGCTACTTAAGTAGACAAAGCCTGCCTCTCTGGGCACTAAAGCCCTTGTTTTTGTTTTCCTCTGACTTCTTGGGGTTTCTCTGCAATTCCAACCCCTTCCTCCAATCCCAGAAGGGCTGCCCCCCTCAGAAAGCCCTCTGAGCATCTGCCTGGCTTCAGTTTCTGAAGAAGGACCTCTAGGTTTCAGAGTTAGCCCTTTCGTTCATATGACCCATAATATTCCTTTGCTGCAGTCTGTAACTATGGAGGATGTGACTATGGCCAGATAGTTTCTCAGAATAAAGTGGAGTTAACCCTTTATTGTGTTTCCCTCAAAGGCTTGGGGAGGAGATATCTTATATCCGAAGGTATGAATTTCTAATGGCAGAATTGAAAGGAATGTGCTAAGAGATCTCAGTGAGTGAAGGGAACATTGTGGGGGGGGGGGTTCTGAGTACCCCTAAAATCTCTCTCTCCAGCTCATCCCACTCTGGACCATCTGGAGCAATAACCGACATCTCTGGGGTAGTGACTTTGTCTTGGGCACTATTTGTATGTAGCCACTCAGAGTCACTTATTCCCACAATGCTTGAGGAATAGAGATACCATTACTCCATGCCACAAGGTCTGCCATAGTCAAGTTCTTTTCCTAAGGTCACAGCTTCCTGGTGGCAGAGCTGGGATTCAAATTCAGGCAGCTTCACCAAGAGCCCCTCCACCCAGAGGTAGCTCTCACCAGATGCGCGTCGGGGAAAGCAGAGGAGCGCTTTATGAGGAAAACCTCGACCGACGTCATCACAGCAAACAAGGTGCTGTCCCTCTGCTGAGCAGGACACTGCATGGAGGGCGGGCGGTGCTGGCTCAGCTGCCCGTCTGAACCTACCTGACCTTCAGTTTGCCTCAGATGCCTCCACCTCAAGGAAGCAAGGTTCCCGTAGCCCTCCCCACTCGAACAGCAGCTCTCTTCTGATTGCCATCTTGCTTCTTTGCCTCTGCTCGGCTGTTTATTTATCACCTCCTTTCTTGCCTTGTGGCTATTTATATACATTGTCACACAGCCGAGCCCTTGCCCATCGCTGAGTCCTCAGCTTCGCTGACTCCTACGCATTCGGAAGACTCTGCTTGGTTTTGTTTTTGCATTAATTCTCCTGTCTACCTGGATACATCTCTTTTGCATGCATCCGCCACCCGGTATTTATCCATATCAATTATTATAACTGATTATAAATGTCTACTTATCAGTATTCCTAACTAGGTAGACCCCCAGATTCCAACACCGGGGGTGGGGGGGAAGAAAAGCCTTCTATTTCCTTTTCTATTTTGATTCTTTAGCACTTTGCATGAAGCACATAATGGGCAGTTACTCAACATTTTAATTTTTTAATGAATGAATTCTCCAAGTCTGATGAGCCTCAAACACAGGGTTGCATATCTAAATCTTTTTTTTTTGCCTCAACATGCTCTGCATTTAGTAGTTGCTTGATAAATATAGCAATGATAAATGATTCAAAAATAAAACAGGCATAAGAGTCTGCTCTCAGGTTTGAGGGTGGGGCCCAGGAACGTACAGTAAGAGGTTGGTGGTATTTGAGGCTTTATATTTAGGTGTGTTTTCTAATCAGCGATAGAAAGAACTGGAATGCGTGAGGAAGGAAAAAGGGGGGGCTATTACCTGAAGTTTCTTAGCTACAGAGTATAGTTCAATGTTCAAACTTCAATAGTCAGGTTCCCATAGGTCTGAAGTCACTATTATTGCTGTTATACCATTATTAGACCTTAGAGTAGATGGGCACCAAAGAACCAAGGTGACCTCAGCAATGAGAGGTGGCTAGAGGAGCGGGCCTTGTATAAGCTAAAGTTGCATAGACATCTTTAGGAAGACTGGAACCAGGATTGTCTGTCCAACAGTCCCGACTTGGAAACAGAAGAAACAATAAATTGGTTAGTGGAGGAATGTATGAACACAGGGGGCTAGGAATATACAGAACAGGGGAGACAGAGTCAGGGTTATCCCCAAAGTTTGGGGCCTAAGGGAAACTCCAGGGAATTGAGGAGGGTGATTTGGCTTTGACAGATGGTGAATTCAGTTCTGACCTCTTCACGGGGATGAGCTAGAATGCAGCATCAAATTCAGGTAAGGCCTGAACTAGACCCTGGGTTTGCTGGTCCTATGCAAAGAGGGAATGGGCAAACTTGAGAGAATATGAGAGGGAAGAAGACCAAAGAATGAAGGACCTTAGGAAGCAACCACATTGAGGAGTGGGGAGACAAGCTAAGTCTACAAAAAAGATAAACCCAGAACAGCAAGCAGTCCCTTAGGAGCTAAAAACTGGAGGAAAAGGCAGAGGTGGGAATATTTGGCAGCTGGGTTAGGATGGATTGGGAGGGTGGAAGAGGTGGGAATATCGTTGGCAGTAGACTTGGCAGCTGGGTTAGGATGGATCGGGAAGGTGGCAGAGGTGGGAATATCATTGCCGGTGGACTTGGCGGCTGGGTTAGGTGGATCCAGACGGTGTTTTGGTAACCAGGCTGGAGTATTTACAAACAAGGGAACCACTCACCTTTTGAATGGTTCTGGATGAAGAGAAAGGGGAAGCGGGTATCACTTAAAGATATTACTGAAGAAAGATAAAAGTCACATAAGAGACTAAAAACTTTGCACGGTTCTCCCAAGGTGGGAGGAAACAAGACTGACCTCTCAATGTAGGAGCAGTGCGGATCAACATTGGAATCTTTTCTGGGGAAACAACACTGGCAGCGATGAGAACATATAAAAGGATTACTAGATACACTTGATGTTTCGTTGTCTGAATTTTGCTTGGGATCCACTTTCTGGCTTAAGATTGTGCTAGTGCTGTCTGGCAGCCCAAATGTAGAAAAAAGCACAGATGCACACAGGCAGTAGGGACTTTCACTGCTGGAAGGATGGGTGGTCAAGGGTCCAAGGGAGGCTGCCTGGCTAAGGGCAGCAACCTGCATGCAAACCGTGGTGGTGAAAAACCATGAAATATTTGGGGGACAATTCCAGAGAAACTGCAAAGAGATTGTTCGCATGAAATGGAAGGGGCCCAAGAGCAAAAACTAAACATGTGTAGATGAGGGACAGGATGCCTAAGAAAATGTCTGGTCTGGAAGGCAATCAAATGAGGGTGGCAGAAGCATCTAGAATTGTTGTTTGGGGAAGCAGTTAAAAACAAAAACGTGGAATAACAAATTAGTGGAAACTGACAAGGGAGAGGAAGTGGGACTCTAAGGAAAGGTTTGAGGAGCCAGTATGAAAACCTAGGTTAACTCAGTGTTTGAGCTCCTGCTTGGCAGGCATTGGTTTAACACTCAGCAATGCAGAGATGGCACAGCAGTTACAGCAGTATAGAACACTGCTACTCTTCCAGAGAACTTGGGTCCCATTCTCAGCACCCACATGGTGGCTTAAGATCATATTTAATTCCAGTTCTAGGGGATCCAACTCTCTCTTCTGGCTTTGAGGGTATCAGGCACACATGATGCATAGCTATACATGCAGGCTAAATATCCATACACACGGTTTTTTGTTGTTATTTGTTTGTGTTTTATGTATGGAGACATACATAAGGGCTTTGGGGAGGAGCACTTTGGGAGAAGTGGTTGAAGCACACTGGGTTGCCACTTGTTAGGCCACGTGGACTACAGTCAGATTGGAGAAGCTGTGGAGACCATCAGCATCATGCCCGCCACTTAGAGCTCTGGAATACGGCTGGTTGAATGTCACACAGCTGGGATTTTAGGAAATACAATGATGAGATAAGAAATACAACCATACAGGCTGACATATGGAATAAAACAGGGTGTTACTTTCTTGGAGGCTCTGCATGTCACCTCCATGAGAGCTTCGCAGTCAGGATGCCAAGAGCTGGTGGCTCCAGGCGAAGGTGCCAGAGGGAAGGAACACAGACAGACTCCTACTGCATGAAGAGGATAGTTAGCCCTGCGTTTTCAGGCAAGGATGAAGCTCTAAGATTCCTCCACGGACTTCCACGGAGAGCTGTTTTTCCTTCAGGGTAGTTTAAGAAGCCGTACCTGGCTAACTCACCACAGCATTGGGCAAGTGACAAGATGCCATTCCAGTCTAACCCTGCATTTTTCAGTCAGTGTGACCCTCAGTGGCATTCCCTTAGCCTTGAAATTCACCGGTTCTGCACAGTGAGGAGTGCACAGTAGAGTAGGAAGGAATGAGCTCTAACAACAAGAACCTATGGGCAGGCTGAGGGCCTTGACCATGGCAAGAGTTTACTGGGAACTCCTGTAGCCCTGACACCAGCTGGCCCAAGGGCTTAAGCTTTCTTCGTTTTAATCCATGACTCTTTAAGGTGTTCTCTCTTACAGTCAGACATAAACACGTTGGGAATGAGCAGTTCCTAGAAGTTAGGACAGTGCTCTAGGGCCCTGGATTCAAATTCAAGTCCCTCACAGTGGGTGCAGTCTTGGCAAAGCATTCAATTTCCACATCAAAACTGTCAGCTACAGAGCTGGGTGATGGTGGCGCATGCCTTTAATCCCAGCACTCGGGAGGCAGAGACAGGCGGATCTCTGTGAGTTCGAGACCAGCCTGGTCTACAGAGCTAGTTCCAGGACAGGCTCCAAAGCCACAGAGAAACCCTGTCTCGAAAAACAAAAACAAAACAAACAAACAAAAAAAAAGAAACAAAGAAAAAAACAAAACAAAACAAAAACCTGTCAGCTACAGAGACGGCTCAGTAAATGAGAGCATTGCCTTGCTCTCCCAGAGGGCCCAGGTTCAATTCCTAGCACTCACATGGTGCCTACACTGGTCTTCTCTATCTCCAGTTCCAGGGGATCTGACAGACACCCTCTTCTGGTCTCTGTGGGTACTGCACACATGTGATACACAGACATATATGCAGGTGAAACACCTACATTCATACAAAAATATTAAAACACCTGTCATCTGAGAAACAAGATGGATTCTCTCAATCACAGTATTTGGGCATGCTTATCAAGAACGGAGGAAACAAGAATACTTGTCCCTCCAACTTGAAAATTGGTGTCCATGGCTGGGCAATGATGGCACATGCCTTTAATCCCAGCACTCAGGAGGCAGAGGCAGGTGGATCTCTGAGTCTGAAGTCAGCCTGGTCTACAAAGTGAGTTCCAGGACAGCCTGAGCTATACAGAGAAACCCTGTCTCAAACAACAAGAACAACAAAAACAAAAGAAAAAATAAGGAAGGAATGAGGGAAGAAAGAGAAAGAAAGGAAGGAAAGAAGGAAGGAGGGAGGGAAGGAAGGGAGAGAGAGAGAAAATAGGTGTTCAGAAAGCCAGGAGACAAAATTTAAATAATACTGCAAATCTGTTGAAAAACTAGGAAGTCAGACTTGCATCGTCCCAGCTTGGAGGCTACTGCATGTTTACTGTCCTTATGAGAAGCAAGAGTCAGTGAGAAAAGTCAAATCCAGGTTATGAAATGCCTTTATTATTATCAGTCTTACTATTTGGAGCAAGGAGGATTTCACAGAGTTTCTCGAGTAGCTGAAGCACCATGAGCCCTCTGTTTACAAGATATTTTAGAAGGATCTCTCCATTATCCCTTAGCCTTTATGCATATCCAGTGTGTCGGGTCCTTTTACACCAAAAGCAAGTCTTTGTCCAGTGAGAGGAGACGTGTGCAGGTCGGAAAACTCAGAGAGAAAATCTCTAGAAAACAAACAAACCAAAAACAAAAAAACTATTGTGCAGAATAAATGGTATTTAAAACACATGTCTGTCCTGTGTGCAATATAGCTAACCTACATGACTGCGAAGCTAACCTTCACACTTGCTGCGTTCTAGCAGGCTTAAGGTCTTGATGCCATTGCCTGTACCCCAGTGTTGTGTGTGATCCTCATCTTCATTTTCCTTTCCATTCCGTAAATAATTTTGAACTTGCCGGGCGGTGGTGGCGCACGCCTTTAATCCCAGCACTCGGGAGGCAGAGGCAGGTGGATCTCTGTGAGTTCGAGACCAGCCTGGTCTACAAGAGCTAGTTCCAGGACAGGCTCTAAAACCACAGAGAAACCCTGTCTCGAAAAACCAAAAAAAAAAATTTTTTTGAACTGTAACACATGGCTGTGTGAAAGCTTACTGTGTAGCAAAAAGTAGTTAAGGCTTTTTTTCTTTTTTATAAGTACATTATTGTCATTGTTTATTGTTTAGCTTGCTGACTAGCGGTGACCTGAATTGGAATACCCTAGTTATGTTGGCTAGTTTTAGGTCAGCCTGAGCCTGACACAAGCTAGAATTATCTTAAAGGAGGAAAATCTGCAATTGAAAAATGCCTCCATAAGACCTGGCTTTAGAGCATTTTCTTGATTAGTGATTAATGGGAGAGAGCCCAGTCCATTGTGGGTGGTGCCATCCCTGCCACTGGTGGTTTTGGGTTCTAGAAGAAAGCAGGTTGAGCAAGCCTCAAGTGTAATGGTCTGTCCTGTCCCTTTAAGAGATGAGCCCCACCCCTCCCTGTCCACTGAGGCAGACTAATCTTCTGCTTCCAGTCTGAGCCCTTTCCTTTTCTGTCTCTCCCCTAAAGAGGCAACTTTTGCCTCTCTCCCTTCTCCCCTTCCTCCCTGTTTCTCTCTCTCCCTCTCTTTCTCTCTGCTCTTCTCCCTTCTTCTCTTCCCTTTCATAACCCACTAAATACCCACTTTTCTCTGCACAGTGTGCCTGTGGTGGCTATGGCTCCTCATGGGACTGGCTACCCCCCCCCACCCCCAGGTCTCTTACCCACCATGTGGCTTCCTGCCTAGGACCTGCTGGCCCTCATGGCTCACGGCCTACTTGGGAGCCGCCTGCCTGGGACTGGCTGCCTTTGTCTCAGGACCCGCTGCCTGCTGTCTGCCACCACTCAAGGACCTGCAGCATTTTATTTTTACCATTACATTGGTGCCATGACTGGGAAACCAAGTTGCGGTACCAATGTTATGGTTTAAATAAAATGGTGCTGATAAAATGCTGAAGGGTCCCCGAGGGGTGCAGCAGCAGAAACGCTGCAGGTCCCCAAGTGGTGACAGTGGGCAGCAGGCCATGAGACCATGCCACAGGTCCCTGGGCTGTGGCAGGCAGCAGGCATGAGACCATGCTACAGGAGCCATGCAGCGGGTGAGAGACAGAGACAGGGATAAGTACGCCATGCAAAGTGAGGTTGGGTATTTATTTAGTGGGTTATGGAAGGGAAGGGGAGAAGGAGGAACAGAGAGAGAGATAGAGAGAGAGAAATGGGGGAAGGGAGAGAGGCAAAAACTGCCTCTTTGGAGGAGAGATGGAAAAGGAAAGGGTTCAGGCTGGGAAGATCAGCATGCCTCAGTGGATGTGGGAGGGAGTGGGCGGGGCTTGTCTCTTAAAGGGACAGGACAGACTATTACAACAAGGAACAAGCCCCTCCATGTCCTCTGCATCAGCTCCTGCCTTCAGATTCCTACCATGTTTGAGCTCCTGTCCTGACTTCCTTCGATGATTAACAGTGATGTGAAAGCATGAGCCAAATAAACCCTTTCCTATAGTGATATTTAATTTATGTTTTAATAAATAAAGCTTGCCTAAAGATCGAAGGGCAAAGCTAAGCCACTAGAGGTCAGGCAGTGGTATCCCCAGGATTTGGAGACAGAAGTGGATGGATCCCTGTGAAATCAAGGCTATCCTGGGCTACACAAGATCAATGCAGGAACAAATCCAGGTGGTAGTGCCTCATCTTAATCCCAGTACTAGGGAGTCACATCTTTAATCCCAGCCCTACAGGGAATATAAAATGAAAGGAGTGAGAGGCTTAGTCTGTTTAGTCTGTGGTTGCCCAGCCTTGGTAGAGGTAAGACTTCTCCAGTGGCTTGGCTGCTTTGCTTTTCTGTTTTTCAGGTTGAACCCCAATACCTGTCTCTGGGTTTTTATTGTCCTTGCTACACTTTCCTCTCCACGTTGCTTTGGTCATGTGTTTCATTACAATAGTAACCCTAACTAGGAAAAAAGTATTTTGGCAGTGGTTTCCTTTTAGTGATATACTCTATATGATCTGAGACCCTTTTACTTACATTAGCAATCCTCTCTCTCTCTCTCTCTCTCTCTCTCTCTCTCTCTCTCTCTCTCTCTCTCGTTTTTCAAGACAGTGTTTCTCCTTGTAACAATTTTGGCTGTCCTGGAACTGCTTTGTAGACCTGGCTGGCCTTCGACTCACTGAGATTCGCCTGCCTCTGCCTCCCAAGTGCTGGAATTAAAGGTGTGCGCCACCACTGCCTGGCCTTGAATCTAATTTCTAAGGCCAAATAATTGACAACACCCCTAACCAATCCCCCAAAACAATTTTATTTGTCATTTAAACTCCTTTGTTTGCTCTCAGGTTTATATTATTTAGACCTACCGACTCTTTAAAATGTATAAACTCAGTCTCAACAGAACACAAAGAGAAACTATCTTGCCACAGTTGTTCAGATTCTAAGCCAGGGAGAAATTATACGGAAACTCACTTGGCCAGTTCTGAGTTCATGAGTTCTGAGTCGTTTGGAAAGCAGCGAACAAACTTTGTCTTTTAGGGTTCTCTTATACCATCCTTTACAACAGCACTATTCCTTAAAAGGGCACCGCAAGGAAGGGTCCCTATTTTATAAACAGAAAAACTGAGGCAGAAAAGGCTGTCCTGGTTAAATCCATGGGCAAGAGAAGAATAGATAGTATATGGGTAGGTCTTTTGGCTGTGTTGCCTGCATCCACCTTCAGGGAGATTATGTACCCTCTCAGGTAGACTGAATTCATTCCACTGTGTTAGAAAAGCTTTGGACCAGTGCACAGAGCTGCAGAAACATCTTTTAAGATTGACTCTGCAAAGTAGGGTTTTGTGGGGAAGGGCAGACAGTAACGACGGCTGCTCGCGGTAGTAAAACCGGCCCCACAAAATAGGAATAACCGGAATCTGAGCTTTAAACCATGATGTGAAAAAAGTGCAATCTAGAGAGCAAACATCGCACTTCACTGGGAATAGGGCTGAACGAACCGGCTTCGATTCTCTACAACACCGCTCTTCCGAAACATTAAAGGAGTAAATACTGCGGTTGGGGGGAAGACCTGGGAGCCAGGGCAGAAGGTGCCCTCTGGGGACCCTAGGTAGTGATGGCCAGGCAGAACGGGGCGGGGCGGGGCCCCAGGTGAAGGAGACCTTGCTGTCGCCACGGCGCCTGCAGGACCCCTGAGAGTCCGCTCTGGAAAAGCGGGAGGAGAGCGCCAGCCGAGGGGGCCTGCTCTCCAGAGGGAAGAAAGCCGGCCCTGGCAAAGGAAGAGCAGACACCAAGAGGCGGGTGGGAGGGCTGGCAGAGCCAGGGCGGAATCGCTGCGTAGAGGTGTGAGGAGGTGGCATGAAGATTGGGGACTAGGCCCCGACCCGAGCGGCGAGAGAGTGAGGGAAGACCGGTGCCTTCAGCAGCTCCCAATTAGTTTCTATCAAAGATGGCCAAATTCCACTCTGCCCTTCCCCCTTCCGCGCCTTTTCTAGTCCCCGTCGGTGGCTCCCAGTACTGCCGGGGGCCGTGGGGAGTCCGGGTGAGTGAGCGTCGGGAGGAGGGCGAGGGAAGGAAGGGAACCTCCCCGCCGCGCCACCCGCCCCGCGGGTCCTGCGGGAGGATCTTTTAGTTGAGAAAGAGGGTTCTGCGGCTTTAAAGCGGGCAGTGGGCGTCACCGCGGGGACCCGGTGACTGGCTGGGGCGGGGGCGGGTGGGCGGGGCCATGCAAAGCAGGAGGCGGGACCTGCAGGGCGGGCCCTCGTGCAGCACCGAGACGGGGGCGGGGCCTCCGGGTGGGCGGGGCGAGGGCGGCTTCTCCCGGGCCAGGCGAGGGAGGGGCTGGAGGCCGCGGCGGGCTGGTACCATCGAGCGCGTTCGGGCAGGGGGACGGGTGGCATTCCCCCGGAGGGGGCGGGACCTGGCGGCGGCGGGGCCAGGGCCCCATTCCCCGCCGGGCGGGCCGGGGGAGGGGCGCGCCTCCGCTCGCGTCCGAGGCGGGGCCCGCGGTATCTTTCGTGGCGCGGTGCGGCTGGGGGAGGGCCGAGGGGAGGGGGAAGGGGCGGGCCCGGGAGGGGGAGCCGGAAAGGGGGAGGCGCCGGCGGACAATGGAGCCTATGTGTGCCTGCGGGAGTGGGACGGCGCCGCCGCCGCTGCTGCCGCCGCCTGGGGGAGACGCTGCGCCGCCGCTGCCGCTGGCCCCGGCCCCGGTCCCCCGGGGCTGAGAGCAGCCCGGGACCGCAGCCCCCGCCCGCGCCCGCCCCTCCCCGGCTCCGGCCCGGGGTAAGTGGCCCCGGGGAGGGGGAGGGGCGGGCCGGCGCGGCGGGGGCCGGGTCCGCGTGCGCGTGTGGCCGGGGGGCCTCCGGGGGTCGGGGCGCTGGCTTGGCGACTTGAGTCTGGAGGAACCTGTTGGGGGAGGCAGGGAAGCCTCGGGAGCTGTGGGAGAGACCGGGGCATCTCTCGGGGTTTTAGAGATTGTGTCCCAAAGCTGTGCTCGGAGAGCTTACCTGAGGGGAGAGGACCGTCTCGGAGTCCTGGGATGGAGGCGCGATAGAGAGGAGAAGGACCGTGAAATTAGGGGGTTTCTAGTTGAGTTTGGTGGGGTCTGTAAGACCCCGGAGATGCATCAGGGGAAAGGGGACTCCGCAGGCCAGTGACTTGTTGAGGGGATGGGGGAGGTGAAAGCCTAGAGGAATGTCTGAGTTGTAAAGGGTTCCAGCAGGTGAGTTGGCGATGTCTAGGTCACTGAGTCATTGTGGGGGTCGTAGAACACACCAGTGATTTTCAAAGTGGAGCCCTAGACGCTGGCTGGCCTTTGAAAGTTGCAAAGACTATTAAGATGTCACTGGTAAGTGTTGGGTGAGCTTGGTGAAATGGAGATATCCGAGGAGTTGGTTGTTACTTCAGAGGGAAGGACTAGGCCTGTAATAGGACTGCTGGGGACCTTATGTTAAGTTAAGGTTGCCGAGGATGAGAAAGAAGTCTTGAAATCTGTCCTCCAAGCCTTGGTCTGCGGGAGGTAAGGAAGAGCATTTTTTTTAAGTGCTAAGAGTGATTCTGAGGCTAAGATTGGAGTCGGGTGGGTACTTAATAAAGTCATTAGACAGGGTACAGAAATGAACGAAAATTTTTGTCTGTGGAGACAGTCTCCAAAGCAGGATGCAATTGATACAAAGTTAGACTCTAGTTAAGGCAAACACAAGTCAACCTCTGGCAGTGACTTGAGTGGGAAAATGACCGAGCGCCATGTAAAAAGGCAGTTTGATTATTTGTTAGCATTTGATAGATTATGGAATTAAATGCTCGTTTGGGCTAGAGAGATTTGGGCTCTTGTGTAGGGAACACAGAGTGATGAATTAGTTATAGCAGGTAACAAGAGTAAGTAAAATAGTTGAGAAGTGGGACCAAAGGGTGCCGGAGGGTAAGGCGGTGTTTAGACAGTATTCACTATGGTTGTCTTGTTGGTTTGGAAGTTTTTGAATGGACACAAGTCATCAGGAAGTTTAGCAATGAAGAAATATTTGTGTGCAAATCTGATAGTCCTGGGGACCAGTAACAAAGTCCTCTGTCTTCCATTGATAGATGTGTAGTAAGAAGAGGGTCTGTTGGGTGTTACACACATGAGGATGAGGGCTCCACTAACTGTTGTTTTGGAGAAGCCGAAGAAATGTGGAGGTTGTGTATGGTTTTTGAGTTCTGTGCCCTAGAAGTTCGATATCGAGCCGTGGAAGTCTTTGTGATCAATGTGCTGAGTATAATAGTTATGATATTATACAATATGATAGATGGATAGGAAAGTCATTGGCCTAAACATGAAAGCCCAAAGTCTTTATAGTTTTCTATTTATGGGGCAAGTACCATAGAAATGGTTCTTGAGCAAAAGGAATGTTTCGTTCTGGATTCTAGTTAACCAACATAAGCAAAAAAAAAAAAGTGCTTATATGCTTTGGAATTTCTTCTACGGGTATTTCCCC
Organism: Neodon shergylaensis; assembly: GCA_025134845.1. NCBI lineage: Eukaryota > Metazoa > Chordata > Mammalia > Rodentia > Cricetidae > Neodon > Neodon shergylaensis. The sequence continues at coordinate 1,254,136 of JABTXL010006431.1, forward strand.
CTTGACCTTCAGAAATGTCTGCTGCTGTAAACCAAAGGAAAATGCTCTACAGTTTGTAGGGAGAAAGACCCAGAGCTTTGACCAGCTTTGTAACCAGCGGATATTGGATCATGGTGATCTGGTATAGTGATAAAAACCCTTGAACTTGGAATCAAGGTGTTCACTCTCTGGCTGCCTTGCTTTAGACTGTGAACAAATCTCTGGCTCTCTGGTTCTGCCTATGAAGTGGTGATGCTGCCTGCTCTAACCATTCGTGGCTGCCGTTCAGCCTAGCAAGTTAATGCCTGTCCGAAAAGTCTTTGAACACCTCTGAGGATGAGAGATTACGTAGCACAATTTTTTTCTAAAATCTGATTTTTTTTTTTTTTTAATATTTATTTATTTATTTATTATGTATACAATATTCTGTGTGTATGTCTGCAGGCCAGAAGAGGGCGCCAGACCTCTTTACAGATGGTTGTGAGCCACCATGTGGTTGCTGGGAATTGAACTCAGGACCTTTGGAAGAGCAGGCAATGCTCTTAACCACTGAGCCATCTCTCCAGCCCCCTAAAATCTGATTTTGACTGTCTCACTAACAGACCAAATTCAGCTTTTGTATAATTATAGTAATATGTTTAATCAAAGAACAAAAGGGGTTGTTTTGTATACATGTTTTGGTCTGCTGTCTGAATTTATAGAGTTTTCTATTAATTTTGAAAGGTAATACCTTCTTTCAGTGTTCAGTGGCAAGGCAGTACTTTTGATGGTAATTGTGAATATGTGAGCAAAAGTCGGCACGGAGAGTGAGAGGGTAGGTGCTGTGATGTCCATCTAGGCTGCAGGAGACTTGCATTGTGGCCTAAGGCCTGTTTCTTGGCTTGTCCTCTTCAGCCATGAGACAGTGTGGGCCAAATGACATCCCTCTCTGCCTTCATGAGCGTGATGGGAGGGAGAGTCTGGAAGCTTTTCTCGCTCTAACTCTAGGGTTCTTAGTGTTTCTGTGTCCCAGTACTCTCTGGCAAGCACGTGGCCTAGAGTCCCACCTGAGAACGCTTCTTAAATGCACGAAATAAAATACAGAGAAGTACAGATGGGTTGTCAAAATGTTCGTGGTGATAGGGTAATGTGTCTGCTGCCTTGTAACGCGCTGAATAATGTCTAATGAGACTGTGATTTCCAAGTAGGGAGGAGGGAAAGGTATGTGTCATTATGTCAGCGGATCTTCAACAACTAATGTGTCGTGAAAATGTGTGGTGGGACTGTTGGTGGCACAGTCACAGGATTGCTAATACCACACCCACTGTGGAAGGCTCTGCTAACTTCATTATCAGAGATTAGTCAAAATGACAATCTGCGTTATCTGTCCCCTGAAGGCACCAAGCCACCCTCCTCTCCTAGGTCTGCCTACAGACTCCAGAGGAGCCGTGAATCACCCGAGTTAAGAACTACCCTAGACCAATTAAGTCTGATTTTTTTTTAGACTGATTTTTGAAAGTCAGCTTATGGCTGCGTACATTTCTGGCTTTGTGATTTTTTTTTTTTTTAGTATCTCCGTCATTCTAAGAACAGGGGCATAGAGACAATATGAAAAGCCAAAGACCATTTTGCAACCTGTGATGGGCATTCTTGGTTGTAGCAAGGGTTAGAAACAAGAACACTTTGCTGAGAGAACACTTTCATGCCTGGTAGATTTTACTTTCCCAGGTCCCCTAGTCGCCACTCGTGTATGTGGTTCCCGGCAGGGTCGATTTCCAGTTCTTTTCTCTGACTTGTGTTTAAAGTTTACTTGGTTTGCTTTCTCTCCCTAATTTTGATTGACTGCTTTCTTACTGCCTCTCCTGCCAGATGTGCCTTGGCCACACCGCACTGGAGAATGGGTAGTTTTCCTTGGAGTCAGTGTGAATTTGAGGATGAACTTTTCCTTTCTTCTTGTCATCATAGGACTGAATGTGGGACTAGCTGGTGTCACTTTGTGTTGACCTAAAAACTCCTGTGTGGTGGGGTGACAGTTCTCCTCCTCTGTAAGTTCCTCCCTGCCCCAATGTAGAAGACAAAGCGAAGTGAACAACTTGAAAGGTAAAAAGCTCACTGTACGCCGTAACTTCTGTGAATATGTTAGGTTTTTGTCTCTCTTGAGGTTTCTTATAATGTAAAATTGGACTGCTCTCCTTAAGTTTCCCAAAGTGAAAGTCATCAAAGCAGATGCAGGTCAAAACTACAGAGGCCACTACCCCGTGTCTTGTGTGCTGCGGGGCCTTGTATTTGATTCGCCTCAAAAAGCTGAGGAGAAAGGCAGACAGTGAGAAGTGGAACTAGTATTCATGTCCCCTTGGGTTTGCGGGAATGTGGGCTGAGAGTAGCAAGCTCACTGTGATACCTCGATCAACCATCAGTTGTTGCGTTTTTGCTGGGTACCAGGAGCTGAGGTGATGATTGACACTGTCTAACTGTAACAGTGATGCTGTTTTTTTTTTTTTTAATTTTTTTTTATGATTTATTTATCTTTATTTTATGTGCATTGGTGTGAAGGTATCAGATCCCCTGGAAATGGATTTTCAGACAGTTGTGAGCTGCCATGTGGGTGCTGGGAATTGAACCCGGGTCCTCTGGAAGAACAGTCAGTGCTCTTAACCGCTGAGCCATTTCTCCAGCCCCAGTGATGCTGTTGTTGAGTGTTAAATAGTGTGCACATAGTACTGGTGGGCCCTGGATGACATACGTAGCTGACAGTCTAAGAAAATGTCACAGAAAAGGATGTAGGTTGCCATTATTCTTAAGGACGGTAGTTAGAATTTACTTTGAACACTTGAATTTTATCAGTGTTTAGCTTGCTATGAATTTTGATTTGTTTCCTTAACGTTTAGTAGCCATTGAAAGGCAACTGATGCATTTTGCTCCATGAATACTAAACCACATAGCAATATTTCGTGTGAGCTAAAGTTTTCTGCATGTGCCCACTGAACCGTTTGTTTTTCTCTACATTCTGGAGAGAGATTGGCTCTTCCTTTTGTGTGCTTGAAGAAGCCATTTCGTTGTTGGCGAGTCAGAAGTTAAGAATGAGACAAGGAATGGAATCTTAAGGCTTTTTAGTTCCACATTCTAAGTATGACACTATGCCTTTTATGGAGTAGCGGCCATAGCACAGAAATGAAATTTGTTAAACATGACATACTTCTAATAAACTTGACTTTGTAGAGCAGGGAACTGAGAAAGCGGCATTGGAAGAATTGAAGTTGGAATTTTGATCCTGAGCTCAGTCAAATTAATTTGTGAATTTACTTAAAACTTTGCTAATCTTATAGAGTGCACTTTTAAAGATCCCCAAATAATTTGGCTCTAAAACCTTCTAGAACTGCGTTCCCTTGGCAGTCACAGCTTCTGCAGTGAGATGGTTCAGCCAGTAGAGGCACCGACAATTTGAGTTGAGCCTTCAAGACCAGACCCATGTGGTGGGAGGAGAGAACCAACTCCTACAAGTTTTCCCTGTACCTCCACACACGCACCATAGCACACATATGCGTGCATGCACACGCATACTTAATAAACAAATAAGTGAAAACTGTAGATCTTTAGCAAAGTGTTATAATACTAGTCTACAGAGACTGACGTTGGAAGTCATTCCGGTTCCAGCTTGCCTTAGTTCACCACAGTAGGTGAGTTTGTTCACTCCTGAGCTCCTCCTAAAGTGTGGAAATACATTTTCTTGGCAGCTGTTGCCACATAGAGTTGTGGTTGTGCAGAGGGAGTAGCTGTGAGTGGCCCTCAGGTTGTAAACTCAGAAGCGCCCTTGGCATTTGTCTCTTTGCACCTTCACAGTTAACCTTCAGTCTCTAGACCAGTTAGAAGTGGTAGAAACCAAAAATGTGAGCTTTCGTTTTTTTTTCATAAGCGCCTAGAAATTTCAAAGAAGAAAAGTTTATTTTTATCTGTACTCAGTATCTCCTTAGCCTCTGGAAACAAAATGTGTAGTTGGGAAGAAAAGAAAACCCCAAGGGCCTTGAAATATCTGCAAGTTTTATATACATCCTGAACAGTTGGAAATTGATTCTGGTGCCCTCCTCTTTAAAATCCCAGAGTAAATAGAAAGCCTGTTTTTTCTCCTGTTACTCCACGATTGTCACATTGATATTGCTGACGTTCACAGATGTTTTTAGGAACTCTCACTCACTTTATTCTCTTTTAGGTGAGGGTCACCTTTGAGGAAGGGGCTCCCGACTCCCCACCCCATGATGAACTCTGCAGTGTCGTGACCCTTGGGGTTCTGGTGAGTACACTTGGCTGGTCGCACGAAAACCTGTTCCTGGCTTAGGAACGTGATCTTTGCAGAAACCTTTAACTTTCTTTCATGATTGATATTTTTTTCTTCTGTCTTTCAGCTCTGTCCCCTACTCTTCACCTCTGGCAACTGCCATTCTCTTGCCTACTTCTGAGTTCATCTCGTTAAATATGTGTGAAGTTATATGGTATTTGCCTTTCTGTGCCTGGCTTATTTTATTTAATGTCCCCTAAATTCAACTATGTTATAAATGACAGGATTACCATGTTTTTTAAGGGCAAATAGCCCCGGCCGGGGGGGGGGGGGCGGGATTTGTAGTTTTTAAATCTATTCAGCCATTGATAGATACTTAGATAGGTTCTGTATCTTAGCTATTATTAAGAATTGTGCAGTGAAGACCAGTTGTAGTGGCTCACACATTAAACCCAGCACTGGGGAGACAGAGGCAGAGGCAGGTGGATCTCTCTGAGTTCAGACTAGAACTCAGTACCCCTGTCTTAGAAATCCAAAAACAAAAAATATCCTGCTATGACGATACCTCCTGGACATACTCATTTCGCTTTTTTTTGTTGTTGTTGGTTTTTCGAGACAGGGTTTCTCTGTAGCTTTGGTGCCCATCCTGGAACTAGCTCTTGTAGACCAGGCTAGCCTCGAACTCCCAGAGATCCGCCTGCCTCTGCCTCCCGAGTGCTGGGATTAAAGGCGTGCGCCACCACCGCCTGGCTCATTACGCTTTCTTGAATAGTTTTTGAACAAATACCTAATACTCTGGGCTCCATAGAAGCTAGGAGTAGAAGAACAGGTAATGTTAGTCTTGGTGCCTACCTTCATGGAGCTTATGGAGTCCAGTGGGAAAGACGAGTGTTTCCCAGGTGATAGGAAGTATGGAGAGGATTCTGGGGGACCCCAGGGTGCCTTGAAACTGTGATGAAGGATTTCATGTAGGTGGCTGGTTTAAGATGAGGAAAACCGGAAGGGAAGTAGTTTTAGGAGGAAGACCAAACTAAGGCGAATCTTCATGTTCAGTCGTGTCGGTTTTGACCATCCAGGGAGGTGTCAGGTAGCAGCTGTGCTTACAGGCTTGCAGAGTACATACAAGTCAGATCCGTGGAGCTATTGGCATCAGGAGCTCACTGAAGGAGAAGAGAGTTGCTTCTCTCCTTCCCTCTCATTGGCACTTACTTTGGTGCCAGAAGGATATACTACAGTGGGCCTGAGTGCTAACTGGCAAGAACTGTCGGACATGGGAAGTGGACGGTATGACCAGAGAACAGAATATGAACCCTCAGCGGGCAGAGTGATTCTAGGCGTGAGCCAGACCCCTGTTGGTGGACTGAGCTTTGCCGAAAAATGACTGGGTTTTGTTGTTTGTTTTGATTATAATGAAGCAAAAAAGAGATGGGTAGTGTGGGAAGGAGTCTTGCAGGTTTAGTGTGAGGATATCCCACTTGGTAAGATGTCTTCTTCCCATTAAGTATTAGCCAAGTCCACAGACAGGAACCACAGCACTCAGGCCGCGGGGGCAGGAACCACAGACAGGAATCACAGCATTCAGGCCGTGGGGTGTGGTTCCAGACCAACCAGAGTGACAGAGTATGACACTGTCTTAAGGCAAAACAAGACAACAACAAAAACCCAGTAACCCACAAATTAGGGTTAGAGAGGAAGGAAGGAAGATGGTGCGTAGGTAGAGCATATGGAGAAAATATAAAGTGGTTACCTGGCAGAAGGAGCTGACTGCCGAGTGGCTCCCCTTGCCTGTACACGGCACTACATTGTGAAGAATGCCCACCTGGGGCCCAAGGGTTTGGGCCAGACACCAGCTCTACCACTAGCAGAGTGAACAGCAGTTTCTCATTATTAAGACAGTTGTCTTGTGAGGTTGCTGTGAATGAGCTGATACGTGTATGAAGTGCTTAGAATGACACCTAGGGCCTAGTGAAACATTTCAGATTTCTGAAGAGAAGGGAGAAGCATGGAAGCAGACCCGAGGAGTGAGGCGCCTTCCCTCAGAAGGAAGTCCTCTGAGGGGTTCTGTGCACGATGTTTTCCAGACCTTCACTGTTGGAGAGTTGTATTCTTCATGGCTGTTGTGAGACATCTGTGGGCTTTGCTCAGTTGTCCTTACTCTCAGAGGCAGGCTAGAGCTAGGCCTGATGTCACCTTTGAGCACCTCTCTCAGGATAGGAATTAGACGCCTGGACTTTATTCTCAGCTCTTGTTCTTTCATGTTCCTTTTAACCTCTGTTCTGTCTGTCCATCCACAACCTAAGGTTGAGGAAACTGAGTTAGAAAGAGAGCCGGGGTCTGAGAGTGCTGATTGGCTAGAAAAGCTATTCCTGCCTGTGCACTCTGCTTCATTCAGGTGGAAAATACCTGCCGATCAAGGTCAAGGAAATTGTGAGAATAAGAAATTGTATGTGAAAGTACTTTGAAAATAAGAATATTTTATGTTCATGCCATCATTATTAGAAACAATCTATGCTTCCAGCTCGTCATAAATGCCTGGCAGACAAATGAGCTAGTTTGATATTTGTGATATATTTTGCATTTCTTGGGAAGAAGAGTGCAGCACAAACGCCGGGTGTTTTTGTTTTCTGAGAAGCTGATAAGTCATGGAGGACCCAACTGTACCCTTAGTACATCATGCTGAGTAGTATAAAGAGACCAGAGAACATACAATCAGGTTCTTGTCCTCAAAGAGCACAGTCTTCGCAGGGAGGAAATGACACAAAGGATTTCTCAGTGCCAGTGACCGAGCACTAGACTGTGGTGCCGACGGAAAGTGCCGGAGTTACTGCAGATTATACAGCTGATAACGGCTTTCCTTGGCGGAGGTAACACTCTGGCCTTGTCCGCTCAGGATTCATTTGCTGTGTCTGCTTTACCGATGATGACTGGTTTTGAAAAAGAATGTAAAAAGTGGTTTCTGATCTTAACTTGTCACATTTGACAACCAAATCCATCCTATAGTTTAAACTGTAAAAGGAAACAGACCGAAGGTATTAGGGGATAGAAATGAGACCTTAAATGTAATCACACTCAGTGTATTCTATAGAGTTCTGCCTCTGGAGCCAACTTAGATCTCTCCAGAATACCTTTTTCTAGTTCTCCTTCCTGCCTCCTTTACTAAAACAGGAAAAGATGTCGTTCCGTGTACTCAAAACCTCCCTAATTCCCTTCCTGGCCCAGGTGAAATAGGGACTAGTGGAAATGCTTAGTTGAAGAAATTTCGTGCTGACAGTTATCATACCAGTTACCATACCACCACGATTTAACCATAACTAAGGAGCCTCCTGGTTTTAGTCAAGTCTTTGAGACTCTCAAAATACGTGTGAGCTTTAACACACGAGCTGTTTCTAGCTCCTTTTAATTTTGTAGCCACTGATCCTTCACCAAACACTCCCTTCCTTCAGCCCCATACATGGTCAGCCAGAGAGCAGCAGGTGGAGGAGAGGGAAGAGCAGGTGGTGGTGGTTCCAGGAAGATGCTCGTGGCACCTCCTGGGAGGGACCCATGATGGAGAGTATATACCATGGTTCCCTAGCCCGCTGTCTGGGCTTCCCTAAATGACTTTTTCGTTTGTTCCATAGCTAGGTTTGGGAATATTTATTGACCTTTATGCTTCAAATTAGCCTTGCAAATTGGCTCAAAAAATACCTTAGCCTTCAAAGATACTCTTTTACCTTCAAAACTGTGGCTCATTGCCATGCTTCCCATGTCCCTGTCATTAAGGTGAGAACACAGGCACAAAATCTGCATAATTTAATAGAAGAATCATAGAAATCAGGGACAGAACTGATTGAATTGGTATTAGCTTAATGTTTGTTTTCAGAAGTGTCTCCTTCAGTGCCCCATCACCCTCAAGCCCACAGAGTAAACGCATCGATAATTTGCTGCATGGTTTGAAGTTGGGGTGGGCTTGTTATATGTCTCTGCGATTGTTTGCCACCACAGCCCTGACACCAGAGATCAGTACCCTCTGGTTTGAAGGCATTATTTCAAAGCATACTTTGGAGGGAGACAACCTAAACCCATTGAGACTTTTGTATTCAGAAATAAACACAAGGCAGAAGAAATGGCTAAAAATGAAATGCTTTTCTCTCCTTCACAGAGACTGCTTGAAGGGAGGCCTGTGTGCTCATCAGAAATCCTTAGTTTTCTTCAGTTGCTCGATTGCCAGAGCCAGTGGCTATGACATGGCTCTCACCCTTCCCCTTTATCCTGTGGGAGCTGAAGCATGGCCCAGATGTCTCTTGTTGTGCTGATCCTGTTGGAAGGTGTTTTCTATCTTTGTTTTCATTCTTACCTTCTTCTTTATGTCCTTTTCCTGTAGTGGGCCCTGGAGATGCGAGATTTTCCTTCGGCAGCAGGAGGCACACGCTCAGAGAATGCTGGAACTTCAAGGGGGAAGGACCCACTTCCACAGCAGAGAAAAACGAAGAGGAAAAAGGCGAGCTGGCAGCCAGCACTAAGGGACGTACCAAACAAGCAGTGGGCAACTGCCTCTGCCCCCAGCAGCTACTTCTGCTGCAGTCCGAGAGGAACTCGGTGAGCCCATCCCAGTTAGTGACCGAAAGCTCAGGATTTCAATCAATGCATTCCAGTAACCCTAAAGTGAGGAGCTCTCCGTCAGGAAACACACAGAGGTAAGGGCCCGGGCCTCACTGCCACCCCTCAGGGACGGCACATGTATACCACACACACTGGTGGATCAATGTGTAGAGTTAGACGCAGAATAGTCCCAAGTGGGAAAGAGAGGAAACAATGGAATAGTAACAGCTGGTAGCCAAACCTGATGCTACAGTTTTTCTGGGTTATTCTCTCAGCCACCATTCCCATGCCTCCCACCTTTCCCCTTTCCCCACCCCTTGCAAAGCACAAACAGAAGGACCTTAAAGACCAACCAGTACCATCTGCGGAAACTGAGGCATAGATTGATGAGGTCCTATAGCTAAAACACCGCCTGGAGCCTTTGCCGTGTTTCTCAGTACTCAGACTGTAAAGAATGTCTTTCCTGGGGGTGGGCTTGCCTTGCTTTGGTGCTGTGCTGCTGCTGGGAAGGATGCTGGAGGATTTCCCTAACTTGAGGGCACTAGTGGGTTTTCTTTCTGCCCTTGGGCCTGCTTGCTTGTTCTAGGCTTTCGTTACAGCTGTTCCTTGTCATCAGCCTGGGGGTGGTAGTATTTTGATCTTAACGATGTCTGTTTGTTTACTCTGAGCTAGTCTTAGTGTGAGAGTCACTTTCCTATGTACATAGAAACGGTTGTCCTTTATTGACAGAAACCCTAGAGATAGGTCCCCATGTGACTCTAGTGTTCCTGGGCTCTGGAGGCCATTCTGTTTGATCCTCCTCTCTGTTGATAGCTCCAAGATGGGGGCCAGGGTGGCAGGGACCAGCATGTGGGCAAGGTGCAGTGTGGGGTGGGTTATTCCGCATGCAGGGTCTCCTAAAGTCATTATAGAAACACTAATTTGTACTGACCATATCTGGTATCTGATCTCTCTCTGTTATTTGTTTCTTTTAGTAGCCCTAAGTCAAAGCAGGAGGTGATGGTCCGTCCCCCTACAGTGATGTCCCCATCTGGAAACCCCCAGCTGGATTCCAAATTCTCCAATCAGGGTAAACCGGGGGGCTCAGCCAGCCAATCCCAGCCATCCCCCTGTGACTCCAAGAGTGGGGGCCACACCCCTAAAGCACTCCCTGGCCCAGGTGGGAGCATGGGGCTGAAGAATGGGGCTGGAAATGGTGCCAAGGGCAAGGGGAAAAGGGAGCGAAGTATTTCCGCCGACTCCTTTGATCAGAGAGATCCTGGGACTCCAAACGATGACTCTGACATTAAAGGTATGTCTATAAGCTCTTTGAGACTCAGAGGGAAGTTGGTGTTCCCTGGGGAAGGCTTCTGACATTTACTAGAGGCCAGAGGCTGCTGTCACTAAAGTGGGAGAATTGGTGGCAGATTCAGGAACTGTCGCAGCTGAGGAAAGACCATTGCTTTTCATTTTTCTCCTCATTAAAAGAGAGGCTAGAACACCTTGTTAAGGAGCTCTTGCTCTTGGATGTGCATGTGGTTTGAGCAGATGTTTTACCAGCCTAGGCTATGTTCAGGAGCATAGTTCTGGCCTGTGCACTTTGTCCTTCGGTCAAACCAGTAGCTGCCGTTCAGCCTGTGGCCCACGCTGGAGCAGGTTCCCTGGCATTCCCTCCTCTTGGAGAAATCCTCCACGACTTGGGTTTTGTGCTTGCTGGCTGCCACTTTGCCAGACTCCTAGACACAAGGGGAAGCCTTAATGGCCCTGGCACTAGTCCAGAGCTGTCACAGCTGATTTCAGTGTGGCAGGAATGAGGTGGCTACCAGATGTGGTAGAGGTTTGGCAGGCACTACAGTGTAATGAGCCAGGAAATGGTGTTGGTGTGGGACTTAAGGCTTTTTTCTTCCTACAGGAAAACTTAAAAGAAAAAAAAAAGATCTTAGGAGTAGGCCAGAATGTGAAGTTACAATCTAACAAGTGAAAGTGAGATTTCCCCAGCCCAAAGTCAAAGGGAAAACCCTGCCTCCTCCTTCCCCTCCTGAAGTGTTCCTGGGAATCCTGTTACAAACTCTTGGGGGTGCAGTCAGCAAGACAAATGGTTGTCATCTTCAAGAGTTTGAGTGCACCTAGAAACCAATCATTAGACCACCAGTATAAAATATGATCAATGCCAGAATACTAGAAGGGGGCTATGAGTTCAATTAACAGGGGCATCCTGTCATGTCTAAGAAGTTTCTGGAAGGTTGCCAGGGAGGAGGGACAGTCATGCTAATATGTGCACTACAGACATGATAACATGTGCACTATAGACATGTGCTAATATGTATACTACAGTTATGCTAATATTTGTATTATAGACATATGCTAATATGTGCACTACAGATATGTGTTAATGTTTACTACAGACATGTTAATATATACACTATAAGCATACCAATATGTGCACTGTAGACATATATATGTACTGCAGACATATGCTAATATGTACAATATAAACATGCTAATATGTGTACTGTAGACATGTATGTGTACTGTAGACATATACTAATATGGGCGATGTAGACATGTGCTAATATGTGTACTACAGACATGCTAATATGTGCACTACAGATATATGCTAATATTTATACTACAGACATGCTAATATGTGTACCACAGACATGCTAATATGTGTACCACAGACATATGCTAATATGGGCACTATAGACATATATGTGTACTACAGATGTGCTAATATATGTACTACAGACATGTGCTAACGTGTACCACAGACAGTGCTCACATGTGCAGCACAGACATGCTAACGTGCTCTAGACATGCTAATATGTGCACTATAGACATGCTAATATGTGCACTGTAGACATGTGCTTACATGCACACTATAGACATGTGCTAACGTGTTAATATGTGCACTACAGACAGGAGAGAGGATGGGAGGAGTGCTATAGAATGAATCATTTAGGGGAAAAAGTATTGGAGATATATGAGTAGAAGAGATGTTTCCACTTAGCAAGGAACTTGTTCTTGAAGTTTTCAAGCTGGATTTGTGTGTGATTCTGTAATTACTGGTGGGAAGGCTGGGGCAGGCAGTTTGTTCTCTCTATGACAGTGAGTCTTTCATTCTTTTAGAATGTAATTCTGCAGACCACATCAAGTCCCAGGACTCCCAGCACACACCACACTCCATGACCCCATCAACTGCTACAGCCCCCAGGTCTTCCACTCCTCATGGCCAAACTACTGCCCCAGAACCCATACCTGCTCAGAAGACTCCAGCCAAAGTGGTGTATGTGTTTTCTACTGAGATGGCAAATAAGTAAGTTGGTGGCTGTGTCTTAGTGTAGAGCACGCCTTGTGTGTTGTGGAACCAGAGCTCTTATTCTTCTGCCCTGGGCAGGGGTAGCTGCAGACAGTGCTTCATTGCTGTGTTCGGGGAGAGAGAGTGTGAGGATATGTGAAACACGGGTTGAGTGCACAATATGCACTTTTCTGTGATGTGTATGTTCTTTTTAAAAAAAAAAATACCACAAACAGTACGTGTCTATACTAGAATAATGAGAAAATATAAGGAGAACAATCTCTAAATTCACCAAAAGTAGCTACTGTGCACAGTTTGCCGTGTGTGTTTCAGGTGGTCGGATGAAGCAGTGAAGTGTTTACTTATCAGGAATACCTACACTTCACCCCTCCTCTCACAAGGCACAGGGTGGATCTTCACAGTTCTGCTATCTCTAGATGTGTGGAATTCCATGTTCGCCCTTCCTAGCTGCTGTTTGAATGAGGGTTTTCTGTAAAACGCCTTTCTGGATTGGATTGAATTGAAGATCTTTAGTGTGTTGTTGTTGCTGTTTCCCAATGCCTCTGCGGGAATTGGCTTGTAGTCATCTTCTGACTTCAGACATTTGATGAGAAATGATCAGCATAAATAATGAAGTGTGTTTCCTTTGATGTCTTCTCATTCACCATTCCTAGTGGTTCTGCATACCCCATCCAGAACCTCGGAAGCCCCGTCCAGGGTGGGCACATCTAGAACCACAACTCACAGAAC
>JABTXL010006431.1:1266984-1285735 GCA_025134845.1 Neodon shergylaensis
CGTCCAGGGTGGGCACATCTAGAACCACAACTCACAGAACAGAAGCCTGTGCTAGTGCATTGTCTCTGTGTCTTTGCAGGGCTGCAGAGGCTGTACTGAAGGGCCAGGTCGAAACGATTGTCTCTTTCCATATCCAGAACATCTCCAACAGCAAGACAGAGAGAAGCACAGCCCCCCTGGTATGTTGTTTAGAACTGGAATAATGGCATCAAGGTTCTGCGATGCCTGAGAAGGGGATAAATTAAATTGCTGGCACAAGCAGTATCCTGGGTATTTAACTGTAGGATCTTAGGCTTATCACATGGTCGGAAGTGACAGCTCAGCCTAATGCCACATAATTGGAGTCTGGTGACTCTCCAGGTGATTCTTATTTGTTTCAGATCGAGACCCATTGAGTGCTTTTTTTTTTTAAATTTATTTTATTATTTTGTGTGTATGAGTGTTTTGCCTGCATGTATATCTGTGTGCCACATACCTGCCTGGTACCCGAGGAGGTGGAGAACCTCCATGTGGATGCTGGGAATCAAGTCCAGGTTCTTTCCAAGAACAACAAGTACTCTTAACCAGTGAGCCAAGTGCTTTTTAATATTTTGATATTTTCAAAATTATAGTTGAGTCTGTTTCTACCTAGATCTTAAGTATCCAGTATAAATTACACTAGAGAAAAAGTGTGCAGTGTTTCTTGTAACCATATAGATTCCATGTGGAATCAAAACCATTTGTTGTGAAGAGGCACTGTACCAGATCCTGGGATCAGATTTAAAGTCCTAGACACAGTTTCTGCTTTCAAAGAGCATAAAGTCCAATCCTGAGATGAGTCTTAGACAAGAAAAAAAGTCGAATGACAATAAGCAATGAGTTGTAATTCAAGATAAAATAGGTGGCTTCTTTTCTAGTTTATTTATCAAAGAGGGCTCCATCTCCAGGGTCCAGCAGCACTTGGGCTTCCCTAAGGTCGGACAAGGTGCTTCACACTCCCCAGCCCTCTGCTACTCAGTGGTGGAGGACAGGTACAAACCCCTGGTCCTGGAGTGCACGGGGCATGTTGTCATGCAGTTGTCTTAATGACAGTTCCTAATACAGCTGTCTGCTCCACTTTATCTGCTGGGACTAAAATGACAGTGGAACAGGAGTTGAGGAGGGGATTGGTAAAGACTCAGTGGTCTCCTCTCCACTTCTTTATGACATCAGTACCCACCTGTAGCAAACTCATCAAAACAGGCAGCAATGCCAAACCTGAAATAGCAACTAAGCAAAGGTGTCTTCCACAGACATGGAATACGCTTTTGATCATTCAGAAACATACATATTCATATCACAAATAAACACACCATAAACACTTGTAAATATACATTTATGTTTGAAACATAAACTGTTCATATGTATAGATATACATGAAGATTCATGTATACATTTACACACAGGCAAACAGTCCAACTGAGAGCAAAAAGGCATCTTCCAAACACAGTGTCCATGTTGTCAGTGAGCTCGCGTTTGTCTGGATGTAGTGTAGCAGCAGTCCTTAATAAATGATAAGCAGTCATCCAGCCTGTTAAATGGAACAGCTTTGTTGATTGGAAAAAACAGATCCAGAGACACTGTGCACTAGATAGTCTCAGGTTTCTCTACAGACACTTCCTGCCTGCAGATTGTCTTACTACGCCAATATACAAACTCTTATCAAATATGGAATCAGTGATCACAAACTGAAAACAGAAACCAGAGACACCAGGTCCATGGAAACTCAAGGAGGAAGTAAGCTGGTAGTCACTCTACAGAGGAGGCCTTGGCATGGAGCAGCCTTCCCGACTGCAAAACCACAAGTGACTTTTAGTTTCTCTTTCAGTTAGAAATATCAGGCCTTTGGATTGATAGTGAGAAGTCTGTATGACCAGGGAAAAAGGAAAAGGTGTTGGGTATAACTGCCCATATACCAAAAAACGAATCTTTCCCTAAGTCAGAAGCATTGCAGACACGTCAAAATAGATGCTCAGAGCCTGGCACATGCATGAAGTTATTGAAACCTAATTTTTGGGAAGAGAAAGAGGGTGCTGCTATTCAGTATCGGGTTTAAGAAGGGGGGGATTAAAAAATAAACGTGTTTCATGTCCAAAAATTGCTTATCCATGAAAGGCAGTATCAGTATGGATTTATGTTACTGGGACACAACTTTTATATCTTATTTCTTTAATTGCCCTTCTGCTCAGTTCACCATTATGTAATACAAAGCATCTTATTTGTCTTCAGAACACACAGATACCCGCCCTTCGGAATGATCCAAAACCTCTGCCACAGCAGCCGCCAGCTTCCACCAACCAGGACCAGAACTCTTCGCAGAGTGCCAGACTGCAGCCAACTCCGCCCACTCAGGCACCAGCACCCAAGCCTGCTGCAGCCCCGCGTCCCCTGGACCGGGACAGTCCCGGGGTAGAAAATAAACTGATTCCTTCTGTGGGCAGTCCTGCCAGCTCCACTCCACTGCCCCCAGATGGTACTGGGCCAAACTCGACACCCAACAATCGAGCAGTGACCCCTGTCTCCCAGGGGAGCAATAGCTCTTCAGCAGATCCCAAAGCCCCCCCACCTCCACCAGTGTCCAGTGGCGAGCCCCCGACGCTGGGCGAGAACCCTGACGGCCTGTCTCAGGAGCAGCTGGAGCACCGGGAACGCTCCTTACAGACTCTGAGAGATATCCAGCGCATGCTCTTCCCCGATGAGAAAGAGTTCACAGCAGGACAAACAGGGGGTCCCCAGCCAAACACTGGGGTTTTAGATGGACCTCAGAAAAAACCAGAAGGGCCAATACAGGCCATGATGTCTCAATCCCAAAGCCTAGGTAAGGGACCTGGGCCCCGGACAGATGTGGGAGCTCCATTTGTCCCTCAGGGACACAGAGATGTGCCCTTTTCTCCGGATGAAATGGTCCCACCCTCTGTGAACTCCCAGCCTGGGCCCATTGGACCCGACCACCTGGACCATATGACTCCTGAGCAGATTGCGTGGCTGAAGCTGCAGCAGGAGTTTTACGAAGAGAAGAGGAGGAAGCAGGAGCAGGTGGTTGTCCAGCAGTGCTCACTCCAGGACATGATGGTCCATCAGCATGGGCCCCGAGGAGTGGTCCGAGGGCCTCCCCCTCCATACCAGATGGCCCCGAGTGAAGGCTGGGCACCTGGGGCAGAGCCATTTCCTGATGGGATCAACATTTCACATTCTCTACCCCCAAGGGGCATGGCTCCCCACCCCAACATGCCAGGGAGCCAGATGCGCCTTCCTGGGTTTGCAGGAATGATAAATTCTGAGATGGAGGGACCGAATGTGCCCAACCCGGCATCCAGACCAGGTCTTACTGGAGTCAGTTGGCCAGACGATGTGCCAAAAATCCCAGACGGTCGAAGTTTTCCTCCTGCCCAGGGTGTCTTCAGTGGTCCTGGCCGAGGAGAGCGGTTCCCAAACCCCCAAGGCTTGTCTGAAGAGATGTTTCAACAGCAGCTGGCGGAGAAGCAGCTGGCTCTCCCCCCAGGGATGAGCATGGAGGGCGTCAGGCCCGGCATGGAAATGAATAGGATGATTCCAGGCTCCCAGCGCCACATGGAACCGGGAAGTAACCCCATTTTCCCTCGAATACCAGTTGAGGGTCCTCTGAGCCCATCCAGGGGTGACTTTCCCAAAGGAATGCCTCCACAGATAGGCCCTGGTCGGGAACTTGAGTTCGGGATGGTTCCTGGTGGGATGAAGGGGGATGTCAGTCTAAACGTCAACATGGGATCCAGCTCTCAGATGATACCTCAGAAGATGAGAGAGGCTGGGGCAGGCCCTGAGGATATGATGAAATTACGCCCTGGTAGCTCAGACATGCTGCCTGCCCAGCAGAAAATGGTGCCCCTGCCATTTGGTGAGCACCCTCAGCAGGAGTATGGTGTGGGTCCCAGGCCGTTCCTTCCCATGTCTCAGGGTCCAGGCAGCAACAGTGGCTTGCGGAATCTCAGAGAACCAATTGGGCCCGACCAAAGGACTAACAGCCGGCTCAGTCATATGCCACCACTACCTCTCAATCCTTCCAGTAACCCCACTAGCCTCAACACAGCTCCTCCAGTTCAGCGTGGCCTGGGGCGGAAGCCTTTGGATATATCTGTGGCAGGCAGCCAGGTGCATTCCCCAGGCGTTAACCCCCTGAAGTCTCCTACGATGCACCAAGTCCAGTCTCCGATGCTGGGCTCGCCCTCGGGGAACCTCAAGTCCCCTCAGACTCCATCACAGCTGGCAGGGATGCTGGCAGGCCCAGCTGCTGCTGCTTCCATTAAGTCCCCTCCTGTCTTGGGGTCTGCTGCTGCTTCACCTGTTCACCTCAAGTCTCCATCACTTCCTGCCCCATCGCCTGGATGGACCTCCTCTCCCAAACCTCCCCTCCAGAGTCCTGGGATCCCTCCAAACCACAAAGCGCCCCTCACCATGGCCTCCCCAGCCATGCTGGGAAGTGTAGAGTCAGGTGAGTGTGCTTACATCCACACCGTTGTAGCTAAAGGTTGCTAGAATTTGTATTTTAAGAAAACTCAGGTCTTGATGGTATTGTCAAAATTTGTTGCAAGGTGCATGATGGTCAATAATTCCTGGCAGAGGGCAGTGGTGGCACACGCCTTTAATCCCAGCACTCGGGAGGCAGAGGCAGGCGGATCTCTGTGAGTTCGAGGCCAGCCTGGTCTACAAGAGCTAGTTCCAGGACAGGCTCCAAAGTTACAGAGAAACCCTGTCTCGGAAAAAAAAAAAAAATTCCTGGCAGAGAGTGTAGTTAGTTCCCTGAGTAATTTACATTTGCGTATGAATACATAATGGCGAAATAGAATGTCAGCAGTGGTTAAATGTGGCTTCCTAAAATACTGGAACCACTCATTTCAGGGGTTACTGTCCAATCAGAAGAATGAATATAAGCCCAACCAGGGTGAGGGGCCTGCGCTAAGACCTAGGAGGATCCTCCTTGGTGGACTGCTGTCGTCACACATCGGCTGCCGCCGTTTGCTACAGGGTTTTCTTCCTAGGAGAGACTCTGGCTGATGATGATATTTTCCCGAATGGGACCGAGGTGGTCAGTGAAGTAGCCCTGGGGTGTTAACTACTAGGTTGGTGCCATCTCCACTTGAAACACTAGAATCAGAATGAGGCAGGCAATTTACCCTAGCAGAGCTAAAACATCTCTCTGTGGGGTAGCAGTTCACTAGCGCAGTGGGGTGGAGCAGCCAGCCACCTCAGACGTGTTTGTCGTGGAAATTAAGCAGGAGTTTGTGCAGAGAGATGGGGTTAGTACCCAAGGGTAGAGTACAAGCCTCTTTCCTTGGCTGGTAAGTACCTGAGTCACGATTGGCAGGGAAAGAGATCCACTTGTTTCACACCAGTCGTCGAGCGTTGTCTGTAAGCTGTGTTCTCCCCAAGCTTAATTAATATTTCTAGCATTCCTGATGTGTTTGTCTTCACATCTGCTGATCCATCACCTCTGCGTCACACTGTGGTGTCCCTCTGCACAGAGCCTGACTGGAAGACTGAGATCCCTGCCCTGTTCACCTGTCTTGTTCTCAGCCTCTCTGGGCCATAGTCACAGCACTCAGCACCGTTCAGGAAGCGTCTAATCCCACGCCTACTTTTGCTTTGTTCTATTAGGTGGCCCCCCACCTCCTACAGCCAGCCAGCCTGCCTCTGTGAATATCCCAGGAAGTCTTCCTTCTAGCACACCTTACACCATGCCTCCAGAGCCAACCCTTTCCCAGAACCCACTCTCAATTATGATGTCGCGAATGTCCAAGTTTGCGATGCCCAGTTCTACCCCGTTATACCACGATGCCATCAAGACCGTGGCCAGCTCTGATGACGACTCCCCTCCAGCTCGTTCGCCCAACTTGCCGTCAATGAATAATATGCCAGGTAAGACAGGGCGGAACTGGTCCTGGGTAAAGCAGCAGCTTTGTAAACACCTACATAGATGGAAGTTGAATAAATTGAAGAGTGCACTCTGAATTTCTGTAAACTGAAGTACCTTGCCCAGATGATGCTGGGCCAGTGTGGTTCTGAGCTGGTGAGAAGGAAAGCAGCCCGTGTGGTCTGTTCAGTAGTGGTGATCTGATCTTGTGTGGGGGTGCATTTTGGGTTGGGCTCTCCTAAAGCAGTACTGAAGAGCCTCTTTTTAACATACTGACTGCACTGTCTTTTATTTCTGAGTTTCCGGGCTGCTCTTCTGGGTGGGCAGCTTCAGAGCCCAGGTCCTGCCTCGCGTCCTGTACGCTTTCCTCCTGTGCTCACTCCTGCCAGCCCCGCTACCAGGGAGTGACCTGGAGTGGTGATGGTCAGCAGGGAGCTGTGGCTTCTCAGCCATGGGTATCTGGTTCCAATTTCATCCTGATTGTTAGGCACGCTGTCTGTTCATCAGTGATCCTAACTAACTGGGTTAGGACATACTCTGTGACTGTCACAAGCAGCAGTGCTATTAGTTATAATTCCTAGAGAACAAATACTTACATATCCCTGAGTCAGCTGCAGTGTTCCTTGGCCATAAGTCACTGTTTCTTTAATGGTTTATAGCCTGGGGCTTTAGTGCCCTCTTTATGGCAATACAGGATAATACTAAATTCTGATTGAGGAAAAGACCTGCTTGGTTTCCTTCCTGATATTTGTGCTACTTGAACTTAGAGACTAGACTGATGGGTCCTGTCTCCAGAGCAGGCTGCACGTGAGCCCCCTAGACAGACTGTTTTCTCCTGTATGAGCTGTCTCCAATGAAGAAGACCAGGCTCATTTGAAAGTTGACTTAGACTTTTTCAGAGAGAATGTCTTCCGTGCTGTCTTTAGTCGTACAGTTAAAGGCTCTATCCTGTGTTGTCTGTTTCCCAGTGCTGCTGGTCTGTGTGCGTCCAAGTGTGTTACAACTTTTGGTGACAGGGATTATGGATTTTCCCAGCACAATGAACATATCACATAATAATTTTTTTGTTAATGTGATTTGTTAGAATTTTTGTGAGTTGATTCCTTTGATATCTTTATTTTTCTAGGAATGGGCATTAATACACAGAATCCTCGAATTTCAGGTCCAAACCCTGTGGTTCCGATGCCAACCCTCAGCCCGATGGGAATGACCCAGCCACTCTCTCACTCCAATCAGATGCCCTCTCCTAATGCCATGGGACCCAGCATACCTCCTCATGGGGTCCCAATGGGGCCTGGCTTGATGTCACACAATCCTATCATGGGACATGGGTCCCAGGAGCCTCCAATGGTACCTCAAGGACGCATGGGCTTCCCCCAGGGCTTCCCTCCAGTACAGTCTCCTCCTCAGCAGGTTCCATTCCCTCACAATGGCCCCGCTGGGGGACAAGGCAACTTCCCAGGAGGAATAGGATTCCCAGGAGAAGGCCCGCTTGGTCGCCCCAGCAACCTGCCCCAAAGTACAGCAGATGCAGCACTTTGCAAGCCTGGAGGCCCAGGGGCTCCTGACTCCTTCACTGTCCTGGGGAACAGCATGCCTTCAGTGTTTACAGACCCAGATCTGCAGGAGGTAATCCGACCTGGAGCCACCGGAATACCTGAGTTCGATCTCTCCCGCATTATCCCTTCAGAGAAGCCCAGCCAGACACTGCAGTACTTCCCTCGAGGGGAAGTCCCAGGCCGCAAACAGCCACAGGGTCCTGGACCTGGGTTTTCTCACATGCAGGGGATGATGAGCGATCAAGCCCCTAGAATGGGACTAGCATTACCTGGCATGGGAGGCCCGGGGCCAGTAGGAACTCCAGACATTCCTCTTGGTTCATCTCCATCCATGCCAGGCCACAACCCAATGAGACCACCAGCCTTTCTCCAGCAAGGCATGATGGGACCTCATCACCGGATGATGTCACCAGCACAATCCACAATGCCCGGCCAAGCCACCCTGATGACCAATCCAGCTGCTGCTGTGGGCATGATTCCCGGCAAGGATCGGGGGCCTGCTGGGCTCTATACCCACCCAGGGCCTGTGGGCTCTCCAGGCGTGATGATGTCCATGCAGGGCATGATGGGACCCCAACAGAACATCATGATCCCGCCGCAGATGAGGCCCCGGGGCATGGCTGCTGATGTGGGCATGGGTGGATTTAGCCAAGGACCTGGCAACCCAGGAAACATGATGTTTTAAGCTGCTACACTTGGATGTGCCCATCCTTGTCGAGGAGATTCCAGGTCCTGTGAGCTGCCCTGGCGGAGTTCCAGGAGTCCTCACTGTTGGTCACGCAATAGGAGAAGAGCGACAGGAGAAGAGTGACCGGGGGCTGCTTTGGGGGAAGAGGGAACCGAGAATGTATGGATTTACCGGAAAACAAAATATTCATTTAACCAACAGGTGTGTTTTTTTTAAGATTTATTTTTTAAAAATTATTTTTGTGGACTTGGGGATCCCGTGATGGCACCTCCTTTGGGGACTCGTAGCCGTGCTTTGAGAGTCGCCATCAGTCATGTGTTGCACCATTCTTGCGTGTTTACGTCCTTTGGACTGGCTTCTCCCAGGATTCTTTTCTGTTTTGACTTTTGATTTGGGCTTTATTTTGTGTGTGTGTGTGTGTGTGTGTGTGTGTGTGTGTGTGTGCGCGCGTGCGTGCGTGCGTGTGTACTGTACTATATTGTAAAAGGGATTTTAGCAGAGACTTTAGTCTTTGGGGCAAGAGGAGAACAGGAGTGCTGGGTTGTTTACTTTAGATGGAGAATCCATCTTCAGACCTTGGACTATTTTCTTTCAACTCCAGTGTATAGAAAAACCAAACTACGACCTCAGAGCAGAGTATTAATGAAAAGCACAAAAAAAGGAGCTAAGTTCAGCAGGGGTGGGGGGAGGGGGGAAATTTTCTTTTTAAAAATACTGACACTTGGGACATTTGTTTTCCAGTCCCCTGCGCTCCAGCGCAGCCTGTCTCTCCCGGTGTACAAACCCACCTCACGGTTCTCTCCCCTCCTCTCTTCCTCCAGTTCCTTGGTTAAGTGTGTTTCCTTCCCTGTGACCCCGCTGGTGACCCTCAGCTTCCCCCCTCCACTTCCCCTCGGCAGCTGCAATACCCGGGTTCTCTAGGGGACACTCTTAAGGAGGCCTGGCCTCTGCCTCCCCTGTCCTCTGGCCCCTCCCTTCCCGGCTGTGCTCTTCCTTGCCACCTTGTTTCTTGTTCTCCTTTTCTTAGGAATTCCCAAGTGAATTTTATTAATGTGGGAATGGAACCAATGCTAAAAGCTATCCAGGATTTTGTTTTTGTTTTGAATTTTGTGTTCCTTCCCCTTCCTCCCTGTTCCCATGCGTGAAACGTTCTGTGTAATCTTCATTAAATTTGGTACAAAACCACTTGCCAGAGCTGTGGTGTCAGAAAATAAATATATTGTTTCTTACAAAACTGAACCGCTTTGTCGTGCCTTTGCATTCCTGTTCCCTTGGTGTCAGGTCTGATGCATTGGTTGCCCTGTGACCAGATCCTCATATTGGAGTTAGCCCCGTAGGGATGGGGAAAGAGGAAGGAGCACACCTTGCTGTCCAGGAGTGTTCCTAGGAAATCCAGTCAGAGCAGAAAAGCAATGCTGACCTCACAGCTAACCTTTCCCACGAGAGCAAGAACTGGCCCTTGCTAGGGTCCTGGATGAGAGCCAGCAAAATGGTGTAGATCAATTAGGAAGGCCAAGTTATATCTTTTGTTATTTAAATAAGTTTTAAGCCCTGCCCCCAGGGGTAAAATACCACTGCACCTACACATCCTGTCTTTTGACGAGCCACAAGACTGTGTGGTCCCTTCTGCCGACCCTCCTCTCCAGCCTGCCCCTGGTCACTTCTGTACTATACCAATCTATGTACAGTCTACTTCCCACCACACGAGCCTGGCACATTGGTGTGGTGTGTGTCCTGCAAGGTACACTTGGAGCTCACTCTTCTATTCCTGTACAGTTGGTTTTGTTCTGGTGTATTTCTTTTGAGTTGTAAAGCACTTGGAGATCAGTGACTGGGCGTGTGCGTGTATGTGTGTGCATGCGCGTCTGTGTTCTGAGGCGAGAGAAGCTGAGCCACAAGCAGCAGGTGCAGGGCTCCCTGCAGTCAGACCTGTACAAATTAGACTTTGCTGCTGTTTCACACTCTGTTGGCGGTGAATGCTGTTCTCTCTGACAAGAGTTTCTGAAGAGCTGCTTTCGTCTGCAGCTGTAGTCCGCCGGCTCACCAACACAGGAGCCCAAACAGCAAAAAGGGACGTGAACTTTGGGGAATCGATGCTGCCGGTCTCCTCAGTGTGCGCTTTCCTTTGGTTTTTAAGAGGACCTATGAGATACGCCATAGTAGTCTTTACAGGTGGAGCAGTTGAACCGCGAGTTTCAGAAGTGACCTAATCTAATCTACTCTGTTGATGTTGGTTGATACATTTTATGTTGTAGAGACATAGGCTAGGGAAATGACCACCCCCACCCCCGTTTCTGGAGCACAGGGGACCAAGAGATGAAACCCTCACGAGACACACTGATCTGGGTCCAGCTGGGGGCAGCTCCACTTCCTACTGCATATTCTTCTGTTGCAGTCACGAGTGGAATTTGGTCCCATGGCTACTATCCCAAGCAGAGGGTTGATCTAAAAGCAGATGTTCACTTGGAAGGGCAGCAAGAGATGGGTCCCCAGGTGCAGAAGCAGCCACAGCCTGCTGGGGGACCATAGGTGTGGTGCTCCTCTCCTGCGGCCCCCTGCTGGAGAACTAGTGGTGGTGCAGGTAAAAACGTTGAGTTGATTTTTAAAGACTTGTACATCTTCCTGTTCTTCATCAGCCACTCTTCATCACAACTATCTTTGATAAGCCAATTTTATGTGGGGTTAGGTGTAATTTCTAACTTAGTAGGATTATTATAAAAGCACACTTTTGAGAGATTGAATGTGGGTGTGTGGAAAACTTAGAATTCAGGGTCTTTAAAAAAACAGTGGCAATGATGTAATAATGACGAAGTGAAGGCTCAGCCGGTTTCTCTATCCAAACAGTTTGGGTTTTAGTGGGAATAATTAAATCCTAGCTTGTTAGTTCAGGACTAAGGGGGTGGGGTGGGTCCTCGCTGTTCTTAGGGGCTGTTAAGGACTAGGTTGCATTTTCTCTAAAATAATGTGATGTAGCCTGCAGTTATAGATGAAAGCAGACAAATATCTGTGGTCATCTAGTGTAAGGTGTGGTGTGAGAAGATGAAATACTTTGTGCGGTGCGACCCTGTGCACTGGAACCCGAGGCCTCACGTGCTATGCTGACGGTCTACCCCTGCGCTGTAGACCCCTAGCCTAAGGCTCACTTTTAAACAGTTTCGATGTTTGAAGCTGCTTCTAAAACGATGCATTTCTCCCAGCCTTCCTCAGCTCCACTTCTTAATGCTGTAAGTCCAGCTCAAGAACACTCATCAGCGTTGGCTCCTGGGATGGATTGCCTGTGCAGGTAGACGGGACCCCAGCTTAGTTCAGTGTGTGTGTGTGTGTGTGTGTCAGGGGTGGGGGTATCACTTTAGCATTAATACAGAGGTCCCATGTTTCCTTTTTTCCCTGGGCTCCACATATTGTTGAGCTGACCATGGCTATTGTGGTGAAGCGAAGTAACTGCCCTCCACAGCGATGCTGGGGCCTGCTCACTTGATTGTTTTCTTAGCCAGCAGCTGGGGGCGCCCTGAGAAAGATGGCTGCTGCGCTCCATTTGAACTCTGTTTAGTCATTTCTTTTTCCCTTTCTGAGTGCTCTTAGAGTGCTGAAGGAGAAGGAAGTTAGCCTTAACCCGAGGGCTTCCGTACTTGGCAACACTGCCGGGGCACCCACTGGGTGTCAAGAATTGCACTGGCTCGGGAATAAAGAGACAGTGTAAATCTGTTACAATACAACATAGGCGATGGCTGCAGAGACAGTGCAGACAGAGAGGGAACAAGCTCAGGAAGTTTCTTCAAAGGAAAGGTGATCTTTGAACTGCCTTTCCTGGAGGGAAAGCTTTCCTGGAGTACCTGGGTGCAAGGAAGCAAACAGCAAGGGACTGTTTGAAGGAAGGCAGATGGGGGAATGCTCAGAGAGAAGGGCTGGATCCCCCAGACCCTGCTGTCCCTCCGGGGCTTGGAACTTGACGTTTTAAGTAAGGAAGACTTGGGGGTATTGCTCCAAAGTTAATTGACATCACAAGGCTATGATGCCCAGCACCATAAAAACTTTTAAACAAGGGAATAGGTGATTGGGTTGGCTTAGAAAGACTATAAAGTTAGGTGTGAAGACCGGACCGTGGGGGAAGAGAGCCACAGGAAGACGCTAAACCTGCTTGTTCTATAAAATCCTATTTCCCAAGTTCTTCAACCTTATTGTCCCTTTCTTGTTTTTAGTTTTTCCGTAATTTATCTCAAAGTAATAAGCCTGCATTTTTAAAAGAAAGTAATAGAATCTTAACTCGTTGGTAGACTCATAGCCCGTTTAAAGCAGGTCATTAATAACACACAAAATCCAGATTGTGGACATTTCCTATTGGAGGGAGCTGAGCGGGAGAGCAGTGCTGCAAGGGAGGTGTACTGTAAGGCTCAGAATGAAGAGCACTTGCCCTGCCTAGCCTGCCTGTCTGGGGCTCCCGTTAGACAGCAATGTCTCCCGCCTCTGTGTGGGTGACCACACTTCGGCTCTCAGCTTTCTGGCCGTGCTCAGTTGTGCCTGGCAACTGACAGGCACTGGAGAGAAGGGAAGTGGATCTGCGAGCCTGGGTGGCTCAGAAGTTACTGCCTCGTGCATATTCAAAGCGTGGAGAAGCTCTGTTATTTCACCAGACACAAAAGAACAGGTGTCTCGGGGCTGGAGAGATGGCTCAGAGGTTAAGAGCATTGCCTCCTCTTCCAAAGGTCCTGAGTTTAATCCCCAGCAACCACATGGTGGCTCACAACCATCTGTAATGGGGTTTGGTGCTCTCTTCTGGCCTGCAGGCATACACACAGACAGAATATTGTATACATAATAAATAAAAATAAATTAAAAAAAAAAAAGAACAGGTGTCTCTTGCGAAATACTCCTTCAGGGCCCCCAGCAATTCTGAGCTGCCCCGCAGTGTCAAAGCTGAGGTTTTAGAGGCCTGCTGGGGAAGGGAAGTAGAGGTCTTTGCTCACTTGCTGGGCTGGTGCTCAGTGGTGGTGAGGGCAGCGGGGCTACCCCACCATGTGCTTCTGTGCGGCTTCGCGAGGATTTTAAGAACACTTGCTTGGGAAGCAGTCATCGTTCCCCCTCCCCGCTCGCCCCACATTTGCGGTACCAGCTCATCCTCTTGCTCCCACTGCTGGAGTGCAGGTTGGGGCACACAACTTACAAACCTCTATGTTATCCAGCGCTCAATTAATTAGTGTGAATTTACGTTTATCAAGATTTCATTTATTTATTTACCACGGCAGAAGCTCTTTCTATTAAAACCTCTGGGGAGCCTGTGTTTATTTCTCTTCTTTACCACGCTTCCAGGGGCTTTCATTTTTCTCACTTCCCACATAGACGCTTCTTAGCTACCTGGGGAGTGACTTCCCCTGGAGACTCCTACCCGGCCCCACACATCAATCTGTGATCTAAACACTTGCTTGCCGCTGTGCACTGAGGGCTGTGGAGTTCTTAGCTGTTGGAGGCAGCATTCCCAGGCTCAGCCCCTTGCTGGAGTCTGAGTCATCCTGTTGTGTTCTCTCCGAACGGATTTGGTTACAAGGGATTGTAGGTGGCTGTGATTTATTTTGTTTTCCAACCACAGAAGGTCTCCTAGGTTTGGGTAAAGCTGTGTATAATAGCTGTCAGCAGTTGATCTACTAAAAAGTTTTATATGCTGGGCTGGAGAGATGACGCAGCAGTTAAGAGCAGAGAGGACCAGAGTTCAGGTCTCAGTGCTCATACTGCCTTACCGCAGAGACACATAATTAAAAGTATTATTTTTAAGTTTTATACAAGCATATATATTTATTCATACAGACATGTAAATAGCTATGTTTATTAGCTCTGAGACATACAATAGCTATGTTTATTAACTTAAGACATCATACAATGTATTTTGAAATATTCACCTCCCCCATCTCCTCCCATAACCACTCTCCCATCCTTCCCCTCTCTCTTTTTTTTTCTTCCCCATTCAAGTCCAGTTTGTGTGTCCAGCTAGTTTGGGAGTGGGGCCTGCCCTGGTGCGTGGTTGCCCTACCAGGGGTCACATCACCAAATACTGACTCTCCCTTTCCCAGAAGCTATCAAAAGCCAGAAACTCCTCCACGGGCATTGTGCCTCTCCCCGCCACCATACTGGGATTCTGTCTGACCGGAGGACATGAAGGTCTTAGTTGTCAAATCCTTGTGAGCTCATATGTGCAACTAACTGCTCTGTGGTGTCTGAAAAATACTGTTTCCTTGATGTTACTGGCTACCTCTGCTGGTTTTTATAATCTTTCTACCCAGTTTTCCTCGATCCCTGAGCCTTGGGAGGAGGGGTGTGATATGTATGTCCCATTTAGGGTTGAGCCCTCCATGATCTCCTAATCTCTGTACACTGACCATCTGCAGGGCGAGGGGTCTATTTGAATTGCCATCTACTGCAAGGGGAAGCTTTTCTGATGAGGTCTGGGAGATGCTCTGATCTATAGGGACAGTAATAAGTATTAGGAGTTCATTTAGCACAATAATTGTGTTGGGTTCTCCCCTAGGGCCTGTGACCTACCTAGTCACTGTTATGCCCAGATCCACGAAGTCCCCCAAAAACCAACAAGGAGACCGAGTCCCGTATGTGAAAGCAAAGAGCCTTTATTTTATACAAGTTTACAAACTCGGTCTCTCCATGTGTCCAATGTATTGGAATAATTGGAGAGCCCCAAGCTCTGTTAGAGTTGGTTTTTTATAATGGTAAAGGTGGGGGTGAGGGATTTCTAAGGTTCCGGACCCCTGATTTGCTGACTTTTGTCTAGGGTGTCCTGGTGAGTGTGTGCTGGAAGGTGATCCTATCTCCGGTGGTTGGAACGTTAGGAATTTCCGTTGGATGGTCTGTTCTTGGGTGGGGCCTGGGTAATCTCAGTTTGTGCTCCTTCCTGCAACCAGGTATTGCCTCAGGGTAAACTACTGAGACTCAGGCCTCCATTAGGCTTATCAATGATGGCGGAGTCCTACTCTGGCAGGTGATAAGTAAAGAACCTCCTTTGGGTGGGCCGACTCTATTTAGCTTATCATGGCTGGCTCCAATAGCCACAGGTACTTGTCTCCATTAATGGTGCCACAGATTGGTTCCTCTCAGAAAGTGGTTTGCTAATCCATAGAATTCACACCACCGTTGCGCAATGGGCATATCTTGTCAGGTCAGTTGTAGTTTGTAGGGTCCATTGCTGGATGAAAAGGAACCTTTCTCTTCTCCTCCAGCAGGGCACCCAACACCTTCCAGCACCACCAAAGGAACGCTAGCAGTAGGGATGAAGCTTCCCGGTGGCCGCCAGCTTGGTTTTTAGGGCTGTTCTTAATCCTTTGCTTTTAACGAACTGTCAGCAAATCCTCTTGTGTCTGTTTCCAAAATGAATCTTAAACTCACCCCATTTCTCTCCCATCACTTTAGCTCACGTTACCAGCTATCATGTGGTGCTGGCTTCTTTTTCTGTCAACTTTTAAAAAATTATTGGTGTGTGAGTGTGTGTGTGTGTCATGTGGGGAATTGGGGAGCATGGCATGACATGCATGTAGAAATCCGAGGACACCTTTGTGAGTTCTGGGGGTCAGACTTGGGTCACCAGGCTTGTGTAGCACCTTTACCGCTGAGTCATCTCGCCATTCCTCTGCTGGCGTCTTAACCTCTGTTTCCATCTGCCCTTCTTTCCACATTGTAGAGAGGTTACTCACAGAGAGAGAGAGACACACAGGCACAGACACAGACACACAGATACACACACGGCACAGACACACACGTAAGACACAGACACACAATCCAGTATCACAGCGTCTATTTTCAACCCTCTTAGCAATAATTTATTTGCGCCACCTTAGGAAGTCAGGGGCCTGTTTCCTCTTGCTCATCACTTGTTCACGAGCATCCAGTATCTGGTGTCTGCTCTTGACAAGAGATCAGTAAGTATATGCTAAATGGACCAGAGAACAGAAAGCTCAGCGTGAGCGTAGGAAGCTCAGGAGGATTTCATGGTGCTTGTGATACACCGAGTGAAGCCTGGAATAAAATGGATGGGAGAGGCACAAAGGCCCAACGCGGCTAAGGGAGAAGAGGTGGACATGAACAGGTAGAGGCAACGCAGCCAGCTGACATCAAAGGAAACAGCTTAAGTAAAACAAATCCGCTGAGTCATAGAATATGAAAAGATGCAAGGAAGAACAGCCAGCCTCAGAAGCCAAAAGAAGGTATTTCATCTTGATGTGGGAACCAGCTGGGATACACTCTTTGCGCTTTATCAAGGCAATTGGGTGGTGCGTAGTTTATAAAAACGAGTCTGGCAGGTACGTGCAAAATGAATGGAGTAAAGGCAAAACCGAAGGCGGAAAGAGTTTACAGCCGTGGTCGCAGGGGGGAGGCTGCTGGAAATGGGGTGGAGATAAAAGGGTGAGCATGTTTGGAGGGAAGAACTCCAAGACTTCTTCCGATACCAGGAGAGGGGAAGAGGCAGCCTTGATACTGAGGCTTTGAGACTGAGCAACTGAAGGAGAAGAGAGGTGACTTCACTGCTGCTCAGCAGTCTGGGCCTCCACTGAAGCCATGAAAATGGCCTTCGTAGGCTCACAGGGAGTGGCACTATTAGGAGGTGTAACCTTGTTGGAAAAGCTTTGTCACTGGGAGAGTGGGTGTTGAGGTTTCAAATGCTCAGTTCAGGCCCAGTGCCACTCTCTCTTCCTGCGGCTTGCCAATCTAGATAGAGAACTCTCGGCTCCTTTTCCAGCACCACATCTGCCTGTGCACTGCCATGCTGCCCACGACAGTAATGGACCCAACCTCTGAGCCTATACGCCAGCCCCCAGTTAAATGTTTTTCTTCATGAGAGTTGCCTTGGTCATGCTGTTCTTCTCCAATAAAAACACTAACTAAAGCAGCCTGTTTGGGCTTTTTTTTTTCCCCCTAAAAAATGGGTCCCATTCTGCTCTTAGGAATAGATACAGAACAAGGGCTGTCCTTATGTCACAGGCCAGCTTCCTCGATGGCTCAAATGGCCCTAATGTTCCTCCCAGTCATCTCCCTCCCATAAACTTCCCTCATTCATCATTTGAGATCAGTGAGACCTGCCTTTGTCTCCCAGGAGCCTCACTTCCCTCTCTCAATGTGTACGCACCCTGAGGAAGTGTTTGGTCGGGCCAGTCCGATCCCCACGTCATGCAGCAATTAATCCCAGCTCATCTCAAGTTTGTGTCTTCCTCTGGATGATGTTGGAAGCGTATCCTAACATTTCCTTGTGCTGATTCTTTGTAATCTTTGTAATTTTGTATTGAAGAGGCAGGCGGATCTACATGAGTTTGAGGCCAGCCTGGTGTACAAGACAGCCAGAGCTACAGAGAAACCCTGTCTCGAAAGACCAAATTCTTATATATAGCGTGGAAAGGGAGGCTGTTCTGTTTGCTTGCAAGTGATGAAAAGACCCAGAATGATCCTGGTACCTTGAGGCATTTTTTTTTTCACTTACGTTTGGTTTGGTAGTAAAAATAAGAAATGCACAGCCCGCGATTTCCCGTGTTAACCACTTCCAGTATGCATGGAGGTGCATTTAGTACATTCGAGACTCTGCACCCATCACCACCCTCCACCTCCAGGGATTCTCCGTGATAAAAATGAAGCTGCTCGTTACACAGCTGTCCACTCCTGCTCCTGGGTTCTGGCAACATACAGTATTTGTGGTTCTGTGACTGGTCTATACCCCTTAGCATGTTTATTCATGCTGTAGAGGTGTCAGAATTATGTATCCTTTTTTAAGGCTGAATGATGCTCCATTATATATGATATGTCTTATTTTGTATATCTACTCATTGTTTAGTTTTTAAGATTTATTTTTTTAAATATTCTTTATGGTTTATTTAACTTTATTTTATGTGCATTGGTGTGAAGGTGTCAGATCCCCTGCAACTGGATCTTCAAACAGTTGTGAGCTGCCATGTGGGTGCTGGGAATTGAACCCAGGTCCTCTGGAAGAGCAGTTAGTGCTCTTAACCACTGAACCATCTCTCCAGCCCCCTAAGATTTATTTTTTTATAACTGATGAAGTGATCTAGGATGATCCCAATGCTCATAATTCTTTTTTTTAACTTTACTTTTTTAAAAATATTTATTTATTTATTATGGATACAATATTCTGTCTGTGTGTATGTCTGCAGGCCAGAAGAGGGCACCAGACCTCATTCCAGATGGTTGTGAGCCACCATGTGGTTGCCGGGAATTGAACTCAGGACCTTTGGAAGAGCAGGCAATGCTCTTAACCACTGAGCCATCTCTCCAGCCCCCAATGCTCATATTTCTAAAACTATTATACTTAGAGCTCATCTTTACACTGACATTGATTCAGTAATTTATTCAAATGTTATAGGTACTTATATAGTCATTATAAGTTTACCTATTATCTAGTTCACATTATTCATTTTCCCATCAAATAATCCATTCTCTCTGCCTCTCTTTGTCTCTGTCTCTGTGTTTCTGTTTGTCTCTGTGTCTCTCGCAGACAAGGTTTTGCTGTGGAAGCCAGGTTGGCCTAGAGCTTTCAGTCCTGTGTCACTGCCCCAGTGCTAGAATCACAGATTATACATTATGGTGCCTCTATTCCCT
>JABTXL010006431.1:1295702-1308198 GCA_025134845.1 Neodon shergylaensis
GCCCAGCTCACTAGGATTTCTTTAGCAGCATTCTTGAACTCCCAGAGAAAGGAGCTGGGGCGGGGGCAGGGGATGGTGGGGAGCTATGAAATACCTTCCCATCCATCCTTCTCCATGCTGAGGACATCTTCTTCAACAAGGTCAATTAGGTCATGTGGGCGAGTCCTGACCCAAAATGACTTCATCCTTGTAGGAGCAGGAAATTGGGGCACTGAAAAGAGGTGATTCCTTGGGACCACACTGTAAGACTGCTCTCTATGGGCTAAGGTGAGAGGCCTCGAGAAACTAACCCTGCCTTTGTCATCCCTGTTTGTCTGGCAGGCCCCCATCTCCTAGACAGAAAAACACAAGTTCATGGAAGTTACATGACTTGCCCTCAGTCACACCAGAGCTGAGGGAGAGAGTCAGGTTGTGAATACACCCTCGGGCATGCTGCCAGGGAATGGCTATCACGGGGAGGGCTGTCACAGGGAGGGTACGGATTGCAGAGGGCTGGTGGCACTCAGGAGAGGAAAGCCTCACTGGCAAAAATGTAATAGTGGGAAGCGGGGAGATATACAGAAAAGACATCTGGGGCCTTTCTGCTTGTTCGGTCGACCCTCACAACCGAGACATAGTTATGAGGAATAAATACAAATTACACATCAGTATTGCTGTCTTTACATGAAGGGAAGAAAACGGGGTCTTTGGAAACAGAATTTGAACCCAGGGACAGCCTTGGCATTTTCCTTTGCTCAAGGCTGCCCCCTAGTGGTAAACAGGGGAGCATGCACACAAGGAGACAGTTCTCACTTCCAGGGTCGGTCAGAACGTCTTTGCACAAGTCCAAGTCCTACCAAGTCCTGGACTTGGCTGTAGATCACAATAACTTACAAGACCCATAATGACTGACCAATTTTCTACATGGAAGTGACCAACAGAACAGAGCAGGGGTCGGAAGGCAAAGGCAACCTGTGTCCAGGCTCAGGGGATGGAAAGTGTGCCAAGGTCATGAGACCGGAGAAGTGGAATTCCCTTTTCTTAAAATAAAGTCATCAGAGCTGAAAGGACGGCTTGTGTCAGTGGGGGTGGGGGAGGAGGTAAAGGCACTTGCGGCCAAGCCTGACATGAGTTCAATTCTCATATGGGGGAAGGAGAGAATCTGTTCCAGCATGTTGTCCTCTGACCTCCATATGCACATTGTCATACGTCCCCCGTGCACACAAATAAATAAATCTATTAATATATATATATATTTCTTCCTGGCCAGGGAGGTGTGGGAGGGACAAGACTGGAGAGGTAAGGCTTTTTTTTTTTTTAATTTTTCGAGACAGGGTTTCTCTGTGGTTTTGGAGCCTGTCCTGGAACTCACTCTGTAGACCAGGCTGGTCTCAAACTCACAGAGATCCGCCAGCCTCTGCCTCCCGAGTGCTGGGATTAAAGGCCTGCGCCACCACCACCCGGCCGAGGTAAGGCTTTTGAGAACGAAGAGAAGCAAATGTGTGGATCACTAGGCAGTCATGACAGTAACTTAGAATATGAGTTCAGGAAAGTAATGGCAGAGAAGGGGACCTGCCACTCAAATATTCAAATATCTGAGCATGTGTTGAGCACCATTTTACTGCTGAGGACACATTAATGGATGGGATGATCAAGTCTGCCTGCACATGGCTTACATTCTAGTCAGAGGATAAGCGAATAAACGTGAAGATATGTAGTAGCAAGAACTGATAAATACTGTCGAGGGCAGAATCATGAGTGCCAGCCATCATAACCAAAGGACCATGGGCTGCAACAGAAATTCATTCCCTTAGCATTGGTGCAAGTCCAAGGTGAGGGGTGTGGAAGGGCTGGTCTCTTGAGGCCTCTCTTCTTAGCCATAGAGAGCAGTCTTACAGTGTGGTCCCAAGGAATCCCCTCTTTTCAGTGCCCCAATTTCCTGTTCCTACAAGAATGAAGGCGTTTTGGGTCAGGACTCACCCACATGACCTCATTGACCTTGATGACGTCGTTAATCTGTGTGAAAGAAGAGGCTCTAGAATTTCGACAGCAATATTTGGAGGACCTAAGCAAGTGAGGGGCCATAGCAAAGGTTCAAAGTAGAGAGGCAAAGGGGCTGGGATGTTATTTGCATAGGCTAAAATGGGGAGCCATCCAGAGAAGGCAGTAGATTGAGGCCTGAATCAAGCGTGCTGCAAGCTGACCACAGGGATATCAGGATGAACACTCCAGGAAGAGAACAGCCTGTGGAAAGTTACCATAGTAAGGGCAAGGCTCTAGACTTCTTGGCACACTCATTTTTTTTTTTTTAAATCCCAGCACTTGGGAGGCAGACAGGCAGATCTCAGTGGGTTAATCAAGATATGAGAGTTAGCCAAGAAGAAGCTAGATATAATGGACCAGGCAGTGTTTAAAAGAATACAATTTGTGTGTTGTTATTTCGGGTGTAAAGCTAGCATGCGGAAGCCAGACGGGATGAAAAGCAGGCCTGCTCGCTTCATCACTACAAGTTTCCACTTGAAATTTGGACAGAAAAATGCATCTGAACCATGGCAACTCTGTTCTAAGAGCGCAGATTTTAGCTCTCACCATGTACAAAAAGTGACCGAGGTGGTTATGTGAATTAGCTTGATTTAATCACTCCATACTGTTTATTTAGGAAATTTAACCATTTCATACAGAGATAAACATCAAACATTCTATTTTGCTTTATGAATAGAGACAATTATTATCCTTCAGTTACAAATGAAGTCAAAAGTTACTATTGGGGTGGGGGGGAAGAATGAGCAAGACAGCAGGGCATCCCAGGGCCTCGAGAACATTACAATGACTGTCACTTCTTTTGAGATGGGAACCAGAGATATTGGGGCAAAAGAGGATCA
This sequence comes from Neodon shergylaensis, assembly GCA_025134845.1. Classification (NCBI taxonomy): domain Eukaryota; kingdom Metazoa; phylum Chordata; class Mammalia; order Rodentia; family Cricetidae; genus Neodon; species Neodon shergylaensis. Next base: position 1,298,564 of record JABTXL010006431.1, read on the forward strand.
GGATTAGCTTGTTTCTAAAAGCAGCTGCTGTCTCGGGATAGACTGGGAAAGAAGCACAGAGAGGCGGAACTGGGTAGGAAGTCTTTTCAGGTGTCCAGGTCAGTGGCAATGAGAGAACTAAGACAATAGCAAGAGAAGTCTCAGGAAGGGTCGGGCCTGGGTACAGCTGGAAGAGATGCAGCAGAATTCACTGATGATGCAGTGGGCACGGACTATGAGAGAGAGGGGACTCAAGGGTGATCCCAAAGGTCGTGGCCCAAGCCACTGAGTCAATGATAGTTTAGTTAGAGGAGGGGACCTGTGGGAGGTGAGATGGTAAGGGAGCTTCAGAGCTGATGGTTGATTGTGGGCCCTGGGAAGTCTCAGACCAATGAAATACCTTTAATATCTAAACTGAGGTACTACTGAGTAGAAAGAAGTGAGACTCATTGAACAGTTGATACTGAAAATTACAGAACTACCTGGGGGTAAGTGCAGGAGAAGAGAGTAAAAAAGGGTCCCCAAACTAAGTTCAGGACCCTTCAACACTTAGAGGTCAGGAAAGGGGGGAAATCCGCAAAAACAGACAAGCGGAGAAAGTGGAGGCAGCAAGAGCGTGCCCTAGAAGCCAGAAAGCTCGCGGCATGCTGATGAGCCCAGGGAGACCACTGAAAATTGGCTTGGATTTGCCGGACAGGTCCCTGACGATTTTGACAAGGGCGGTCTCCATGGAGCTTGGGGGTGAATACCTAGTAAAAAGAATCAGAAATGGACACTATTTTGAACAGCCTTGCTAGACAGAAAAATGCCATAACCAAATGATGGGGAGAAATTTTAAGACAGGAGATTTTATAGCTTATTTGTATGCTAATGGGAACACATGGTGGGGAAAAAAACTCAAAACACTGACAAGACAGAGGGGCAAAGCTGGAAGGCTGGCCTGGGGAGGGACGAGGGAGGGTTCTAGTAACAGGAAGGAGGGAGAGACAAGGGGTTGCAATGCAGAGGTGTGAACATTTTTTTAATTTTGGTTATTGCTGTTTTTGCTTCATAGTGAAATAAGGTTTGCAGTGAGCAGCAGAGTGAGGATGGGCAGGAAGACATGGAAGACAAGATGGAGAGATGTAAACAATTCCACAAACAGGCTGGTAGCACGGTAGAACCTTACTGACAACACAGGATGATGTGTGCTGTCTGCTTAGCACTGGAGGGAGGGTGTTAGCGCCTTCCATCAAGGGCTGGGTAGGAGGGGAGTTGCGTCTCACAGACAGCAGGGAGCACAGAGGCTTTCCTGTCTGGGAAGTTGGTTTGAAATCATCACGTTTGAAAAGAATTCTGGGAAGGAACAGGATGCTGATGAGGAAACAGGACCAGCAGCAGCAGACACGGACACCCTGTGAAAGGTGAAGCTCTTCCCACTTGACCGTGTCCCTACCTTTTTATATTAGTGTATAGTCATTGTATTATGGCAATAGTTTTCACCGATATTTTCATCCAATCATTCCATATGGTTGTCTGTACTTACCCTTTCCCCTTTCCTCTTCATATACAGTTCTTTTCTTTAACGTCATTACCTTCAGATCTCTATTAACATGTAATGCGTGTATATATATATATACACACATAAATGTAATATATATGCATATATAGAGATAGATATTACAGACACACATGACCCACATGTGAGAAAACACTTATCTTTTTCAATCTGGCTTATATAGTTTAATACAATGATCTACAGCTTGATCCATTTTCCTGAAAACAATGCCACTCTGTTCTTTAGACGGCTGAATAAAACCAGGCTGTGTATGCAGGCCCACATTGTCCTTATCCTTTCCTCCGATGATGGAGCTAGTCTGGCTTCATCTTAGCCAATGAGAACAGGGCCACCGAGAACATGGGTGCACAGGTGTCTCCGGGGTCCGCTTCAAGACTACACCCCACGGTATAACTGCATTCTGGGGCAGATCTCGTTTCCGTTTTTAGAAGAACATCTTTAGGATTTCCGCATGGGCTACCCTAGCTTATGTCCCCCACAGCAGTGCACATGGTTCCTTCCCCACATCCTCACCAGCCTCTGTGGCCATTAGGGCAGCTTTTCTTTTTTTTTTTTTTGGTTTTTCAAGACAGGGTTTCTCTGTGGCTTTGGAGCCTGTCCTGGAACTAGCTCTGTAGACCAGGCTGGTCCCGAACTCACAGAGATCCACCTGCCTCTGCCTCCCTAGTGCTGGGATTAAAGGCGTGCGCCACCATCGCCCGGCTTTAATGGCAGCTTTTCTGACAGGGATGAGATGAAGTCTCAAGGTGATCTTCACCTTTGTATGAGGGTCATGGCTGTTGAGCACCTTTTTTCCCATAGACTTCAGGGCACAGCTTTTACTGTTCATGCGCATGCCCACTTATTGGTTGAACTGTTCATAGTTACCTTTCTATTGCTGTGTTAAGACTATGTTCGAGGCAATTTATAAAAGAAAGCACTTTGGGTTTACGATTTCACGATGGTGGAGCAAAGGTTTATCAGCAGAAACAGCCAAGAGCTCACATCTTAAGCTGCAAATAAGAGAGGGGTTGGGGAGCAGGAACATGGCTGGAAATGGCGGGAGTGTTTTGAAACCTCAAAGCCCACCCCCAGTGACACACCTCCTCCAACAAGGCCATACCCCTTAATCCTTTCCAAAGAGGTCCAGCAAACTGGGGACCAAATATCCAAACATGAGCCTATAGGGGCCATTCTCATTTAAATCACCACAGAGTATTGTCAGGTGTGTTGCAAGACATTTATTTAATTTCCTTTGGGTTCTTTACATAGACTAGGTGCTGAGGCTGTCAGACTGGCTATGATTTTCCCCCATTCTGTTGATGGCCTCTCGCTGCCTCCTCTGCTGTATGGAGGCTTTTAAATCTCATGCAATTCCCTTGGCCAATTTGAACTTCTTGAGCTGTGGAGTTCTTTTCAGGAAATCCCCACTCGAGTCTCTGTTTTCCTGTTTTTCTCTCACTAACAGATCCGGAGTTTCAGGCCTTCAATGCCACTGCTCCATTTTGAACTGATTTTTGTACAAGGTGATAGATAAGGATCTAGTGTTGGAGGAGGGCCCACTTGTTCATCCTGGCCACCCAGGTAGCTTAGCCCCAAAATAACCACAAAGAAATTGTATTAATTAAATCACTGCTTGGCCCATTAGCTCTAGTTTCTTATTGGCTAACTCTCACATCTTAATTTAACCCATTTCTATTAATCTGTATATCACCATGAGATCGTGGCCTACCACCAAAGTTCCAGCATGCCTGACTCTGGCGGTGGCTCCATGAGGTTCCTGACTCCAATTTCTTCCTCCCAGAATTCAATCCTGTTTTCCCCACATACCTAAGTTCTGCCCTATCAGCAGGCCAAGGGAGTTTCTTTATTCATTAACCAAGAAAAACAACACACATAGAGAAGGACCTCCCACACAAGATCTAGTTTCATCCTTTTACCTGTGAATATCCAGTGTTTCCAGCACTATTTTCTGAAGTTTGTCCTTCCTGTGGTGTTTTTGGCATTTTTGTCAATAATTGGGTGCCTGCAGCCACCTAGGCTTGTCTGGGTCTTCTATTCTACCCCATTGTTTTATCGAGGTGTTGTGCCAGTAACACGCTGGTTTTGACACCATGACTCTGTGGCGTACCTTGAGATATCATGGGACCTTTAGCACTGCTTTTTGCTTAGTATTGCTTTGGCTACTTGGAATCTTTTGTGCTTCTACATCAGTTTTAGGGCTGTCTTTTCTGTTTCTGTTAAGACTGTCACTGGAATTCTGTGGGGTTTGCAGTGAAGTACTTTTGGTAGTATGTTCATTTTCACAATAATACTATAGATTTGTGAACGTGAAAAACCCTTCACCTACTGTCATTGGTTTCTTCAGCATTTTAAGGTTTTCATTGTAGAGATCCACTCTATTTTGCTTTCTGTGGCTGTGATAAACCAAGATGAAAGCAACTTGGGAAGGAAAGGGAATATTTCATCTTATACTTCTAGATCACAATCTATCACCGAGGGACATAAAGGTGGGGACACAAGCAGAAACCAGGGAGGATGCTTCTTACTGGCTTGCTCCTGGCTACTGCTCTACCAGGTTTCTTATACAAGCAGGACCCTCTGTCTTGGGGTGGCACTACCCACAGTAGTCTGGGCCCTCCCAAACCAACTGGCAACAAGACAATTCCCCACAAACCTATAATAGACCTGTCTGATCTGGGCAATCCTTCAACTGAGACTCCCCTTCCCAGGTACTTAGTTCTGCCAAGGTGATAATAAAATGTAACCAGGACAAGGTTTTCATTTCTTTGGTTAGTTTTCTCTTAATTTTTATTTTTGAGGCTATGGTGATTGAGACTCTTTTTCTGATTTCCTGTTATTGTTCTATAAAAAGGCTACTGCTGTCTGTATGTTGACTTTGTATCCTACTTTGCTCAGTGTTTTCTGGTGAGTCAATGGGTTTGCTTAGTGCAGGACCATGTTGTCTGCATATAATAATCTGGCTTCTTCCTTTCCTATTTGTGTGCCGCCTTAAAAAAATTTCTGTACCTTATGGCTCTAGCTTAGGCTTCAAGCACCACACTGAGTAAATACAGCGGACACTTTTGTCTTATTTCTGACTTTTCAGAGTCTCCTCATTTACTGTATGTTAGCTATAGATCTGTTATATGCAGTCTTTATTATGTTGAGGTATGTTTCTTCTAGTCTCAGTTTCTTCGAGGCCTTAATCATGAAGAAATGTCAGACTTCGCCTGAAGGCTTTTCAGTATCTGAGATGATTGCGTGATTTCTGCCCTTAGGTCTATTTACGTTCTGTATTATATTTATTGATGAATGTTGAATTTGACTCTGCTATTCCCATGCTTATTTAAACTAAGACAGAATTTCCCAAGAAGGATCTTGGCTTGTCTGTGTAGCCCCTACCAGGAGCAGGTCTGTTTCTATGTTCAGAACATGCACATAATACATTGTTGTAACTTAAAAAACACTGCACTAGGGTTGGAGAGATGGCTCAGAGGTTAAGAGCACTGGCTGCTCTTCCAGGGGTCCTGAGTTCAATTCCCAGCAACCACATGGTGGCTCACAACCATCTGTAATGAGATCTGGTGCCCTCTTCTGGTGTGCAGGTGTATGTACAGACAAAACACTGCATACATAATAAATCTTAAAACAAAAGAAAAGAACACTGCACTGTAAGCCATTGATTTACTGATATTTGTCTCTCACTGAACTGCAACAACTTAAAGGCAGAAGCAGCCACCTTTCTGATAGCCACAATTAGAGCCTGAGTAAAGCTGACAGAAGAAAAGAGCTTCAAGTCCCAAAGCTCACAGTTCCCCAGGTTCACACCAATGCTCTTAGAAATCATGTCATGCAGGTGGAGAGACGGCTCAGCAGTTCAGAGCACTGGCTCTTCTTCCAGAAGATCACATGGCAGTTCACAACCATCTCCAACTCTAGTTCCAGGAGATCCAACACTTTCTGGCTTCCATGGGGCACCAGGCACAGGTGGTCTCAGACTTACATACAGGCAAAACATTCATACACATAAAGTAAGAAATTGTGTCACAGAGTAGAAAAATCCCTTTTGATTAACATGATACCCTTTTCTATAAAGACACTTTATTTAAAAGTCACCTTGTCTGTGTAAACACGTCACTCTCTGAGTTCCACTGTCCGTGCTTGGGAGCAGAGTGTGTGGTATTTTTCTGGGCTTAAAGCATAAGCTGACATGGCGGTCAAGAACTTGTCCAGTGGGCAGAGCTTGTCGGGGCAGCCTCTTGGCACTTGTTCCTGTGGAAGGAACAGAACTCAGCAGGTCCTGGAAAGCCTAGCTGAGCTCTGGCCCTGAGATGGAAGAGCTGACAGTCCCATCCCCGCACAGTACTCAGCTTCTCCAGGACATCAGCAGTGATGGAGTTAGCCAGGACACCAAGATGCTGGCCATGAAGATACTCAGTGGCTTCCTAAAATGGGCCTCACAGATAGGAGCCTGGCAGACACACTCAGGAAGGCTGGAGAGTCGCCCTGTTCCTGGAAGGAGTCTGTTACAGGGCTGAGATTTGGCTATGCTATACCCTGTGACTACAGGTCAAAACTACTGCCCTAGGCTCTATGGGATTCAGATGGCTGAGGCTACCACTTGGGACACCACTGGGCCTGAGACACAAGACACTAATCCAGGCATGGTGGGGGTGGGGAGGGGCACAGAAGGACAGGGTTGGGCTTAGCCACCATCCTCAGAGATCTTACCTCCCCATGGTAATAGAGCTGCACAAACCACTCCTTAGATTTCTGGTGCTGGTAGAGTTCCATGGTCAGGTCAACAGCAAATGGAGGCCATTTGCGGTCAAAAATCCCCAAGGCCATTAGGATAGGCATGAGGGTGACATCATGAGTGGCATACAGGTACATCTTTCTGCAAGAAGGAAACAGTTAAACAGTTCTCCACAATTGCTTGCTTCGAGATCAGGAGGCCAGGACATTGCCTGTCTCCTTTGAATGAGAAGCAGCAGCTGCCTCAGAACAAGGGGCAACTAGCAGTCGTCTGGGCTGGTTTAAAATCCCTCTGAAGCAGATGGTGAGGACCCTACTCCCACTCTCTTGTCTCCTGGAGAAGGACACCTACCCCCCCCCCACTCACCCCCACCCTGGAAGTTTCAAAGGAGAAACAACACCTGGGGCTCAGGTCCTACCTCTCTTCTTCCTCTGGGCCCGGCCACCCATGACTGACGCTCTTCTACCCTTGACTACATGCGTGTAGTGGGGTTTGGAAATTGTAATTAATTTCAAAAGAATACTAAGCTGCCTGGTCTTCAACACATTTCCCGAGGCGTTTCAGTCAGTCATACAATAAATAAGCCATCCTTTAGGGTGTCTGCTCGATGCTAGCATTTCTCTCTCTTCAGGATGACCAAGGATATTACTGGCTCTCAACCTAGGAGACTGGCACCAGATCCTTCCTTAGGTACAAGGTGGAGATCAGCAAGGCAGCAACAGCATGCTAGATACAGTGCCGCTGCAGGTGTGTGGTGGACAGAGAGGGACGCAGCGCTGTTAGAAACCCTGCTCACCCCTGAACTCAGCTGCCTGCACCTCTTCCATGCGCGGCAGGCACTCAGCCCTGTTATCTCCACCGCACCCATCTCTTCACACCCTAGCCGTACTTCAGCATCAAGGGGTATCTAGTGACAATGCAGGCTCTGCCTTGGCAGGACTGAGACGGGCCCGAGACTCCATCTCCAGGTTATGACACCACTGGTAGACCACAATTTGCTGAGCAAGTGCCCAGGACACATGGCATTCCAAATCGAGGATCCCAGGCTCTGGGAAACTGGGGATGGAAGCCCATGAGCTGCTTCCAGTGTTTTCAAATGTACAGTGATCCTACCTTCCGTACACTGAATAAGGGGCTTGAACTAAGTCATCACTGTTTTGGACTATTAAACTACAAACCAGTGCGATATTCATGTATCCAGTTAACTGGGGTGATATCAATTTTTGAAAAAGAAAGGAAAAATAACTTTGAGACATTAAACTAAAAACATACAAGGAGAGCTACAACAGGAAGAAAAGTAAAAGTGTTGTGACCTGCTTGGGGACCCTGGTGAGCATTCTCCTGCAGCCACTGACAGCTTGGCTCTTGACCCATAGTTCCCGGAGTCCCTCCCTGCAGCCAGAGGCCCCCGCAGCTCTGCATGGCATAAGCGTTCACTGTGCTGGGTACCTGGTCTTGCTGGGTGGGGTCGTGGGGTCCACAGCTCTGAGCAAGTTCCCCTCCAGGATGTGTAGGAATGGGCCCACTGCCATCTGGATACTTTCCCTGTGAAATATGAGTAACATTCAGGCACCCAGGAGGCACTCAGCACCCAGGAGAGGCATTAGCTGTGCCCCTGAGGATCTCAGCAGCACAGGCGGATGACGCAGAGAAAAAGATAAGTAAGGCAGGGACCACAGCAAGGGCAGGGAAGAAGAGTTTTGCATCAACTTAGATACTTTCAACAATGACAACGTCAGTGTCCTCTGACTTCCACAAGTGTGCACAGCGTACCCGTGCATGAGCACACACACAATAAATCAAAGTGGAAAAAAGGAAGTACGCTTTGAGGAACAAAAGAGTAAAGTTGGGAAGGGCGGAGGTAACAAGACTCAGAAACCCTGAAAGGCCCCTGGAAAAGCACCTGCTGACTGTCCCTGCATGCACTCTACCCTCTGAAGCTGAAGCGTAGTGAAGTAGGGACTTTTCTAACTCTGTGAGCTCGGAGCTACGCCCTGCCACTTTCATTCTGGGTCATCCAGTGACCATCAGTGACTGTAACGCAACACATATCCTCTCGCAGTACCGAGCAGAGCAAAGCAAAGCAAGGCTGACAAGGGACAAAAGGTTCATTTGTGAGTGCACCTCGCACTTCTTATTGGGGTGGGAGTGTCCAAAAACTAAACCAAAACCTACCACTCATAGGAGCCCCAGTACTCAAGCGCACGGAAGAGAAGGATGCCGACATGAATGGCGTAGATCTAGATTAGAAATTACGGCTACCTCTGTAATTGAAGGAATGCGGCATGCACCTGCCGGGTACACGGGCCAGACCCAGACTGCATTGCAACGGCGTACCGCTTGTTCTCGAAGAAAACATCAGTTTTATGCAACTGATAGAAATGGAAAGAATGACGGGTCAGAAGAAAGCACGCAGTGCTGTGGCCAAATGACGAGCCGCCCGCCTGTTCTCATAAAGTTTTACTAGAACACAGCCATGCCCTTTTGTGTGCATATTATCCATAGCTGCTTCATGATGCATAAAGATGAAGCTGCGATAAACCAGGCACGGCCCACAGAGCCTGGGGTATTCGCCACATATGTTTACGCGTGGACTGGCAGAAGGGAGGGCAGTGAGCGGCCATTTAGGTCTGGCGGGGCCACTTCACGAACAAAACCTGGAAGCTGTTGAGTCCCAGGGAGTGGCAGCTGAGTAGCTTGGCTGGAGAACTTCGGGAAGCCCAAGGCTGCTGCACAGATGGGCATGCTGACTCCAAGCCAAAGCGACCAGAAATTCTTGAACAGTTAACTGTTCCCCTCCCTCAGCACAGCCCCAATTATCCGTTCCCTTTACGTTAAATGCTTCCAAGTCACCTATTCTTAGTGCAAACTGAATGCTCTTAATCAGAAGAAAAAGGAAAAAAGAAAAAGAAAAAAAAAAAAGCAGTGGGCATCCCAGAACAGAATCTCAAGTACCAACAAGACACAGCAGCAAACGGGTCAGAGGATCTGGGACCAAGTCCTAGCTGTACCACCTGCCAAGGGAGCCCATAACAACAATAACCAGCCCTCTCGGTCTAGCTCTTCCTTCCTCTCAAGCTAGGGACCAAGCAGGACTTTGTGGATTCTGTCTAGTTCCTTCCCCTGTAAAAGCAGCAAGACTAAGCAACACCTCGCACCCGGCGAGAACAGGGAACATCTGTTAACTGAGCTGTGGTCCACAGACTGCAGCAATGATCCCACCTTTCACTCGCTGCACTCGCTCTTGTGCAATATGAAGCAAAGGGAAGAGTACGAGACTCAGACGTGGAGGTCCAGGTCAGCAGCCCCGGCTCAGAAGTGAGAGCAGAGGCCTGGGGTAGGCTAGCCCAGAAGTGAGAG
>JABTXL010006431.1:1308208-1364518 GCA_025134845.1 Neodon shergylaensis
GGGTAGGCTAGCCCAGAAGTGAGAGCAGAGGCCTGGGGTAGGCTAGCTCAGAAGTGAGAGCAGAGGCCTGGGGTAGGCTAGCCCAGAAGTGGAGGTCCAGGTCACTAGCCCCGGCTCATAAGTAGAGCAAAGGCCTCTTTCCACGTTGATGCCAGCTGGCAGGTGTGAAGTGGCCTGATGACCCCCCCCCCCCACTGACCAAGTATGACTTAAGGAGAGCCCTCACCTGTGGCCTCTCACCTGTCTTCCTGCTGCAGCACGTACAAGGCTGTGTCCACAGCTCTCTGCTCGATCATCTGGGCAAACCTCTTCAGCGCTGGGCAGCTGCAGAGGCTGTGCACCTGTAAGGGTCACCAGCAGTGTCACAGGAAAACACTCCCTGCCTACAAAGGGTACCAGTTATGTCCCCAAGACCCTTACACCTTTGTATTAATTAAGATCTATAAGGCATAGATTTTTTTAAAGATTTATTTATTTTTATTTTATGTGCATTGGTGTTTTGCCTACATGTAGGTCTGTGTGAAGATTCAGATGCCCTGGAACTGGAGTTACAGACAGCTGTGGGCTGTCATTGGGAATTGAAGCCAGGTCCTCTGGAAAAGCAGCCAGTGCTCTTAACCACTGAGCCATCTCTCCAGCCCCGTACAGGCACAGGATTGTAAAGAAAGCTTCACACCCCATGATGGCTCCCATGCACTCCAAGTTTGAAAACTAACAATTTTTAACTTTTAAAAAAGAATAAACTATAAGTCAAGGAATTAAAACATTTCATTTGGTTGTTATTTCCCTAAAATGATTTCAGAAACTGTAATGCCATATAAATGCTTTTTATGAACCTTTGTCATATAACCTTAAACTCACTACACATAAGCACAAGGCACAGGGATGCCTGGGAGGCATCGTTATTGTCGTAAGACAAGGAAAAAGACCCTGCATTGTCTTTGGGCATCCGGTCTTTCAATCCACAGAAGGGTTCCCACTGTGTGGCACTATTATTGCATGATATGTAATATAAATTTCAATGCTTTTTAATAATATGTACACATTACACAAAATGTTATATGCATTCATAAAATGTAATACATACAATATATTTTGAGTCCATAAAAAGATTCTATGGTTAAATCAATTTGAGGAAAACAGACTAACGGGCTAACCAGATTACTTTACAGACATCTTAAAATTTTACATTGACCGATGTGTGTGTGTGTGTGTGTGTGTGCATGTAAGTGTGTGCGAGTGCCGGGGTGGAGGGATGCACTGCTCCACTGAGCATGCAAAAGTTTGAGAACAGCTTGTGAGCATCGGCTCTGAGGTTTCTGGGAACCAAATGCAGGTTGTCTGGGCTTGGAGGCGAGCATCTTTACCCACTGAGCCCAAGACTCAAACATAAATATATTAATACATATACACATACACATATATTCTAGGCAGGACTGCACTATGTAGACCAGGTTAGCTTTCCACTTTTGATCCTCCTGCCTCAGCATCTTAAATTCTGGGATTATAAGAATATAATATAGAAATGTGGACCACGCCAACTTAGATTTTAAAATATGCTGATACTCATACAGGCCCTTTCAAAAGTGACACAATAAAGATGGATCCCAAACGTTTTGGACCCTAAGAAATGCTAAATGTAAAATTGTCAAGTAGAGCCTGGCGGGTGGCACCCACCTGTAACCCCAGCACTCAGAGAGGAAGAGCTGGAGGCAATTCTTAGATACCACACATATTTAGACACTGTCTCAAAAGAAGCAAAGCTTGAGTTGGGAAGACAGATCGCTAAGGTGGTTGCCATGCAAGCTTGAGGACCCAAGTTTGACCCCTTGAACCGGCTGTGGTGGCACAAGCTAACAATTCCAGTCCTGGGGGGTAGAGACAGGTGGATCCCTGGGGTTTCCTGGGCAGCCTAGCATATCTGACTAGATCAGTTAGAGACTATCTCAAAAACCAAGGTGTATGTGCCCTGCAGAAGGACATCTGAGGTTTTCCTCTGGCTTCCATACAGGTGAGTATATACACATAGAAAAATGGTATGTATATTCTTTACTATACTCGCTACTTAGCCCACCAGAAGCCCACTCTCCCAAACACACACAGGTCAGGTAACGTCCTGACCCTGGGTGAGGAGTCATCTGACTGTTCCGGTCCCTCCTTGGGTGTCTTGGGCCCTTCGATCCCCACATCCATCCTACATGCAGATCCTATTACAGAAGCCTGTAGATGGGAGGGCTCCTAGGAAGCTGTAAGTCACCTCATTCCCATGGCTCCCAACCCAGGACCCAGGAGAAACAGCTATCCCACCTGCTCGGCAGCCACATTGTCCAGGAGTAGAAAGAAGTCCACTTTGTCACCACTGCTGATGCCCACACCTGCCTTCACCTTTTCCAAATCCTCGGAGATCCCTGGCTGCAAATTGGCAGTCTTCTTCCGGCTTCTGCCAAAACCCACAAGCTCTTATATTACTACTGTACAGAGATTAGTAATTTATAAAATGTACTTTGTTCAGCGTTTACGATCTCATGTAATCCTTACAACAACCTAGTGTGGCTACCAATATTATTCCCATTTTACAGACAAGACAATTAGGGCTCTAAGAAGTTAAATGACTTGTAAACATAAATCAGCAAGAATTAGGGCTAGAATAAAAGACTAAATTTTCCAAACTCTCTTCTTTTGTTTCTACCTATTTTACTAAAACCCATGCATAACTCAGATCTGTGTGGGAACCCCATTCTTTCTACTCTGGAATAGTTTCAGTGTACCCCAGAAACGCCTGAGCAATGGCAGACACTAGCAAGAACAAGAAAAGCCTGTTACCTGGTATTCTCTCTCAGGCCCCAGCAGTTCTGATAGTTGGGGTACAGGACTTCGGAGCTCGCCTCATCGGTGTGGATGACGACCGATCCTAGAAGGAGGAAGGAAACACCAGTGGTAGGGGGCCTCAGCTCCCTCTTCCAGAACCGCTTCTGCCTTCCCCATCTCTTTGTCTACAGAGCTGATCTAAGTGGTCATTCTTAGGTGCAGTTTCTGCGCTGATTCTGCCCACAGTTCTCCTCCAAGCACTGGATAAAGGAGCAGCTTTGTTCTGTTTAGCATACGCCCTCCCACTGGGCCGCAGACCTGGATCAGACCAAAGCTTCCAACTCATTCCCAAGACACAACCAGGACCAGCATGTGGGCATTCCAATACAGACCGGCTGGCTTGACTTAATCAGAATTGGGTTATTTTCCTGTTTCCCGCAATTCACTTCCATAGGCCAATATAGCCTATCACAAGGCTATCAGCTCAGCTCAGAACCCATAGGGAATCAAAGCAGAGGGATTCTTGGATTTTCAAAGCAACAGAACACCCTTCACCACCACCACCACCCACTCATTCCCACACAGCATAAAAAGAAACGTGTTAGCGCCCACAGCGTGAGGGGGCTCAAAGCAAAGCCCAGGTACGTGTTCTAGCATCCTTATTTCTTGTAGTCCCTGGGACCCCTCTGCAGGATTCTGGGGGCTTGTAGAAAGGAACAGGTAAGGTTGGGCATGGTGGTACGGGAGTAAAGGCAGAAGGACTAGCTACTCAAGACCAGCCTCCACTATACACTAAGTTTGAGGTCAGTCTGAGCTCCATGAGACTATCACACACGCACACAGGCACTTGCCACCAAACCTGACCCCCCAAGTTCAGTCCTCCGAACCCACATCACGGAAGGAGAAAGGACGTATACACATTATCGTCTGTCTCCACGCATGCACGGAGCACAGAAACACACAGAATTTAAAAACAAAGATCAGACAAAATTATCAAAGACCCCGCCCTAGACATCCTAGATGTTGCACATCCTCAAAGATGCAGCTGACGAAGGGGACAACATGGACATGGAAAGCTGGACTTTAACCCCACCTATACCATCTGCAGATCCGGGCTACTGGGCAAGCTACTCAGCCTCTCTCTGCATTCCTTCTCTGATCTGTAAAAGGAGCTGATGGTGTCTGCCTCACAATATGTGCCGAGTTCTTAGGACAATGCTTTATGTGTCAGGAGAATAACCATGATGGAAACCTCTAGCATAACCACGAACCCACATCCGTCTGCAGTCTGTTCCTGATGGCAAGATATCAGGACGTAGCTAATGGGAAGGCACACCTGAGCAGACAATCTACATTTAACACCTGACAGACAAGTGGGCAGATGGACGCTCTCCGGCTTCCTGTACAGCCCGCTACCCTCTAGCTCCCACCCGGCCGTCTCAGGCACCCCAGGGCTTCCCTCCTAAAGCCATTGTGCAGTTGCACTGTCCCGTGAGTGGCAGCGGCTTCTGCCGTTCATGGTACTGAGAAAGGCACAGATTATCTCCGAGGGAAGTCCCACTGGGCTTCCAGTCATTCGGGGAGTCACTATCCCGAGGTTGCTGTTTCCCTCCCTGCTAGAACCTCGGGCATCCTCAGTCTGCAACCTGCCTGTGGAGAAAAAGGGGCCACGGGTGACTCAGAAGCCTCCTCCTGAGTCACACTGACTGTTTCCGGGAAGGGGACATTTGCCTTTTTTGAAGGTGAGCAAGGGAGGAACTTTCGGAAGGCCAGACCTTGTGGATCATTTCCAAGCCTGAGGGTTCCCACAAAGGAGCAGCCTGCCCTGTTTGCCTGGCTTCCTAGACACACAGTGTGTGAGGCGGCCGGCTTCAGCCAAGGCGAGTAGCAACCCCCAAACCAGTAGACGGGTAAGGTCCAACCTCCTCTGGCCTGATGGTCCTACTGTCCTTCAAAGTTTGATGGAAACTTTATTTCCACTAAAGATACTTCTAGAAGCAACAGAACAACAATTTTTGCTACGTGGCAGCGATTAGTACCCTAATACCTGTTAGAGTGTACCAGTTAGGAGATGATTATCTGAAATTCAAAGGAGTGCTTCCATGTGGACTTGAAACAATTACAAAAGACAAAAGCTCGCCTCATTCAGTGGCCCAAGGCCCTGTTAGGGTTTGAATCTGCAGCTGTGGTTTGAAGCACAGGATCCTGTGATTCTGAACACTTGTTCCCAAGAGGAGAGGTGAGGTGTGGGGCCCTGTGGTTAGATGCATGGAGCCTCTGCAGGCTACACCTGCCTCTGGCTCAGCATGTGTCCTGGCCTGTCACAATGTGCGCACTCACCAGCTCACACTCGGGCAGCCACAGAGGAGGCTCTGCGGGATGCTCCTGCTGTCCTGCTTCTGCAGGCACACCTTCCTGCCATGGCAGCCTCCCCTCTCTCTGACAGCGCAAGCCAGGAGGTCTGGCCACATCCATGTGACAGTGGCTAACATAACATGGGATCCAGAAAGAAAGGAAGAAATGCACCCCTCACAGACGGAAAGTTCTGGAATTGATGACTGCAATCAGTCGCCGATTAAATGTGTTAAGACTCAAACTCAACAACTTTCTCAACGAAGAAAGCCTTCATAGAACACGGCGGATACAAGCTACATTGGGCTGGGGGTTATCGTTAGGATCAGAGCCATGACAGCAGTCCTTAGTCCCAGTTAGGGGTGGTCCTTTCCCTTTTTCTCAGTAGTGCCTCACTACTGCCCACAAGCCTGGACAGAATGACCTCTGCAGCTTACATGGAAGCCCGAGGAGTCAGGAGGCAGAGGTGCACCCAGTTCCTGCTCACTGTGGAGGTCAGGTTGGCAAGGACCCCTTGCAACATGAGCAACCGGAAGTCATGTGCACAGGGGATGGAGAGAAAAGGCGTAGAGAAAGGGAAAGAACGTTTGAGACGAGAAGAGCTCCTCTGACACAGGGGTGACTTTTCGACCCAAATACGAACCTTTCTGATGTTGGAAAAGCCCAGCCAGCAAACACCGAGTAGACTCCAGATTCCGGAATATGTTGGTGGAGCGGACACTGGGAGGGAAATGAACATGCAGAGGCAGAGATGCTCACATGGGAACGCAGAATGGCTGGGGATGGAGCAGGTGTAAACCTCTCAGAACCACACACAGGACACCATGGGACGGAAACCTTTCCTCCCTATAGCCTGGCTGCTCCCAGGGCACTGACTGTGACCTTCAGTGATACTTGCCCACAGCACCCTATGACATAAGGGTAAGTGCACGGTAGCAATTTGTCCCCCAAACCACCGTGGATGAGAGCAGGGGTCAGGACAGCCTATGCATGCTCGAGACCACCAGTGCGTATCTATCTCCTTATCTAGGACTCACAAGACCTCTTGCGGGTTGAAGACGGGAGAAAGGAAGGGGACATCCTCCATATAGTTCTTCCTCAGCCTCTCTCCCAGGTCAAACATCTGCTGCATGCCCACCTTGGTCAGCTGCCCGGCAAACACGCCGCCCTAAAGTGGGGCACGGAGAAAGGGAAGATTGGTCAGATGAAGGCTCAGCTCAACTCAGAGAAACTCCCCGCAGCTCTGCGGGCTTCACGGAGCAGGGAGGCGTCACTTACCTTCAAGGTGGTCTTGTGATATTCAGAGTCATAAGGAGAATGAGGTTTCGGGCCGCCAGCTAGATCGGTGACGGTATAATCAAACTGCGTTTGAGGTGGGATCTCTAAAAGCTTGGGGTTCCACTCCACCTGGTGTGGCCGTTAAAAAAAAAAAGACAAAGAGTTAAAAGAAAGTTCTTGAAACTGTAGCCCTAACACCCACGGCCTTGGGATGACATGACTGGAGTCACCTGACACTAGACCTGCAACCTCCCCTGAGAAAGCAAGGGAAGGAGCCTGCACCTCCGACTAAAGGAAGAGAGGACCACGGTTCATTATCCCTGGTGTCCTTAGCTCAGGTCTTCTCTGAGACGCACTGAGACTCACAGTGCTGCTGTCCCGCTAAGCCCATTCGACTGAAAGGGAGGAGCCAGGCTGCTTAGCATGCAGCCGCTCGGCAACCAAGTGAGGGAATGAGTGAGTGGGTCCGCGAATGAATGAATGAAACACGATCTCAGGGACTGCCATGTTAGTAACAACCTCTAAAGAATCGAGTGTGGTCTCCATGCCCCACACCCACACTTAGGACTCTGCGGAAAGCCCAGTGTTACTACTGTCTATTTCTGGTCCTCTTCTCTTTCTGAAACAAGTGGCTCCCATCTACAGACACCTGTTTTTCTCCTCATCTTCCTTCAGTCCTCATAACCTGGCTCCTGCCTGAACTGGATGAGTTTTCAAAGTAACACAGGTCTCACACCTCAGCTGACCCATGCGACTGTTATCTCTGTGGAGTCAGACGTGATGGTCGTCCGGTCTCCACCTTCCTAACACTGTGACCCTTCAATATAGTTCCTCGTGTTGTGGTGACCCCAAACCATAAAATTATTTTCGTTGCTATCTTATAACTGTAATTTTGGTACTGTTATGGGCTGTAATGTAAATATCTTATGTTTTCTGATGGTCTTAGGGGAGCCCTGTGAGAGGGTCGTTCGACCCCCAGGTTGAAAATGGATGCTCTAGTCCATACTCGGGCTCCCCCCCTTCCCAGCCTACTGATTCTAGCAATGTGAATAAAACTCAAACCTCTGACTCCTTCCTGCCCCAGTCCTTGAAGCAAACTCCCATCCACAGCACATAACCAAGAAGCTGTGGCCAGAGCCCTGTGCTTACACAAGTTTCTCTGGCTCTTTAAAAGCCTTCACCAAACTGCACCAGGCAAGTTGCCTTTACCAGTCTGTCCTGTTCCATAGACAGCTTCTGGAGAAGAGGGACTGAGTCATGCACTGGGTTACGAGTCTGGATGCTATTATCAGCTCCCAGAGCCCACGCAAGACACCAAATGTCAGGTAACCTGATCTGGCCTTTCCTGGGTTTTCAGAGAGGAAGCCAGCCATGAATATAAATGACAGCCATGGCACAGCAGGGGCAGGTCTGTCTTCTAAGATGCCAAACACAGCTGCCACGGCTCAAAGGCTGGCGCGGCTCTTCGGGCTGCAGAGTCAAAGTTGCAAAAGGAATGACATTTGCCAGGGATGCAGAGACGCAAACACCTGGACTTGTAGGAGGCGAACCTCAGAACAGGAGATAAAAGCGAAAATTGCAGCTTTTCCAACAGAAGTAGGAGCAGGAGCCCAGAGCCCCAGCCACCCGGCACGCCAGCAGTAGTGAGACAGGCGCATGGCTCCACAGAGTGGTCCGAATGCTAGTGCTGCATGTCACAGTTACCACTGACAGGGAAGAACTGGTTTTAACATGTCAGAGAGACCTAGAAGTTTCCATCTAAGGCAGCAGGAACAGAGGAAGTGGGCAGATACAAGCTCTGATTGGGGGGCGGGGTTGGGAGGTAAACAGGACGAAAAAGGAGGAATATGGCTTTGGTTCAGAGCTTGTGTGGCTACTGCAAACACCGCGTCTAAAACCAAGACAGAGCAGGAGGGCAGGAAAGCTGTGACCACATGGGGTCAGGTTAGGGTGAGCGACCCCCACCCCCGTCTGCCACCTCCCACCGCCCCACCGTGTGCTAGGGGGACTCTCAGCACATTCCCGTGAGTCAGATCTGGCTGTTTCAGCGTTCTCCTTCGCCAAATCTTTTGGAGCTGAGACTAAGCCTCCATGTTGGTTAAGTCCAGTGTGGGGCACAGAACCCGGGACACAGGTCCCGAGGTCTACTCAGGCTCACCTCTGGGCACATTCACTCACCAACAGAGGACGCTTGGTGTGTCCCAGGAACAATCCTGGTGTTCAGGCCATGTGGAGTCTAAGCACATGATCAGATTTTCATACACAGATGATATATCCATGCATACACGCTACATACCTCCACTACCACACACTTATCCTCATCCCTGCTGTTCATTTTCTGAGAGGTAAAGACGAACTCAAACCGGTTGAGCATGGTGAAGGGAGGCTGCGGCCAGACAGCCTTGAGTCCAAGGCCAACCTGAGCTACAGAACTGAGTTCCAGGCCAATCTAGGCTTCAAAGCCAGAGCCTGTTTCAGAGGATGGGGAGGGGGAGAGACTAACTTGATAACTTTACTTCATATATACATAGAAACATATCATCTTTAGAGAGAGAGTTAGGGGTCTGGAGAGATGGGTCAGTGGCTAAGGTCACTTATCGACCTTCCAGAAGTCAAGGATTCCCTGGCATCTACATGGAGGCTTACAACCTCCTGCTATTATTGCCAAAACAGATTACATGGCAACAATTACAAAACTAAGATTACATTTGCTGCGTTTTCTAATTTCTGCCATCTAATTTTCTAATTTCTTACCGTCATTTCAGCTTTCCCACAAGCCCTTACAAAGTGTCATTGTTTAAGAGAAGCCAGTGTGCTGAATAAGGGGATTTAATGCTCTCTGGCCTCCTCAGTCACGAGGCACTCTTGCGGTGGACAGACAAACACGAAGGCAATCAAACAGACACATAAACTAAAAGAAAAAAATCTTAAGAAAATTAGATGATAGCAAAACCTAAAATATAATTTAAAACAACTAATTCAAAGTAAGCAGGGAAGACGACAAGCAAGTGTAGGGACAGAAACGGACACAGCAGTACAGGAGCCAAGCAACCGCATGCTGATTGTGGGGGGCTGCAGATTCCGGACTAAATTGCAAGACAAGGTTAAAGATACAAGCAAGACAATAGCTCGGGAGAAGTACAACAACCCTAAAGCTAACAGACACATTCCTCCCACGGGGTCTCATAAAGAGGACAGTGGGACGTGAAGGAAGTCTTTCCAGCTGTCATGGCAGTGAGTTCTATGGACGGTTTCTCCCTGCTCCCTCCACCACAGCACACCCGGGGAAGGCAATTCCACAGTGGGATGGACAGGACACAGCCCAGGGAAAAGAAAAGGGTACAGAAAAATACACCAAAACCTTCCAGGTGAAGATTTTAGGAAAAAGCAATGGGTTTTAAACCTCGGTTATGCTCGAGGCATCACAAGGAATTTTTTAAGTTGCTGATGTCTGAGCCTCATTCTGGGCCAATCACATCTGGATATTTATGGGGTGGGGTCTCCACTTCTCAGCGCTATTGAGCCCAGATAATTCTAAAGCACCAGAGAAGAGATACTCTTACAATGCCTGGACACACTGCACCAATTAAATCTAGATCTGCAGGAAGACTCAGGCATGCATACTGTGTGTGTGTGTTTTGCCTGCTTGTGCATTTGAGCACCACATGTGTGCCTTGTGCCCACAGATCCCAGTGTTGCGGTGCCCCTGGAGCTGAACATACAATTTTGAACAGCCGAGCGGGTGCTGGGAACTAAACCAGAGTCCTCTACCACAGCAGGAAGTGCTCTTAACTTCCAGAGTCCCCTGGGCATGAATACTACCCCAGCGGAATTCAAAAACCCCCCAGGGTTTAGAACCATCAACCCAGAGGATTGAATGAACTCCCACGTCATTCCGCTGAGCTTTAGGCAGGAGTTAAGCAACATAGCATACTTCCCGGCTCATCTATACAGTTAAAGACAGACAAGAACTTATCGAGGAACTGGGGTGGGCTGCACTTATGTTATAAAAGTTAAAGTACCTCCCCATGGGGGGTTCCCTTGCCACTGTCTGGAGGAAGCCAGGGACAAGTTGTAAGCAGAACCAAGAGTCGGAAGGTCAGAAATATATTCAGCGAGTCCCATGATTTTATTTCCAAATCTTTTGGCAGGACAGAACAACTGTTTCTCCAATCCTTAAGAAAACAAGTCAGCACACTGTCTCCTCTTAAACAATGGCACTTTGTAAGGGCTTGTGGGAAAGCTGAAATGATGGTAAACCAGCAGAAACTAGAAAACGCAGCAAACATAATCTTAGTTTTGTAATTGTTGCCATGTAGTCTGTTCTGGCAACCATAGCAGAAGAAAATAAGGCTAGAAATATCAATAACCATGGATATTGAAAAGACTTGAGAGAAGATATCCAGAATCAAGTCATAGGAGGCTGATGACAACTACGCATAGCCAAAGAGTTGGTTGCACCCCCTGGCTTTTAGGTACAGAACCTTACCCAAGAAAACCAGACATGGTTAAAGCTTCTACCTAGGGCTGGAGAGACAACTTAGCCGCCAAGAGTGCTTGCTTTGAGGACTGAAGTCTGTTCTGAGCACCCATACCACGTGGCTCATAACCACCTCTAGCTCCAGTTCCAGGAGATGTGGCTTCTTTTGGCTTCTCAGGCACCTGTGTGCACACATGCATGCTCATCCCCCCCCCAATCATGTTTAAAAAATCAAAATATCAGCCTAAGTCTGCAGTGCATGAGTGGGAAGTAAAAGCAACAGTTCTCAAACTGCAAAGCAAGGCCGTGAAATTACACTCCACCTTCTGTAACTATATAAAGAAAAGATAATGAGCCGGGAACTGGCGGAGCATGTCTTTAATCCCAGCACTCGGGAGGCAGAGGCAAGCAGATCTCTGTGAGTTCAAGGCTAGCCTGGTCTACAGAGTGAATTCCTGGTCTACAGAGTGAATTCCAGGACAGCTAAGGCTGTTACACAGAGAAACCCTGTCTTTTTTTTTTAAATTTATTTATTTATTATGCATACAATATTCTGTCTGTGTGTATGCCTGCAGGCCAGAAGAGGGCACCAGACCTCATTACAGATGGTTGTGAGCCACCATGTGGTTGCTGGAAATTGAACTCAGGACCTTTGGAAGAACAGGCAATGCTCTTAACCACTGAGCCATCTCTCCAGCCCCCGAGAAACCCTGTCTTGAAAAACAAAACAAAACAGGAAAGAAAGTAAAAATAACGAAGCCGGGTTTCTCAATATCTCCACCATGAAGGTGTAAGATTCCCATCACATAACCACTGGTATGTACATGTACACACACACACACACACACACACCTGAAAGATTTCTTTCTTTTTTTTTTCAGATGAAGCATGTGTAGACAAAATAATAAAAAAAAAAACTTTAGAGATCTAATTTTAAAGGCCCTACGTGGAGGAGGTGGGGAATCAAAGAAGCAAAACGAAAATTGCAGTACCAGACAGAAAGTGGTATAGCCATAAAATTAAGAGCCTGCTAAAATATCTTTATGTGAAAGTCACCTGGAGGGTTGATTTCTTTCACCTGTGACCCTCTTTAAAGACAGGACCTTGGGTTGCATGATACGAAGATAAAATTCATAGCATTTCAGCAAGCAGATATGATCATTAAGAATATTGAACAAATACACATTTTCCACGGGTAAATCCAACACGTGGGGCCTTGGGGACTTCTGGTGTCCTATTCTTTTTCACCTGACAGGCAATCATTTTTAAAGCAGAAAGCGAATTACTTGTGTTTTAATCATAATTATCTTGATTTATAGCCATAAGACTAGCTAATTCAGATTTCTAAACCTAAAACGTAAAGAACCCCAAGATAAGGTCCTCGTCACCAAAAAGACTTCACGAGATCTCAAACGGGCTCCAGCAAGCCATGAGAAAATCTGTAATAAGATCTGGTCCCAAAGGCACCAGCCTGTTCTGCGCTGTGATAACACTTAGGGTGACTCCTGGTACAAAGGTCTCTGCAACTAACAACCAGCGATAGAGCCACTTACAAGGTCCGCTGCACCCTTGAACTTAAGCTCACCAAAACACAGAACTGCTAAATGCGACCCAACTCCACGTCCGCCTAATTAGACTCTGCCTTTAAAACAAGATGCCCTGGGCGGTGCCTATGCATCTTTTAAAAGTTATATTACACCTTGAAACTGAAAGTTTGGGGGAGCTGCCCTAGCTAGGGAGGCTTACAAACTGGTGGAGTGTGTGTGTGTGGGTGGGGGGGGGGGATGAGGATGGGGAAAAGGGCTCCGGGCCACAGCCCGTTTATTGCTGTTTTCCTCTGTTCTGAACCCAGCCAAGCCCCTCTGCGCCGGGGATGGGGGGTGGGGGGTATCCTAAGGTAGGTCGTCTCTCACCTGTTCCTCCAGCGGGAGCGGCTTGAGCGGACTCCGTGCCCCGTGTCGAAACACAACTTGCACCATTTTCAGCTCCAGTAGGCTGCGGTCCACTGGACACTGGCCATCAGGCACCCGATGTTCGGCCAGAGCCACCCGCCGCTGGTGGAAACAGTAAGCCAACGAGGCCAGGACGCCCACGGGGGCCCACACGCGCATGCTGGAGGCTCTGGAAGCTGAGGCTTCAGCAGGCACGGGTGCTCAGCAGCCTCCCCCAAGTTCACAGGGACTGGAGGGCAAGCACCAACCAGCCTTCAGAACAAGCGACTCCAGCGGGGCGACCCGGCGACACTCTGGCCCGAGGGGCGGGACCCTGGTGGGGAGAAATGGGAGGGAGCAGGAAGACTGCCTAGTAGTTTAAGCCCAGCCAACGCCGGCCGCTCCTGCTGCAGTCTCAGCAAAGACCTGAAACTTGTATTTCAAAGCAGGTGGAAGGGAGGCTGCAACAGCAGAAGCCCACATTTTATAACTAAGCTCCCGTGCAATTTCTTGCCCTGCCTAGGACCTGCCCCATCCAAGTCAGCGGCACAGGAGCACGGGAAAGTGAGTCCGGAGACTTCGTCCGATGTGGAAACTCAGCCTGTAAGAACTACAACATCCACAATGCTGCGCGGCCGAGGGCCCTTAGGGACGGCAATTTGGCCGGCCGCCCCCTGAGCTGAAAGTCTTGCACCTCCACCCACCTCCCTCCAGCCCCCACTCCACTGGGCCAGTCTTCAGGCTAAGGCAGCCTACGGGCCCCAGGCAATTAATGGGAACTTCTGTTTTTTTTTTTTTTTTTTTTTTTTTTTTTTTTTTTTTTGTCCTTGCTGGTTTGCCTGGGGGAGGAAATGAGGGTGAGAGGAGGCTGGGTTAGGATTTGGGGCGGGAGCGTAGTTTGGATGTGGAAGAATTCCCTGAAGTCCTCAAAGCAAGACTGCTAAAGCCAAGATCTAAGACATCTATCTGCTGCGTACTTATTATTATTATATTATTATTATTATTATTATTAGTGAAGCTACCTTTTCCCATTTTGAGCTGGGGGGGGGGGATGTACTTCATCGGTAGAGCACTCTCCGAGCATGCGCAAAGCTTTAGCGCGGGAGCCTGGGAGCGAGGAAGGAAGGTTGCTTTAGGTTAGAGCTACTGTTATGCCCAAATTTGCGGAGTCCCCACAAAAGCCAACAAAAGAGACCGAGTCCCATATGTAAACGCAAAGAGCCTTTATTTTAGTCAAGTTTGTAAACTCGGTCTCTCCGCAAGTCCAACGTATTGGAATATCCGGAGAGCCCCGAGCTCAAGATTACAATTGGGTTTTTATAGTAGTGAAGGTGGGGGTAAGGGGTCTCTGAGGTTCAGGACCCCTGATGGGCTGACATTTGTCTAGGGGTTGGAATGACAGGCATTTCCTTTGGATGGTCCGCTCTTGGGTGGGGGTCGGGTAATCTCAGTTTGTGGTGTTTTCCTGCTACCAGGTATTGCTTCCGGGTAAACTACTGAGCCTCTTATTTAAATTCATCGCTGGCCAGAGCCCCAGGTGATAATGGTTGGAAGTAAAGAGCTTCCGTTGTGACCTGCCCAGACTTAGATTATCACGGCTGGCCCCCACAGCTACCAGAGTCTTGTCTGGCAGGGGAGGCAGGGAGGAATGGCTGCACGTCTGGCTCTGTTGTCAATATCCTGAGGCTTTCTAATCTTTTAACACAGTATTCTTGACTTCAACTCAGAAGTCAGTTTCAAAGCAAACCAGTTAGAAACAGATTTGAAGTCTGTTACGAATAGAAAGAAGAGCAAAGAAAGAAGGAGCAAAGCACAAAGACCAAACCTTGGAACATGGATGGCTGGGGGCTTCTTACAGAATCGTCTCAGCAGATTAGAAACCATTTTGCACAGAGTTTAGGCAAAAAGATTCTGACAGAATAAGAAGCCCACAGCCAAGCGTGGGCCTGGGCTTCCCAGAAGAGAGTCGCGGTGAAGTGTCTTAGCAGTTGCCACGTGGACAGCTTTCGTGCATCTCAAGATACATCTGGAAAGGTTGCTAGGAGACTTAATCTTCTCCTTTTCTCCTTTTGGGGAGACTACAGGCTCTCTCCAGGGTGCCTTGGGTGGATTAGTCTGGTAAGGTAAACAAACCTTGGAGCCGCTTGGATTTCTAGGAAGAGTCTTAGAAGAGTGTAGACTGGGAAGGGAGAATGGCCTTAAGCAAATGAGAATTTTGTTGGAATTCCTGCTTCTCGGTTAGTGAGAGTTTTCCACCAGACTCTGGGTGAGAGGTTCCTGTTTCTTCTTGTGTCCCCATAATTTTCCTTGTCCTTCTGTCCTAGCTCAGATCCATTTTCTTCAATTGGGGCTTACCTCATGTGTCCACCACCTCCCAGTAGCCAGTCAAAGTAAGTAGGTTGGACCCTTTTGAAAGACCCTTGAAGAGGACCTTCTCTCTCAGGGGGAGACCTCCCCGAAGCCAAGGAACAGGCCGAGACCACACGGATGCAAAACGCAAGAGGTTTAATGGGTAAACACAGGTACCTGTGGGCGCAAAGTCTTTCGGAGGACTTGCGCGCCTGCCGGCTGGGAGGAGGGCTTTTTATAGGACAGAGGGCAGCAAAAAGCAAGTTTTACAGAAGCAGAAAAGCGTGGTTATTGATCGGTCGGAATGAGGCAGGGGGCATGAATGGTTTTCCTCTCCCAGCATGGGTGTCTGGCAATAGATCTCCGGTTCTTATCTTATAGGTATCCTGTTTTTCAGCCATCCTGCTTTGTCCTATCTTTATAGATATCCTGCTCTGCAGTCATCCTATCTTGTTGACATCCTGCTTTCCTAAGCGAAGGGGATGTCCTCATGAGAGCAGGCTAGCTGCTGATCTTGAGAATCTTTTAAGCAAACAGGACGTTCTCCCAGGGAGCATGCTAGCTGCGGGTTTTGAGGAGGGGGTTTGTAGGGTCTTTCACTTTGTGGTAGAGTCACCCCAAGGGACCCACCTCTGGACACTGCACTGCTGTAATCAGACACTGAACCTTCGGCACATGAACTCTGGGGGAACACTTAGATCCAAATCATAGCACAAGACAAACTAAATCTTTCAGCATTATCAGAAAATGCCTTGGAACCTGAGCAGTGCAGTGTAACTTCCGACAGCATAAGGAACGTGCTTTTAGACGCGTGAGAGAAACAAGGAACGGTTTCAGTTACAGACAGGTCCCGGGGATGGGCAGCTTCAGCCTCTTTGGCGTTCTTAGCATGCTGGAGAGCCTGCGAGGTAAGGGAAGATTGATAGCTGGCTGCCCTACTTCCTGCCGTGGTGGACAACGCAACCCTAGTCCACACCCTGCTCTCTGGCTTTGTTGGCACTGCCTAGGTAAGCGTCATGGGCACCTTTGGCCTGAACAAGCAATAGTAGTGCCATCTGGACAGTGGGGGAGGGTGAGATGCGTCAATGGCAGGTCTTGGTAGGAAGCCACAGCAGGTGAGGCTGGCGAATGGCAGATTCCATGTGGAGGAGCTAAAAGCAGTTTGCCAGCACCCAGGAGGCCTGTCATATTTAGAGTGCACTGTGCACTGTACTGTACAGTAGTGGTGGTAGGCTGGAACAGAAAAGAAGGTGAAAAGTCCTGAAATCCAGAAACCATGCCCTGGGGACGGACCCAGGAGGGCTCTGAGAATGGTTATTTTGACCCTAGTTTTACTACAAGGGAGGGCTGGTTTGAGAAGCAAGCTGTTCCCCCAAGCAAATTTTCATGAGAGTTGTGCTTAATATTATTTGAAATTGCATGTTAGCCATGAAATTAAAACACACACACACACACACACACATATTTGCTGCTTTGTTTTCAGTGGTGGGTAGATATCTGATTCATTGTGAGTACTTGTTAAATACTGATTTAGAAAAATGCTAGACTATGTCATAGGAATAGTGTAGAGGTCATTGACTATTGTGTCATTATTGCTTCCTGCATAAATCTGAGTAGTTGATTTAGAGCATGGTATTAGTGCTGGACCAAATATCAAGAGATATGAAAATTACTTTCCCTTGACTTTTGCCTTGATGGTCTGGAAGCCAGGAGCCTAATTTGCAACCAAACTATACTGTAAATTTATTTTTTCCTCCATGGTGTGAGACACTGTGGATTGGAAGGAAGCAGAAATGGGGTCAAGTCAGTTGGGAAGCTGTGGCTGAAATCCAGGTAGGAAACAGAGGGAGCCTTTAACAATGAAAGTTTAAGGGAGGAGGGGCGGGGAAGGAGGGGTCAAGGATAGCCCTTGAACTTTTAGTCATGTGACAGCAAATGACGTCATGCACCTGGGAAAGAGGTTAAGAAGAGCCTGGCAGGTTAACTTGGATTGTATAGTTTAGGAGGTACTTGAGGTACTTGTGAGGCATCTATGTGGAAATGCCCTCTCTGTGGGTGGTGATAGAGGTTGGAGATCAGAGTAAGGGTGGCCGAGGGACTTGTATGCAGCAATTCTCTCTTCATGGTTTATAGCTACAGTAGATAACAATCTTGGTGCGGGTATGATGGCAAGAGGTAAAGAGGCCTGAGGTACACATCTCTCGAACTCTCTGTTCGAGACTTAAGTGTGAAGGAGAGAAGAAAAGAAAGGTTTTAAAAAGGAATAGACACTGGATGTGTTTAATTCAAGCACTCAGAAGCGGAGGCAGGCAGGTTCTCTTGAGTTTGAGGCCAAGGCTGCAAGGTGAGACCCTTTCTAAATTTCTAAAACGAAAACCAAAAAGAAGGACTGAGCAGCAGTGTCAGAGGAAACGGAGAATAAAGTGATAGGAATGGAAGACCCGTGGGATTTAACAGCGGAGTCATCTTAGGCGGATGTAGAGAGAGTGGCCTCGGTGAAACCTAAGTGGGAGTGTGTGGGAAGGTGGTGGCGACATCATCTGGAAAGTGAGCAGGAAAAGGAGCGACAGGCATTCCTTTGAAGAGAAGTTAGTGTTTAAATGCAGATAGACACAGGGCGAGGCTGAAGATGGGATGGGATAACAGGTTCAGAAAACTCTTAAGAAGATGGAGCAAGATGAGAGATGAATTTAGACCACATCATTAGGATCAGATGGAGAGATTACATGTTCTCTATACAGATGAGAGAAAGAATGGGCACCACAGGGCACATGGATAACAGGAATCTAAGGAGCTTTTTTCTTTTGATAGCTTCTTCTTTGTTTTTTTTTTTTTTTGTTTGTTTGTTTGTTGTTTTTTTTTTGAGACAGGGTTTTGACAGGTTTTTGTGTAGCTTTGGGCTTTGGAGCCTGTCCTGGAACTAGCTCTTGTAGACCAGGCTGGCCTCGAACTCACAGAGATCCGCCTGCCTCTGCCTCCCGAGTGCTGGGATTAAAGGCATGCGCCACCACGCTCAGCGTTCGATAGCTTCTTTTCCCTGTAAAGCAGTAGTATATTGGTGGGGTGGTGATCGATACTATTAATGATTTGAAGTACGGAGAAGGTGAAGAACCTACTGTGGAGAGCCCAGAACAGCTGACTACATGCTATGCCCACACCACATAATTGCCTGAGGGCATTTGGGATTCAAGCCCATCCGTGCCATTCTGGATCTGAGTCAGCCAAGGGTACCCAGTTGGTTTGGATAGAGTAGCTCTTCAGACCTTACTTTGAAAACTACCGGTGGAGAATCAAGGATTTCTCAATCGATGCTGAGATCCTCAGACACTCAAGCCAATTACAAAAAAACGGGCTAATATTTGCAAAATCCAATGTACATCTTCTCATCACTTCAAAACGTCTCTATCTCAATTATAATATCAAATACGAGGAAGATGTATGGAAAGTAGTGGTTACACTGGACTATTTAAGAAATAACGACAAGGAAAGGCTAGAACATCTGGCTATAGTTTTTGGTGAGTTTTTTGCTTTGTTTTGTTATTTGTTTTAAATATTTTGATCCACAGTTGATTGAATTAGTAGGCACATCTGTGTCTTAAAAGTGGGAAATGGTAAACCCTTTGAGAAGTGGGGCCTCGTTGGAGGGCTTTAGGTGAATGGAGACAATGCTTGTCCAGGACTTTGGAATCCACTGTCTTCCTCTTGCTCTTTGTTCCCTGGGTCTTGAAGTGAATGGTTGCCTCTGTCATGTGTACTTGCCAGAGGCCCAGAGTCACAAAGTCACCTGATTGTGGTCTGCAACCTTCTAGATCATGAGCCAAAATAAACCCTTTTCTTTGTAAGGGAATTGCCTCGAATATTCTGTAATAGTGATAGACAACTGGTAAGCACTGTGCAAAACCCATGCATCCAGAGATGTTACAGTATTTTAATAGGGAGACTTTTAATAAAATGGAAGCACTCGTCAGTAGAGAGGCAAAAGTTAGGACAAAAGAAATAACTGACAGACGAAATTCCTAAGAGTTGAATTAGGAGTCTGGGAAAAGTATAATAAAGAACAAAGGAGGAAGGCTGAACCCAGAGAGCAGAAGGGTTGTCTCTCACTAAAGGTCTTCTCTGCTCACAGGATAGAAGGGCAGAAGGTGGTGAGAGATATTAAAGCTGGCATTGGTAGTTTAACCTGCAGCAAATGATCTCCCTCCCAAAAGTATGCCCACTTGGGAAGGTTTTGAAAACAGTAATAATAATCGAATGTTATTACCATATAGCTTACGTTCAGCGTGCTAGTTAACTCATATTGTAACTCAAGTGGCAGATCTGTCCTACTATCATTTCAAAGAAAAAGGACCTAGGCTTAGACAACAGAGAAGTAGCTTACCCAAAGAGGCACAGATCTGTGTGATCGTGACTAAGTCATCTAAATGACTTAGTCAGCCCTGGAGTTCACACTACAAGCTGTATACATTTCACTAATGAACTTAGGAAAGGCGGTAAGTTATTGTTGACCAGGTTTCTTTTCTGCCCGGTCCCGCGCCTTTCAGTCCCAAAGAAACACACAGAGGTCTACATTAATTATAAACGAGTTGGCCTATTAGTGAAGGCTTCTTATTACGTAATTCTTACATCTTAAATTAGTCCATTATTCTTGTCTATCTTAGCCATGTAGCTTGATCTTGATACCTTTTATCAGTGAGACATTCTCATCTTGCTTGTCTGTGTCTGGCTTCCTCTGTGTTGACTGTAGACTGACCGTTCCTCTTCCCAGAATTCTGTTCTCATTACCCCACCTCTATTTCCTGCCTGGTCACCCCACCTATACTTCCTGTCTGGCTACTGGCTAATCAGTGTTTACAAGTGCAGGATACAAGATCATTGTTCCACAGCAAGTTACATGAAAGTTGCTAGGGTTAATACCCTCGTCTTTTCTGTTGCTGAAAAAAAATACCTGGGGTTAGATAATATATAAGGAATACAGATTTATTTGGCTCATGGTTCTGGAGGCTGAGAAATCCAAGAGCATGGCACAGGCATCCTTTTGGCATCTGGTGAAGCCTTGCTTGCTGCATTATAACATGGCAGAGGTTGGAAGGGTGAGATAAAAGGGGGAGTTAACAGATACAGAGATGGAGATGGAAATGACACTCTATTAAAAACAAAACACTTCCACTGGACCTAGCTATCCCCGCAGAGCAAGCTTAATCCATCAAACACAGGCACATTGGGGGTCAGAGGTCCAGCAATAAGCTTTTGAGGGAGACATTCACAGAGAAGCAATCTCTTACATGTGAGATTGAGACTTTATCTGTTGTGACCTCACTTCAGCAAGTCCCTTACTGCCTGCTTCTGCTTCCATCCTGATGGTTGGGTTCCTAACTGGTTATTGTCCCCACCGAAAACCATTTAGGACTTTCTGTTGCAAGTCACCAAAAACCAGACTCGCTCAAGCTGATTCAAGAAGAAAAGAGAGGAAGAAGCGGTTGGCCTGCGCCATCAACAGCTTCAGAACTGCCCCGTGCTGAACTGGATACCAGCCCAGAGGATCCTGGGTTCTGATTTCTTTGGTGACTTCTAGCTTCAGCTCTACCCTGTTCCCTTTATCCCCCAGCTGTCTGATGACTGACGGCTCTCTCATGTGTCACACAATGTCTGCAAGCAGTTTTGTTTTCTTGGCCTTCCATCTAGCCAGCTAGAAGGAGCCTTTCCCACCCCACACAGAGAAATTCTGGGCTTCAGGGTCACTCGCCAGAAGTCATGATCCATTGCCAGTCGTCTCTGGAGTGGAAGGGGAAGTTGAATCCAGCGACATCACAAATGATGGGGTCAGGCCATTCTTTAGGGCTAAGTAGGATCACGAGGGGGAACAGCCGAAGTCTCAATGTTTGGCTGCCCTCTCCCTCCCACTCTCCCTGGCCCCACATTAATCAACTTCCCATGTTCCTTGTCAGTGGTTCTTGCTGGAGTTGCTGACCTTTGCCTAGCGGGAGGAGAGCGTAACACTTTGCACAATTCTAACAGGCACGTCTATGTCTCTTCCTATATATATTTTTGACATTTCCTTGTTAAACATCCTTATTGATGCCCCATTACCCACAGAAGAGTGAGTCACAATGACGTTAGTGTCTCACCACTCGGTGTCTCCTGCTGTTTGAAATTAGTGGAATGCTGGCCTGGGAGATGGGTCAGAGAGTAAGAAAGCTGGCTCTGCATTCATGGAGACCTAGGTTTGGATCCCCAACAACCAGGGTCAGGCATGGCTGTGCATGACTGTAGCCCCCAGCACAAGGGAGCAGACACAGGCAGATCCCAAGAGTTCCCTGGCCGCCTGGTCTAACTAAAAGGGTGAGCTGATTTACTGATACACTGATAACACTGTCTAAGGGCAACAGTGTAGAGAGTGATAGAGGGATACGCCCAATGGCCTGCTCTGGGCTCTGCATGCAAGTGTGCAGATAGATGTTCACACTGGCTTACTCTAGTGCATACAACACACACACACAAAGGGGGCGAGAGGGAAGGAAGTGGAGTACGGCTAATTCTGTGGGTATGATTTTGTTATTTTGTAGTTTTGAAAAATCTAGAATTTGAATCACCTGTGTCTTGAGACATGCAAGGAATATACTTCATTAAAATTGGTAATCAAAAGATTTGATGGATCACTGGAGCCCAGAGTTTTGAAACTACTCCAGGCAACATAGTGAGATCCTGTATTCAAAAAAACAAACAAAAATGACTGTAACCTTGCCCTCAGATACACATGGGACTGTTCAAAAACCACGTTTGCACCAAGGTGGTAGTTCAGGGGTAGAGTTCTTACCTGTCACAAATGAGCCCTAAATTCAAGCTCTAATATTATGAAAAATATAAAATACAACAAAAGCCATCTTTCCTTCCATTATCAAATAGCCAATGAAGCAAACCCATGTAAGAAAAATTCTTACCAAGTTTTTTCCCAACAGTTGGACTGTGAACACAATACTTTTTTGTAGTTGTTATGGCTGATGATGGCTGTGGTGGTGGTGGATTTTTTTGTTTTGCTTTTGTTGTTTTTTTAAGATCTTTCTATGTAGCCCTGGCTGTCTTAGAACTTGCTATATAGACCTGGTGGCTTTGAATGCAGAGATTTTTCTGCCTCTGGAGTGGAATGCTGGGATTAAAGGTGCATACCACCACACCTAGCCTCCAACACTACACTGTTGATGTGCTGTTGGCCTTAGTATTTTCATTCATATAAGATGAGAGAAAAGGAAGGCAACTGGAAACAGTTTCTTTGAGGCAAAGAAAAATGCAGCTTGTTACTGTCTAGGCCATTAGATGCTATAGCAAAATAGCTAAGATTGCTTAAATTAGAAATAGTATAAACCCATTTCTGTTAGTTCTAGAAGCTGGGAAGTTGGGTATCCAGTCACCTGCAGATTTCATATTGGGAAAAACCCCTTTGGATTCATGGATGGCTCCTTCTTCCTGCGTCTTCATTTGTTAGGAGGATGGAAAGGCATGGGGAGGGGGCGCGAATAAAATAAACTCAAACTCATTTCCTCAAACCCTTTAAAGGGCACAGTTCTCTCCAGGAGAATTCATGTCCTCATCACCCCCATAAAGGCCCATTTGTAGTGACATTTGAATTGTATTTTGATAAATAAAGACTACCTGAAGATCAGAGAGTAAAACAGTCCCATTGGTCGGCTTTACATACCAGGTTATGGTAACACCTTTAACCCCAGTAGCCATAATGACACTCACCTTTAATCCCAGTAACCACACTAGTTGCCATAGAAACCAGGCAGTGCATGCCTTTAATCCCAGTCCTAGAGAGGATTATAAAATGGGAGGAAACAGTTCTCAACACCTAGTCTTATTCTGAGATTCCAGGAAGCAGGATCGCCATTTCAGACTGAGGTCTAGGTAAGAACCAGTGGCTGGCTGTTTTGCTTTTCGGATCTTCAGGTTGAACCCCAATTTCTGACCCTGAGTTTTTATTAATCGTGCTTCACCCATTTTCTTAAAACTGTTACCTTGTGACTTAAAATTCAGCATGAATTTTAGGTGGGCATGAATATTCATATCAGTCATCAGTGAAAACACTATTGTCCCCATCTGCCCCTCCCCATCTCCTCAAAGTTGATAACCCAGAGACAGGGTGATTTGAAGACAACAAGTATTCTGACTGTTCTGTGGCACAGAATATCTGAAATTTTGTAATAAATAGTGAACAGAAATTTATTGTGATTCCAGGGGCTGAGAAATTTAAGAAAGAAGAGTATCACCCAGCAAGAGCCCTCTTGTCACAACCCTGTGTGTATGTGCGTGCGCATGCATGCATGCATGCATTGTGTAAGCAGCCGTGGGAGAGAACAAGATGAGCCCAAGCCATTCTTTCATGAGTCCACTCCCACAATCCATTCATTAGAAGGCTTCGTTTCCTCTTAACGGTCCCACTTCTTAACAGTGTTGATTGGAAACTAATTTTTAAAAAATTTTATTTAGTTTTACTTTTATGTGTTTGGGTGTTTTCTGAATGCGTATCTGTACCACATGCATGCCTGGTGCCCACAGAGGCCAGAAGAAGGAAAAATAAATACAGACAAACAAAAGCCAAGGGTATTCACCACAAGATCTCTTTCCTACAGGAATGTTAAAGGTTAGTTCTCTAAGCAGAAAGATAAGAAAGTGATTGGTAACATAAAAACATGAGAAAGTAGGAAATTCTCTGGAGATAAAGTAAGCTAAGTAAGGGGCTGGAGAGATGGCTCAGAGGCTAAGAGCACTGACTGCTCTTCCGGAGGTCCTGAGTTCAATTCCCAGCAACCACATGGTGGCTCACAACCATCTGTAATGAGATCTGGTGCCCTCTTCTGGCCTGCAGGCATACATGGAAGGTGAACACTGTATATATAATAAATAAATAAATCAAAAAAAGTAAGCTAAGTAAATCGCATACATTGTTAGTATGAAGTTTAAAAATAAAACCATCAAGATAATTCATTAACGATATACACCACAAAATGTGAAAATCTGCACATCAAAATCAGAAGGGATATTATGAGGTTAAACTGTTTATTATTTTCATGACTGATATTACCATCTTATCATCTTAAAATATCCTGTTTTATGCAAGTGTTATGGTGACCATAAAACAAAAGGCTATAGTGAATTCATGAGAAATAGATAGTAGGGAATCACAGCATACAATAGAGGAAAGCATCAAGTCATGAAGAACAACAATAGAGGAAAGGAAAAAGGATTTGCCACAAAATCTAAAAACAATAAAGGGACAACTTACCTATCAGTAAGTTATCTTGAATGTAATGGATTAAATATCCAACCAGAAGACAGAGAGTGACTGAACGGATAAGAATGCAAAGCTCAACAATATGCTGTCTTCCAGAAACTCACACAGTCTGAAAACGAAAGGATAAAAGGTATTCATGCAAGTGGAAACCGAAGGGTAGGAGAAACAGCTATACCCACATCTAACTCCAAAACTAGAAGGGAGGGAGGGAGGAAAGGCGGGGGAGACGACACTATATAATGATATTGAAATTAATTCATCAAGAATAAACATTATAAAAATGTTGCACATCACATTGAAATACCTAAACAGATTAGCAAATGTTGGGAGCTGGGTTGATCCAAGGCTCTCTTAGAGGCCCTGATGAAAGGACAAAGAGAACAATAGTTTTGTGTCTTTCCCAGGGGCAGACTTGGCAAGGTCTGGTCTGGGACTGGGACCAGGGCCTTGAAGGAATTAAGGTTTTGGCCTGTGGAAACCTGGCTTACCCCTTTCCCAAAAGACAGCAGTTATCAGTCCCAAGCCTGCTGTATGCTCAGTTTGTGGTGCACTTGGGATATCTTGTGTTCCCTTAATTCAACGTTGCTTGATTAGCTTCCTGCTGACTTTGTTCCATTTCCCCTCTGCAAACTGTATGTAAGAAACTGCACTTCTTAATAAATTTGCTTAGCATTAGCTGTCAGCCTATGCAAGACCTCCTGGTTCCAATTTTCCTGTTTTCTTTATTTTTCTCATCCTTGGTTCTCCCCTTTAGGGTCCTGTCACTGAAGAATAACCTGCTGGTCTAGGTCAAGCAAGTACTAAGAGATAAAGATAGATAGATAGATAGATAGATAGATAGATAGATAGATAGATAGATAGATAGAGAACAATAATAGTATCAGTCTTCAATACCCTTTTTCAATAATGGGCAAAAACCCAAACAGATAGTCAGTAAGGAAACATTGGTCTAAACCACACTTTAAGTCAAATAGAACATTCTGTCCTACAACACAAGATATATTCTTCTGTAATATACATGGAACATTCTCTGTGTGAATCATAGGTTAGATGATAAAACAAATCTTTAAAAACTTAAGAGAGTTGACATTATATAAAATATCTTTTTCTGAACATAGTGGTATGAAACTAGAAATCAGTAATAGAAGCCATTTCAGAAGATTCACAGATGTGTGGAAATTAAATGACACACTCCTGACCACCAACAGGTCAAAGAAGGCCAAGATGAGGCTTCAAACCACTGTGGAAAAAGCCATGAGCACATTATACCACAACTTATACAATGCGGCAATGGCAGTTTTGAAGGCAACATAATGGCAAATGCCTACCTCAAAACAGAGAACAATCAAACTACTGTTGGGATAATTTAAGGAGCTGGAAAAGAAACAAACTAAGTCCAAAATTTGCAAAAGAAAGAAAATAATATTCAGTAAAAATGCCCAATAGAAAAAGAATTGGCTTTTTCTAAAAATAAATAAATGAATAAAATTATCAAGCCTATATTATCGAAGAAAAAGGAGGGAAGACATAAGACTCAGCACTGGAAATGAAAGAGGAGATGTCCAACTAATAATTCAGAAATAAACAGCTATTATGATGTATGTGGGCAATTGCATGCTAATGAGTAGGATAATTTAGAAAAAAGAGAAATTCCAAATACTCTAGCAAGACTGAACCATAGAACAATAGAAAATATGAACGCGGAGAGACTGAATTAGTAATTAAAAGCCTTCCATCAAAGAAATTCCAGAACTTGATTGCTTTATTCTAAACCCTACCAAATATTTACATCAGAACTAACGTTAATCCTTCCCAACCCTTTCCCTAAAATGGAAGGTATTAAGGCCTGAATGCTGCACCCCCCCCCACACACCTAAAGCCCCTAGAATTCCATCCCTAGTGCGACAGTAAGCTAGCCCTTTCAGAAGTAAGAATGGGAATACTGATCTTAGGTTAAAGGGAATATTTTTCCCTTTCAACATGTGAGGTTGCAGCAGGAAGGTGCCTTCTTTGAATTAGAACTAGACACTGTAGGACCTGCTGCTTGGCTTCATCTTGCTAGCTTTGAGAACTATGAGCAACACATTTGTATTATTCAGAAATTGTTGCAGCATCCCTAATGAACTAATAGAGAGGGAAAACTTCCAAATTTATTTGACAAAGCAGGCATTAGCCTGACCCCGAAGTCAAAGCCACAGTAAGGAAAGAAAAATTCAGGCCAACATTCCTGGTGAGCATAAATGTAAAATCTACTAGCAACCTGGATTCGACGGTCTTTACAAGGCTCATTTGTCAATCTAGTCAGATCTATCACTGAGACAAAAGGATAGTTCCATATATATGAACCTATAAACATGGTATGTGACTCACAGAATGAAGTAAAAAAAAAACCCCACAATCATCTCAATTTATTCAAAAAAAGGTTTTCAATAAAGTCAATATACTTTTATGATAAAAATTCCTGATAAGTTATTTTTAGAAGGAATATATCTTCCTTCATTCAAGAAAAGATAGAGCAAGCCCAAGCTAATACCACATTCAGTGGGGAGTGGTTAAAAACTTTTCCACCAAGGTCAGAAATGAGGCATGAGAGGCCACTGTTGCCATTTCAGTTCGGTTCAGCACTGGAAATCTAGAGCAATACGGCAAGAGAAGTGAATGAAAAGTATCTAATTTATTATTGGGTTTTCTGTTCTGCCTGGTTCCCGCAATTATTAAGTCCCAACGAAATCACACAGAGGTCTACATTACTTATAAACTGATTGGCCCCTTAGGTCAGGCTTCTTATTAACTCTTATAATTTATATTAGCCCATTATTCTAGTATATGTTAGCCACATGGCTCGGTACCTTTTTCAGTGGGGCAGTCACATCTTGCTTCTTCTGTGTCTGGGCTGGGACTGCAGCGGACTAGGACTTCCTTCTTCCCAGAATTCTCCCATTCTCATTGCCCCACCTCTACTTCCTGTCTGGTTGTCCCACCTATACTTCCTGCCTGGCTATTGGCCAATCAGCATTTATTTAAAATATAATTGACAGAATACAGACCAATGTCCCACACCACTAATTTGGAGAAGAAGCTGAATTGTCTTTTTGCACAGATTTTTGTATGTATTTTGCACAGATAGTACAAAATCATAGAGAAAATACTAGGATTAATAAAAAAAAAATCTAAACTAATAGATGAATCCAGTAGAGCTGAAGTCTACAAAGTCAATGTCCCCAAACCAGTGTCATTTGTTCCCTAATAATAAACTATCTAGAAAATGAATCAAGAAAAAAATCACATGTACAGTAGTAAAAGAGGAATAAATTTAAAGAAGGCTGTAAAATATCTTTACAAAGGAAACTATGAGACATTAATGAAAGAAACAGATACAGATAAGTGGGAAGATGTTCTGTGTTCACGGATTGGAAGAATTAAAATGTCCATATTACTCAAATCTACAAATTCAGTATCATCTCTACCAAAATTTTGCTGGAATTTTTCACAGAAATCGAAAAAGTATCATAAAATTTACATGAAGCCACAGAAGACCCACAACTATCAAATCTTGAACAAGAAGTTAAAACTAGAGACAATATATTACTGGGTCAGCTACTGTACTGCAAACAAACAATCCAACCCATGGTAGTGTCATAAAAAAGTCATGTAGGTCAATGAGTCAGAACACAGAGCCTAGAAATAAAACAACTGAGGGTTGACTTTCAGCAAAGATAGTAAGAACAGAAGTGAGGTAAAGGTAGTCTCCTCGACAGGCATGATGGGAAAGCTGGCTATCCACACGCAGGAGCTAGAAATTCTGACTGGCAGCAGGCTGTCCAAAGGCTCTGTAGGGGGACAGGAGCACCTACCACTAAGGGGTGCACGTGAGTGTGAGGGAGGGGGTGCACACACCTACACAGCCTGTGTGGAGGCTTCTCTCTTACTGCCTATTACTCTCTCTCTCTCTCTCTCTCTCTCTCTCTCTCTCTCTCCAGACAGTGTCTCAATGAACTGGAAGCTTTTTGTTTTAACTTGCCTGCTGGTTGGTGAGTCAGCTCCACAGATCCTTCTGTCTCCACCCTACAATGCCAGGGTTCTAGACATGAGCAGCCATGTTCAGCTTTTTCTCTGAGTGCCAGGGATTTGAACTCAGGACCTCATACTTTCAGAGCCAGTGCTTTCACCTAGTGAGGCATCTCTCTAGCTTGAATAGACATTTCTCAAAAGAAAACATGCTAGTCACTAGTAAGTGTGTATTTGAAAAAAAAAAACCATTTAGCGTCCCTAATTATCAGGGAAACACAAATTAAAACTACAAGAAGCGGTCATTTCTTATATGTGGGAATGGCTGTCACCAAAAAGACTAGTGATACCAAGTGCTGACCAAGAGAAGGAGAGGAAGGAATTCTTGTGCACTGTAAATAGGGATGCCAATGACTATTTACAGAAAACATTGAAGGTCTTCAAAAATTTGCAAATGGACCCTTGGTGGCCACTGAGATCGGATTCGTCTCATTAATACACCTTGTTCCACTCCTTGGGCACCCATGCCTGACCAACCCGATACGTCTGAGATCAAGAAATCTGGTAAGTCGAAATTAAAGACAGAAAGGGAAGGGAAAGGTCTGCTCTCAAAAGAAACGGTTGCCCAGGAGAAGCAAGCTGGTGCGTTGTGAGTGCAGTGTGCAGAGTTAGCCCCACACGCATCGTGAGTGCAGTGTGCATGGTAAGCCCCACAAGCGTTGTGAGTACACTGTGCACAGTACGCCCCACACACATCGTGAGTGCAGTGTGCGTAAGCCCCAGACGCGTTGTGAGTGCAGTGTGCACGGTACGCCCCACAAGCGTCGCCTTCTTGTTTCCATCTTTTAGCTGTAAGATGGAAAGAGTTGGATCAGGTTTAAATGGCTGCTGTCCTTTCTCACCAGAGAATGGGAACTGCTGGTCAGGAAGGCCATGCCTGTCTCTCTGGCCCACCCGCAGCTCAGGCTGGAGGGAAGAAGAAACTGCAGGCTGCAGGAGGGAGAAGGCTGGGTGGGAGGTGGTGAAATCTTGAGTAAAATTCAAGATGGTTCAAAGTGTCCAGCAGGCTATAAAATACAGTTTAGTCAGAGTGCTATTGCTTTATTCAAATGATTTAATTGTTGGGATACACATTTTAAATATCCAAAGAAAAGGCTTTAAAACTTGAAAAAAAATCCAAATGCAACTACCATATGATCTAGTCTCCCCACTGTTGGGGTCATTATCCACAGGAAAGCAGATCAGTATGTCCAGGAGATAACCCAAATCCCACGTAATGGTAGCATAATTCATAATATACAAGATATAAGAGAGAAACCCATATTTATCAATGGATGTGCGGCTGAGGAAAATGTGTGTACCCATGATAGTGTTCAGTCTTTAAAGAGAGGAGTATACATTGTCATTAGAGACAACATGGGTGGGATTGGAGATACTATGTTAAGTCAAATAAGCCAGACACAGAAAGACAAATACTACACAGTATCATGGCTTTTGTTGAGTCTTTAAAAGAAAAGGGACTCACATAGAGTAAACCTTGGTCATGGTCCGCTGGTGTGTGTGTGAGAGATTGAAAGATGGCCAAAGGACTCCAACCTTCAGCTGCATGGGAGGAATAAGATCAAGAAATTTATTGCACATGACAGTTACTATAGTGAATGACAATATGTATTTGAAAACTGATAGTAGATTTTTCAGGGTCCTTTGTAGTGATGAGGTGAGCAGGCCTGCTTTTTCTTCCCACCCAGCTTCCGCACAGCTAGCCCCAGAAAAAATAACACAGAAACTGTATTCATTTAAACACTGCCTAGCCCAATTAGCTCTAGCCTCTTATTGGCTCTCACATCTTGATTAACCCATTTCCATTAAATCTGTGTAGTACCACAAATCTGTGGCTTACCGGGAAAGATGCTAACCTACGTCCGTCTCGGGCCGGAGGTTCATGGCGTCTGCCTGTCTCTGCTTTCTTCCTCTCACAATTCTGTTCTGTCTTCCCCGCCTACCTATGTTCTGACCTATCAGGCCAAGCAGTTTTCTTTATTAATTAACCAATGAAAGCAACAGATAGATAGAAGATCCTCCCACATCAGTCCTTGTCATTAAAGTAAGTGTCAGGACCCTGACAGTGTGTCTGACCCGTGTTGTCTCTACTCTGGGTAAGGAAAACTTATCCACTTTCCTTACCACTTCACAAAGTTAGCTAGTGTAGCGATGCACCAGTTCGTGACTTAATTATTTTGCTATGTATACACAAATCAAAGCATCACTATATACCAATTATATATAATTTTATTTGTAATTAAAATATTAAGTACTTAGCATTAGTGATCTAAAATATTTAAAATAATATTTCATGAAAACGAACACCAAAATCTATTAGGATCATAATCCAGAATTTAAAATACTTTAGTGTGGTCCTGGTGCCTTTCCAACCTATCTCCTGCCTGCATCTCCCCAACCCTCCTGCTGTCTCCAGCCTGGGGTAGATACATTTATCTGTGTGGACTTTCCCAGAAAGAACATGGGTCTGGCTCCTCTTGTAATGTAGTGGCCACACTGAACAAGCAGCAACTAGGACAAAGAAATCTTTTTCTAAAAAGATTTATTTATTTATTTATTTATTATGTATACAGTGTTCTGCCTGCATGTATGCCTGCAGGCCAGAAGAGGGCACCAGATCTCATTACAGATGACTGTGAGCCACCATATGTGGGTGCTGGGAATTGAACTCAGGACCTTGGGAAGAACTACCAGTACGTTTAACCTCTGAGCCATCTTTCCAGCCCCAGACAAAGGAATCTTAAAGCAAATTCATTTTTATTTAACTGTCTCTTTAAGTCTCTACCAAAGTACTCTTTCTCCCAAGACAGAGGTTATAGCTCAAACACTGTCCCTGTTCCTTTCCACTTTTGTTTTCTGTGTATGGGTGTTTTGCCTGAATGCACGTCTGTGTTCTGCGTGTTTTCCTCGTGCCCACATAGGCTAGAATAGAGCATCAGATCTCTTGGAACTGGATTTACAGATGGTTGTTTATCACCAGTTGGGGCTGGGAAAGGAACCTGTGTCCTCTGGAAGAGCAGCCAGTGCTCTTTACCACCGAGGACAACTTTCAAGAGTTGATTCTCTCCACGTGTGTCTCAGGAGAAGCACTCTGGTTGGATTGCCAAGCTCGGCCACAGGTGCCTTTACCTGATGTGCCTTTATAGTCCCAAGACAAGGTAGTAATTGGGAATTGAGAAGGTCAGGCTCAGGAAAGAATTCTAAATCCAGTTCACTTTAAGGCTAAGTCCATCCCCTCCTTCAGCTTGTCTTGGCCATGGGCTTGAAGCCTGGCATTTGAAAGTAGGA
Source organism: Neodon shergylaensis (assembly GCA_025134845.1). NCBI lineage: Eukaryota > Metazoa > Chordata > Mammalia > Rodentia > Cricetidae > Neodon > Neodon shergylaensis. Next base: position 1,340,052 of record JABTXL010006431.1, read on the forward strand.
AGTGTAGGGCCTTACTTTTCCTTGCTTTGTTCTCTCCTTTGCTTCCTCCCTGTTGGGGGAGGCTGCTTGTTCATTTCCAGCCGCTTAGACCCTGAAATAATCGCTCAGAAACTACATTATTTTGCAATACTGTTTGGCCAGTAGCTTAAGTGTATTGCTAGCTAGAGCTTATATCTTTGGTAATCCATTTCCATTATTTTATATTTTACTACAAGCTCATGGCCTTCTGGCAAGGTTCCAGCTGGCAGCTCACATCTGTCTCCTCTGGCTGCTACACGGCTCCTCTTTGACTCCGCCTTCTTTCTCCCAGCATTCTGTTTAGTTTTCCCTGCTTAGCTCTAGTCTGTCCTATCAGATGCCAAAACATCTAGACATAAACACATAGACAGGACTTCCCACACCCCCTCCCAACCCCAGAAGAGTCAGAAGTAGCTGCAGAAGTATCGGCAAAGCTTTAGGTTGATCAGAGCTTTGTGGATAATCAACTTTGTGGTTATTGTTCCAGGCTCATGCCTCTTCGGGGACCCCATGCTCTCCCCCAAGAACTTCCTGTTCCCCACAAATGTCATAATTTCACATTTCTTTATGGTTGAATTGTTGGACCCTGGAGTCCAATTACCAATGAGGAGTTGCCCCAAGAAAAGACTCTCACACCTCAGTTGATGTAAAAGCATGAGGATTTAATTAATTCTGTCGTGACAGGGTCTTTCAGCATTCAAGAAGTCAGAAAGACCCCAAATAGTTGGTACAGGCTACTTTTAAACAAAAAGCCACAGAAACAAGGAGGGAGTCTGGGGGTTGTTTTCCAACTATTGGGATTGGCTTATTCAAAGTGCTGTTAACAATAATTCGTCTGAGCCAAAACTGGAGGGTGGTTGCCACATCAGGTGAGGTAAGAGGAAACATTTGAGGGTTATTTTGACCCCTTCCCAGGGACTTAGTCAAAACATCAGGAACTGAGTCAACATCTTAAGGGTTATGTTGCCCCAATTTTAATAACTAAGTTCGATCTGGAGAATATTCACAAAGACTCTGGGAGATGGAGAGTTTCCAACATTTCAGTACGTGTTTGGGTAATTGTTAGATTCCTGATCTTCCCAGGGGAGGAGGGAAAGCACTAAGGCTGAGAGGCCTCAGAGTTATTTTAAAGTTCTACAGAATATAATCCTATTTATTTATTTATTTATTTATTTATTTATTTATATTGTCTACTTAGTTTTTCAAGTCAGGGTTTTTGTTTTGTTTTGTTTTGTTTTGTTTTTGAGTGTGTGTGCATGTGTAATAGCTCCAGCTGTCCTGGAACTCACTTTGTAGACCAGGCTGGCCTCAAACTCAAAGAGATTCACCTGCCTCTTTCCCTGCCCCCAACCCCCAGTGCCGGGATTAAAGGTGTGTGCCACCACCTCCTGGAGTTGAATACAATACTCTTATGCACACATACATTTTGTTTATCCATTCATCTGTTGACGGACAGTGAGGTTGATTCTATTTTTCAGTTAGTGTGAACTACACAATGAACAAGACCGTGCATGTATCTTTGTGGCGTGCTAACTTAGAGTACTTCAGTACACAACCAGGAGTGGTGTATAGCCAGGCTTTTGCAGTTTTATTTTTTAACTTTCTAAGGAACCTCCTCATTAACTTCCATGGTTAGTGTCAGTGTCAGTTAACAGTCGTATCTGTAACTAGTCTTTCTCTGCACCACAAGTCAACTCCCTAATAGTGACACAGAGGCCTATTACCAATTATGAAAGTTCAGCCTTAACTTAAGCTTGCTCCACTAGCTCTTATAACTTAACCTATATATATATGTAATATATATATACATGTAATATATATATATATATATATATATATATATATATATATATATATAAATTAACCTACATTCTGCCACATGGCCTTTACCTCTCTTCCATTCTGTGTGCCTGACTCATTCCCGGCCTCCATGGCCTCTCCGCTTCTGTTTTTCCCAGTGTGCTCTCTCTCTGTGCCTGGAAGCCCTGGCTATACCTCCTGCCTAGTTATTGCCCATTTAGGTCTTTAGTAAAGCAACCAGAAGGTGTCTTGGAAAAGACACATCTACACAGTGCACTAGAAGATTACTCCACAGCCGGGCAGTGGTGGCGCACACCTTTAATCCCAACACTCGGGAGGCAGAGGCAGGCGGATCTCTGAGTTCAAGATCAGCCTGGTCTATAGAGCGAGTTCCAGGACAGGCACCAAAGCTACAGAGAAACTTTTTCTGGAAATCCGTCCCCCCCCCCAAAAAAGTAAAATTTTGATCAAGTGTTGTGATGCCTCTACCATTGCTCTTGCTGCTCAGGATGCTGTTACTATTCTGGATCTGTGATTCACATAAAGTTCAGGGTTTTTTTTTTTCCAGTTCTATAAAGAATGTCACTGGAATGCTGACGGGAATAACATTTAACCTATTGAACACTTTTGGTAATTCAGCATTTTTACAATACTAATTCTGCCATTCTTTTAAGTGTAGAAGATCTGTCTACTTTCCAGTTTCTTCTTTAGTTTCTTTCTCAGAGTCTTCAGGTTTTTGTCTCCTTGTGCAAGTTTGTTTCTAGTATTTTTCTGAAGCTCTTGTAAGTGGTATTTTTTCTGATTTTTTTCTTGCAAGTTTATCATTGTATAGTTTTCCTATATTGACTAGGAATCTTACTACTCTGCTGGGATGTGTAACAGGTGTGAGAGTTTTCTGGTAGAATATTTAGGGTCTTTCAAAGTATAGAATCACTTTGCCTCTAAGTGGGGGTTCACTCTTTACTATTTGTGTCTTTTTATCTGTTTTGTTTTTCTTTGTCTTGTTGCATTAGGGAAGACTCAGACATTAGACTGGATAAGAGCAATGAGTTTGGACCCCTTTGCTTTGCTCCTAATTTTAGAGGAATTGTTTTCAGATGTTCTCACTTGGCATCGTCTTAGCGATCTGTTTATTGCCAGCAGAACTTAATTCTGTTGAAATATGCTCCTTTAATTCCTAGTTCCTTCGGGGCTCTTACCATGAAGGCATGTTACCTTTGCCAAATGTCTTTGTGCATCTATTAAGATATTAATGTGATTCCCTTTATATAGTGTATGACATTTATTGTCTTGTATTTTGTTGTTGCTGTTGTTTTTTCAAACAGGGTTTTACTGTTGCAGCCCTGGCCATTCTGGAACTCATTCTGTAGATCAGGCTGGCCCTAAACTCAGAGATCTTTTTTTTTTTTTTTTTTTTTTTTGGTTTTTCGAGACAGGGTTTCTCTGTGGTTTTGGAGCCTGTCCTGGAACTAGCTCTTGTAGACCAGGCTGGTCTCGAACTCGCAGAGATCCGCCTGCCTCTGCCTCCCGAGTGCTGGGATTAAAGGCGTGCGCCACCACCGCCCGGCTCTAAACTCAGAGATCTTGACTTTTGCCTCCCTAGTGCTGGGTTTAAAGACATGAGCCATCACAGCTGGACCAGTGTGCACATTTTGAATCACATCCTTGGGATGAAACCAACATGGTCATGGTGTGTGAGCCCTTGAAAATGTTCTTGAATGCAGTTTGTCTTGTTCAGCATTTTCACACGTGTGTACATCAGGGAGATGACCTCGTTTCTTTCTTTGCTATGTTCTCATCCACTTTTGGTATCAGGGCAATGCTGGCTTCATAGAATGAGTTTGGATGTTTGTTGTCCCCTTCAATTTTATGGGATATTTTCAGAAATAGTAGTGTTAAGCCAGACTTGGTAGATAGAATTCAGCAGTAAATCTGTCCAGTTCTAGGTTTTCTTTATGGGGAGACTTTCAATTACTGCTTTAGTCTTGTTGACTATTGTGTGTATGCTTAAGTTATTTAGATATCCTAGATTTAAAATTGGTGGATCTTGAGCTGGGAATGGAGCCACACACTTAAATCCCAGCACTAGGAGGCAGAGGCAGGCGGATCTCTGAGTTCAAGACCACAGAGAAACCCTGTTCCCCCAAACCAAAATAAAATAAGATGGATCTTATGAGCTTAGATACTTATTTCTTCTTGACTTCTTGTTCAAAGTATTTAACAATGATCCTCTTGATTTTATTGCAATATGGGTAACAATCCCTTTTCTTTCCAGTTAGATGTATTTTTTCGAGACAGGAGACAGTTGGATTTTTTTTTTAAATACAGCCAGTTAGCTTGTATCTATAGTTATTGGTGAGTTGAAGTAATTTACATTTTAAATTATTATTGAGAGATTTTACTGAATCATACAGTCTTTTGGTGTCTCTCTGGCTTAGGTTTACATTCCTTCCTTCGTCTCCTATTAGTACTGCATTTGCTGCTTCACTGTGTTGCGTGTGATGGGTTACTTCCTACCTTCACTTGGCATTTGCTTGTATAATCTCTCATTAAATTTATTCCTATACTCCAATGTGGGTCTCTGTCTCTGTCTCCTTTCATCACCTGATGAAGGTTAATATTCAGGAGGATGCCTAAATGTTTTTCTTTGGGTTCTCCTTCTTATTTAGCTTCTCTAGGATCACCAATTATAGGCTCAATGACCTTTATTTATGACTAGAAACCAAATATGAGTGAGTACATTCCATGTTCCTCTTTTTGGGTCTGGCTTACCTCACTCAGGATAGTGTTTTCTATTTCCATCCATTTGCATGCAAAATTCAAGAAGTCCTTGTTTTTTACTGCTGAGTAGTACTCTAATATGTATATATTCCATACTTTCTTCATCCATTCTTCCATTGAAGGGCATCTAGGTTGTTTCCAGGTTCTGGCTATCACAAACATTGCTGCTATGAACATAGTTGAGCATATACTTTTGTTGTATGATAGGGCCTCTCTTGGGTATATTCCCAAGAGTGGTATTGCTGGGTCCAGGGGTAGGTTGATCCCGAATTTCCTGAGAAACTGCCACACTGCTTTCCAAAGTGGTTGCACAAGTTTGCATTCCCACCAGCAATGGACGAGTGTACCCCTTTCTCCACAACCTCTCCAGCAAAGGCTATCATTGGTGTTTTTTATTTTAGCCATTCTGACAGGTATCTTAAAGTTGTCTTGATTTGCATTTCCCTGATCGCTAAGGAAGTTGAGTATGACCTTAAGTGTTTTTTGGCCATTTGAACTTCTTCTGTTGAGAATTCTCTGTTCAGCTCAGTGCCCCATTTTATAATTGGGTTGATTAGCCTTTTACGGTCATTTGTGTGAAGGGCTCTTTGGGGGAACAGAAGATTGTTTATCAGTTGTTTTGTTTGGTCATGTGAGTTCTATTTGTGTCTACAATCTGTTATTGAATGGACCAATCTTAATCTGTTTTTACAGGAAATAAACATCAGGATATCAAAGTTGGGAAAAAATTTATTCCTATGTTCTGAAATTAAGAATTCTTTCCTCTAAAGCCGGGTGATGGTGGCACACGCCTTTAATCCCAGCACTCGGGAGGCAGAGGCAGGCGGATATCTGTGAGTTCGAGACTAGCCTGGTCTACAGAGCTAGTTCCAGGACAGGCTCCAAAGCCACAGAGAAACCCTGTCTCGAAAAACCAAAAAAAAAAAAAAAAAAAACAAAAAACAAAAAACACCCCCCCCCCCAAAAAAAGAATTCTTTCCTCTAGATAAAGCATTCTTTTAAGTATCCTCTGCAGTGATAGGTTTGTGGTCTTAGTTTAGTTTGTCTTCAAATTTCTTTATTTCTCTGTCCGTTTTAAAACAGCTTTTCTGGATATTGTAGAGAGCAGATGAAGTCCTGAGTGAATGTGTTTTGCTGACAATAGTGAGGCCATGTCAAAAAGATCTCAATGCCTCAGACTCATGGGAACATGAAAGCCTTCCTCAGGTCTGGCTCAGGGAAATGGAAAAGCCTTCCTATGATCAGTGTGTAAATGTTGACAGTGTGTATCATTGGGATATGGAACTCTGGGGATCCCTGTGGGGGCTATCTCGATTACACTGAGATAGAACAACCCCTTTTAATTGTGGGCAAGACCATTCTCTGTTTAGGGGACCCTGGACTGTGTAAATGGAGAAAAGGAACTCAGCAATATCTTGCATTCATCTTGCTCTGTTCCCTGAATGTGGGTGTCATACAGCCAGGCTCCATCTCCTGCCACCACGCCCTTCCTTCCTGCTGTCATGTCCTCCCTGCCATGGTAGACAGTAACTGTCTTAATTAGGGTTTTATTGCTGCGAAGGGACACCATGGTCACAGCAAACTCTTATAAAGGAAAACACTTCATTGGGGACGGCTTACAGGTCAGAGGTTTAGACCCATCATAGTGAGAAGCATGATGACAAATAGGTAGACATGGCACCAGAGAGGAGCTGAGAGTTCTGCATCTGGATTGGCAGAGAGCAGGAAGGGAATGCTGGGCCTGGCTTGAGCATCTGAAACCCCAAATCCCACCCACAGTGACACACTTCCTCTAACAAGACCACACCTCCTAACAGTCCCACTTCCTGTGAACCTATGGGGGGTCATTTTCATCCAAACTACCACAGTATCCTTCCAGAACTGTGATAAAATGATCCATTTTTCTTAAGTTGCTTCTGCTGGGGGATTCCAGCACAGCAGCAGGAGAGAGACTACTCAGTGTTGCTAACTCTTCATTCGTGTTGCCATTTTCTCTCATCCATTGTGCTGACACCCTGTGCCACTGGCCTTCTTCTCCTGTCCTGGGTTGAATTCATCTGCCTGTGAGGTCACTGACTCTTTTCACTAGCATGCTTTTTAATTTTTTTTTCTGAATGTGTTTATCTATGTCAGCATCTTTACATCTGGTAGTGGAGGCTTATGACCAGCTAAAGGAGTTACGTTGATGCTGCCTTCTTTTTGCATGTGTCTTGGATTTCTGTTATGGCTTGCACACGTTTGTTTGGAAATCGCTTAGGGATTTGTTTGGGTGCCATCTTCTGAAGCAGCCTGCTCTTGAATGCTCAGTCCCAGCATCTTCAGTGAAAATTAAACAAACATTTGGATGAGGCGTCTGCTTCGGCCGTGCTGGGGAGCTGAGTGGCTGGACCATGCTCTGCTTGGCTAGCTTCTTTCTGGGGTGTTGCTCGCCATTTCCCTCACATAGTCCAGCTATTCTCTGGCTGCTTTTGTGAGTTTCCACAGCTCTCCCACTTTCTCTGTCTAGAAAAGACTGTATTCTCTCTTGTACTGACTCCTCTCCTCAACTGGGGCACGAGGAGGCAGACCCTCACTTGGTGTCTTGCCCGAGAGTCTCCTGTCTGATTTAAATGAGTGTTTTTATTTGTTTTCAATATTAAAAAAAGAGAGATTTTTCGATAAGATTCTGAATTTCTAACTTTGTTGGAAATTTGAAAATCTTTGGCACCTCTAAGATGCATTTCCACGTTAGAATGGGCTGGAGGAGGCACAGCACATGATCCTGCTGCCTCTTCTCATGAGCTTTCCAGCCAGCCATGGTTGTGGGCATTTGGAACATCTGAGCAGGCCTCTTGCTCATTAAAAACAAACAAACAAACCGTTCACTTTGTCTGTGAGTTGCTAGAGTCTGTCTTTAGTTTTTTTCTAGCAAATTCCTCCTCAGGCTGATTCCTGCCTGCTGCATTAGTTGCTTTCCTTGTTGCTATGACAAACATGACGTAGGGTTTATTTCGGCCTACAGCTGGCTGAGGTGCTGTCCGTCGCTGTGGGGGAGGCACAGTAGTGTGAGGTGCAGCTGCTGGCCATACTCTCACGTTCAGAAAGCAGAGGGAGAGGCGAATGCCTGTGCTCCGCTTGCCTTCTCCTTTTTCTTCTGTCTAGAGCCCAGCCCCCGAGCTGGTGCCACTCACATTCAGGGTGAGTCGTCCACTCTAACTAACCCGGTCTCAAAACGCTATCACAGATATGACTGGGACTCACTCCCTGCAGGCTTCAAGTTGACAATCGGTGTTAACCACCACACCTACTGTAGTTAATAACATCTTAAATCAAACTTTCCCTACCCAAATTGAGACATGCTCTCTCCATTTGATTCTGACTTATATAGGGCGACTAGAACTCCTTCTCTGATATGCTTTCAGGAAGTAGCAAGGACAAAAATCAGAAAGAGAGAGCCTTAGATTAGACATTGTCCATTTGGATCCCAATTCTGTCTTTTCTTACGTGGGCTTAGACAAGGCAGGACTTTTCTGAACATGGATGTTATCTATACAATAGGAATATTATGTCTACCACACAGGATATTCTTAAAGATTAGAGCCAATACTCACAGATAGAGATGAGAATAACACAGCGATCAACACTCAATAACTTAGTAAGCCAGTAACAATGGCGAGTGATCGAGAGCTGAATGGGGGAGTGAGGGAGAGAGAGACAGAGAAAGCAAGCAGATAGTGATGGCTCAGGAAGGTCCTTGAGTATTGGCTGTATTTGGCAACTCATCATGAACATACTGTCCAGTCTTCAGCTCTGAGGATCCATTTCATCCATGCTCTAGCAGCGTCCACACCTGGAGACTGACTTACGTCAACATAGCTCACATGGCTATTTCAGTCTTTAGGGTAAATGAAATGACTCGCTTTTCCAGGAATCAGTCTGTTACTCATGCCGCTCCCTGTTGTGAAGTTATAAAATGATTACTTATCATCAATTTCAGTACCACTATACATAGAGATAGCAACCTTAAGCTACAAAATATCAAGCATCTGTTGAAGAAAATGCAGACACTGTAATATTACAGGCATAGCTGTAATACTTTGACAATATCTCAATAGTGTACCAGTTAGGTATTTTCATGTATTTGCTTTCTCTGTTTGAGACTTTTTGTGCTTGGTAAACTGTGAGGACTAGAATCAGGAATAGATGTTGTAAAGGAGTCATAGGGGTTAATTAGTGGATTGCCAAGTAGACGACAGTCAGCATCCCTAGATCTGAAAGCTGCCACCTGGGGACCTTTAAACAACGCCACTGGAGAAGCAGAACTGTGACAGGCAGGGCCTGCCTGTGTCCTGAGAGGGTCTTCCCGGTTTGTCTTTGGGTTGGGCAAGTGGAAGAAGCATCCATTCATTCTCTTTGGGGAAGCCTCCTCCAGGCAGCAAGGTTTTATTCGGAGCATGTATCTGGAGTGTGGCTGACTACCTGAAGAGTTACAAAGGCACACAACGGTTACTCAAGCATTTGTATACCGACAAAAGGAGACTCGGTTAGAAGAGTTGTCAGAGACCCGACTGTCTGTATTTGTCCTTCACCAAACAGCAGAGAGCAGTCTGCAGAGAATGCAGCCTGTGTGGTTTTGATGTACTACGTGGCTTTATACAGTACAGAATAAACAGGTCATTCTAATTACAAAATAAGGGTCACAACGTGCCCAGTCAGAGAATGGAAAACAGTAGGTGTGCTCATCCTTGGAATCAGAGAAACAAGGTAGCTATGGGATGGAGAGAAGGCTTCTATGTCTGCTGGGAGCGGCGCTGAGACATCCCAGAGGCATCTGTCAGTGTTGTGATTTGAGTTGGAAATGCCCTCCAAGGACTCATCCCTTGATGGGCGCATAATCTGATGGGCTATGGGAGGGAGTGACAGACACTGAAGGAGAGGGACTTAGCTGAAAGGAGATGGCCCTAGAGGACTGTAACCTGTGGCTTCCAACACATTCTCACTCACTTCTCTCTCCCCCTCCTTCCCTGCCCAACCACCATGGACTCAGCAGAGTAGCCATGTGCCATCATTCTCCACCAAGATGCTCCGCAGAATGGACTCAAATGACCCTGGACTGAAACGTCTGAAGCCAGGAGCCCAAATAAGCCTTCCTCTCTCCAAATGGACTTCCTTAACTGTGCTTTCATAGGGTTGGGGGCCGGGTGACATATTAAACCAACACTACCACCGTTGTGTGCCCTTGTTGCAGGCCGGGTGACATTTTTTTTTAGAAAGTTCTACAATGCAAGGAACGCTTTATTTATTTATCTCCCGAAAATTCAGTGCAAGCCTAGCGTCACCTGCATTTCCCCTAGCCACTTCCACATTATTTTCAGCACATGGATGCCAGGGATAGTGCTGTTGATACTAACATCAGGGCAAAGAGGAGCCGTGTCATTGGAGGTGGACTTCTCTTCAGTGGGGATGAACAGAGATACCCGTGCAATGTTTGATATTTCTGATTTCAGGTTGGACTTATCCACAGCCCGGATAGCAATGAAGACATCGGTGCCATTTCCAAAACTATCATCTTCCAGTTCAAACTCAAAGATTTCCTCAGAGTTGGCCTCCTTGGGGATGAGGTTGGTGGTGTTCACTTGGATGGAGGTATTGAACTTGTCTCTGAGATCAGCAATATTTGTGCTTATTTGGATGATGTACTTGGAAGCTAAAATGTGTGAGAGAGAGATGGGGGTGAGAGAGGGAGGGAAAGAGAGGAGTGAGAGAGGCTGCGACTTGTAATTCTCAAATCCTGAGCTTTAAAAACCTGTTAGGGATTACATCATCATCTCACGAAGTTACCATGAATAGACCGTATTCACAAAGATTGTCATCTCCTGTGTGCATTTGTTACTCTTGACAAAGTGGATATAAAGCCGCTCAGTGATTGCCTAAAGCCTCTGAGCATAGATAGGGCTTGGCTGAAGAAGGGTGGTTTGGGTGCTAGTGTTTCCTGAATGTTAACGTGCTCAGATGATCTTTTTTTTTTGTTTTTTGTTTTTTTGTTTTTTTTGTCATTAATATATTTGTATAATTGTGTTGAATCTACAGAGTACATTGTACAGTATTTTAATAATATTAAATAGATCAATCAATGAACATGAGCTATTTTTCCATTTCCTCTTCAATTCTTTCATCAGGGGTTTTCCACTTTCCAGATAAGGTGATGTCCCTGGTTAAATGTTCTTCTTATTTATTTATTTATTTATTAAAGATTTCTGACTCTTCCCCGCCACCGCCTCCCATTTCCCTCCCCCTCCCCCAATCAAGTCCCCCTCCCTCGTTAGCCCAAAGAGCAATCAGGTTTCCCTGCCCTGTGGGAAGTCCAAGGACCACCCACCTCCATCCAGGTCTAGTAAGGTGAGCATCCAAATTGCCTAGGTTCCCACAAAGCCAGTTCGTGCAGTAGGATCATAAACCCATTGCCATTGTTCTTGAGTTCTCGGTAGTCCTCATTGTCCACTATGTTCAGCGAGTCCGGTTTTATCCCAGGCTTTTTCAGACCCAGGCCAGCTGGCCTTGGTGAGTTCCCAATAGAACATCCCCATTCTCTCAGTGTGTGGGTGCACCTCTCGCGGTCCTGAGTTCCTTGCTCGTGCTCTCTCTCCTTCTGTTCCTGATTTGGACCTTGAGATTTCTGTCTGGTGCTCCAATGTGGGTCTCTGTCTCTGTCTCCTTTCATCGCCTGATGAAGGTTAAAATTTAGGAGGATGCCTATATGTTTTTCTTTGGGTTCTCCTTATTTAGCTTCTCTAGGATCACTAACTATAGGCTCAATGTCCTTTGTTTATGGCTAGAAACCAAATATGGGTGAGTACATCCCATGTTCCTCTTTTTGGGTCTGGCTTACCTCACTCAGGATAGTGTTTTCTATTTCCATCCATTTGTATGCAAAATTCAAGAAGTCCTTGTTTTTACTGCTGAGTAGTACTCTAATATGTATATATTCCATACTTTCTTCATCCATTCTTCCATTGAAGGGCATCTAGGTTGTTTCCAGGTTCTGGCTATTACAAACAATGCTGCTATGAACATCGTAGAGCATATACTTTTGTTGTATGATAAGGCCTCTTTTGGGTATATTCCCAAGAGTGGTATTGCTGGGTCCAGGGGTCGGGTGACATTTTAAGATGACACTGCCACCATTGTGTGATCTGTCTGCAGGGCTGTTTATTGCATCTCCAGACTGGTCATGTTTGGTGTTTAGGAGTGTGGTCATGGGCATATTTAAGGCAATGTGTAGAGAGAGATGCTACACGGGGAGCTGTTTGTAAGATGACAATAAGAGATTGGAACCTTAATAATCTGAGTCAAGAACTCTCAGCAAGATAACGTGACAATGATTTGTGGAGCAAGTGGGCTTTTCTTGTGGGCAGCTAGGGGAAATTGAGAGTGAGTTCCAATAAAAGGCTGGACTTCGTGCAGCCATAGAGGACAAGTGGAGGCACCAGGTTTTGTTTTTCAGTATTAAAGGCCAGAGAATTTGAGCACTTGTCTGAGTTACTTTTTTTTTAATTGTTGTGGAGATACGTGACCAAGGCAACTTATTAAAAAAAACAAAAGCATCTAATTGGAGCTCAACTTTCTAGAGGGTAATAGAGTTCAGGACCATCACGCAGGAAGCATGGCAGCAGGAGTCAGGTACGGTGCTGGAGCAGTAGCTTACATGTTGAGACAGCAACACAATGCAGAGGGAAAGAGAGGAGGCTTCTGAAACTTCAAAGCACACCCCCAGTGACACACCTCCTCCAACAAGGCCACACCTCCTATTCTTTCCAAACAGTTTTACCCTACTAGGGACTACACATTCAAATATGTGAGTCTATAGGAGCCGTTCTCATTCAAACTATTACTTCTGTGCTATATACAGCTATACATGTTAATGACACAAACTGAAGAACTCACCTCAAGTGTCAAAGCCAGCAGCTCAGTCCTAGCGTGGCACCAGGGAGGTGGCATTTCCCAACCATTGACAATGAGCAGTAGCACAGGAAGGACATGGGCTCTCCTCCATCCCCAACCTTGCCTTCCCTCCAGAGAAAATGGAATATCCCTGGGAATGGCGTCAAACAGCCTTGCCCATCATTCACGCAGGCGTCGGCTCTCGGGAGCTCTTCCTCTGAGCACAGCTTGCCTCGTGGCTCCCGCAGCTCAACAGCCTTGATGTTTTTCTGCTACAGTTTCTATGCCTGGTCTGACTCACACTGTACTGTCTGTTACCCTTTGATCATGAAGAAACTGCCCATCCCGTCCTCATTAGGACCTCAAGTTTCCCTTAAACCAATCTATTTGCAATCTTCTCCATGTTGACATCCGGTTATGCCAGCACCATCTGTTGAAGATGCTTTCCCTTTTCCATTGTACCATTTTGACTTCTTTGTCAAAAATCAGGTGTTCATAGGTGTGTGGGTTAATGTCAGGGTCTTCAGCTATGTTCACAGCAGCATTATTCATAAAAACCAGAACCTGGAAACAGCATAGACACCCCTAAGCAAAAGAATGGATAAAGAAGGGCTGGAGAGAAGGCTCAGAGGGTAAGAGCACTGGCTGCTCTGCCAGAGGTCCGGAGTTCAATTCCCAGCAACCACATGGTGTCTCACAACCATCTGTAATGAGACCTGGTGTCTTCCTTGCCAGCAGTACATTGTATGCTTAATAAATAAATAAATAAATAAATAAATAAATATTTAAAAAAAGAATGGATAAAGAAAATGTGATACATATATACAAGGGAGTATTACTTAGCAGTAAAAAACAATAACATCATGAAATTTGCTAGCAAATGGATGTAACGAGAAAAAAACATTCTGAGTGAGGTAACCCAGACTCAGAAAAACAAACACAGTATGTATTTACCCATAAGTGGATATCAGATGTAAAGCAAAGGATAACCACACTACAATCCAGAGAAGCTAGGTAACAAGGAGGACCCTAAGAGGGATGAATGGACCGCCTTGGGAAGGGGAATTAGATGAGATCTCCTGGGAAAACTGGGTAAACTGGGTAAACTGAAGGGGCAGTAAAGGGGAGGATGAGAACACAAAGGAATGGGATGGTCAAGTTGCGTGAGGGGCAGACAGGGAGAGCAATGAAAGAGATATCTTGATGGAGGGAGCCATTATGGGGTTAAGGAGGAACCTGGTTCTAAGAAAATTCCCAGGAATTCACAAGGATGACCCCAGCTAGGACTTCTAGCAATAGTGGGGAGAAGGTGCGTGAAATGGCCTTCCCCTTTAAGCAGATTGGTGAATATCCCAACTCTCATCCTAGAACCTTCATCCAGTAATTGATGGAACCAGATGTAGAGATCCACAACCAAGCACTGAGCCAAACTCCAGGAATCCAGTGGAAGCGAGGGAGGAAGGGATATATGAACCAGGGAGGTCAAGATCATGAAGAAAAAGAAACACAAGAATTCATTAACTACCAAATCATAAAGGTTATGCAGTAAAAACAAGCCTAACAACTGAGCTGGGGTTTTCACCACTATTGATAGGAGTCCTAGTTGAATTGGTAAGGATTTCTGTATGTTGGTAAAAATCTAAGATTATTTTTGTTAGAACATACTGTACATATGTTTCTACTCTTATTTAAAGTATTGTACCTATGCAGTTCATTTAAAAATGTAACATAAAGTTCTAGTCCTTGAAAACTATTATTAAAAATTGCAGGTTATTAGCCATTTATAACAATTAGTCTTGTAGTCATGTTAGACATGTTTTTAAGGTCAAATAGAGTTATATTTTTAGATAGATAGGGGATCCTCACACACTTCAGAGATCTACAGAATATGATATTTAAGATATTTTAATAGTAAGGCTGTTCACCATAGTGAGATATGTCTGATCCTGGCAGCACCAATCTTTAGTACCTACTTCAGAGAAGATGATGGGTCTCAAAGAATCTCCATGTGAAGTTTGTTTTTAATGTGGCAAAGCTAACTACTGGGCAAGAAACTGTCCTTGCCTCAACTGCTGACAGTATACTATCTAACTTGGACATGTAGGAAACAAAGGAAGCTGACTGCTGAACTTTGCCAAGACAAGGTAGGTCAGTCCTTCAAATTCCTGCTTCACAGAAAAGTCTGTCAGATATTCTAGGAGCTGAAGATGGATGGCCCAATATTGCAGAGGAACTTGGTTGACTATCCAGGTAGCCAGCTGTCTTTGTCATTTCTAGAGTTCTGAAAGTTGCCTGCTCTCCACTTCCTATTTACTCAGGTAATTTATATCCTTATGTCTCTAATGGTGTTGAATACTAGATAGTTATACTTTTGTTGTTGCTGTTGTTACCAGATTAAGAAAAGAAACTTGTAAGAGATATAAAGTTTATAAGGTTGAGAGACATATAAGCTTAAGTTGTTTATGTAAAAACTATTTTAAGGTCTTCAAGGATACTTTTAGGTTGGTAATACAAGTTATGATAAAAAGTAGTTTAGGCATAAAACTTTAGACTCATCAAGATAGGATAGATAATAGAGTGATTTCTTCAAATTTGCCAAATACAAATGAATTAGACATTGTGAGTGTAATTATTACCTGACAATTGTTCTTATTGTATACAGTTTTCTGTGTTAGAGTTAAACCCCTTCCATTTTATTTAGACAAAAGGGGGAGATGTTGTGGGATATTTATACACTGCTTGAAGATATGCCTACATTTTATATTACCTGCCTAAAGCACCTGATTGGTTTAATAAAGAGATGAATGGCCAATAGCTAGACAAGAGATAACAAGTGGGACTTCTAGAGAGAAAGGGGTACTCAGGGGATAAATATAGGTGCATGTATCTCACCAGCAAGACTTGGAGCAAGTCATATGCTTGGTACTGAGGAGAGGTAACGAGCAACATGGAAAAATGTAGATTCATAGAAATGGGTTAATTTAACTTATGGGAGTTAGTTGGAAACAAGCCTAAGCTAAAGTCAAGCTTTCAGAATTAATTATGTCTCTGTGTTATTATTTGGGGGTTGGTGGTCAAAAAAAAGTTCAACAAGAAAGACTTACTACACTATTATATCAATTGTTGGAGGTCAATAGATGAAGTTCTTTAGGGAGCAACTCACTATGGTGTGCTGTCCTAGAGTTTAGTAGTTTTGGGGAGGTAGTGAGTTATTCTGGTCTCCTAGTAAGCATATGACTCTGCCCCACAGTGGGCTATTGAGTTTTGGGTAGGGTGACTTTGACTTTGTCTCCTGAGCTTTGCCAGTCAGGTCTCCTGCTGCTGATGGAGGTCAGACTCCTGTGATTTCATGCTCAGTCCCTCTTCAGTCAACCCTTAAAAAAATCATCTATTCCTCCATTCTCCTTCCTTACTGTGGTGTGATTTAAGGGAGTTTCTGGACCTTTCCTAGCCTTATTATCCCCCATTATAAAAGGGGCTGCACTTATGTCATGATTTCAATGTAAAGAGTAAAGAAAGGGTCACATGTAAATCATTTGAGCATAGTGACCAGCAAATAGGAGGTGACTGATGACCATAGTCCTCTCCCCCTTCCTCTTCTATCTCCTCCCCTTCCTCTTTAATCCCCTCCCTCTCCTCTTCCCCTCCTCTCTCCTATGGCTTCCAATATTTATAGACATGTTAGATTTGGCACTGTACTAATTTCATGGATGATTTTCATTCTGAAGAAACCATGTCTCCTCTTTACAAAGGACAGCTTGCTGTGCTTTGGGCACAATGGGAGCTCAGTGCTTGCAGCTGGGATTCTTGGAATGCTGAGAACAGTAGTGTACAGCAGGGTGGCCAATGGACCCTGTAACCCTGCTGAGGTCCATGGGGCAATCAGTTAAAGCCACGGTAGGACTGTGTTTCCAAGGACCCTGTATATAGTTCTTTAAAGCTCTTTCCTCTGCCAGTCCATGCCAGAGATGGACAGAAAGACAGGTAGACAGTAGGAAGTAAAAAGGTACTTTAAGAGTCTCCTCTCCTCAGTTCTTTTAAAATTTCATTTGGGATTTTTTTGGTAATACTTACTGCTACTAGAATAAAGAGTAGTTTTATGTATGAATGGAAGTCACACACTGAAGGAACCTATCTATCCATCCATTAAATCCATCTATTTTTCCATCCATTAAATCTATCTATCTATCATCTATCTATCTATCTATCTATCTATCTATCTATCTATCTATCTATCATCTATCTATCTATCTATCTATCTATCTATCTATCTATCATCTATCTATGTATCTATGTATCTATCTATCTTCTTCATCATCTATTATCAGTCATCTAGCTCTCTTGACTGTAGAGCAATTGTCATAAGAGTCAAGCATATTTCTTTTGCCCCACCCAGTGCCACCCCAGACTTAAAAAGTAACTCATGGTGTTGGGGGGCAATTTAACTTAAGACAATTTAACTTTAACACAATTTAACTTTTCTAATATGAGCTTAATAAAATAATTATGCTCCCCTCAGTTTGAGGAATAAAGGAACAAAAGGGGGAGCAAGGTTGAGGAGATAAGTCAGCCTCTGGTTAGGGAACTCAAGCATGTCAGAATGTTCAGGGCGGCAGGCTGCTGGCTTCTCGTGAGTGAGGACTTAATGAGCCTCAGGGGAACCAGGGCCAGGTAGAGCTAATGATCATCCACTTTAATAATCACATCCAGTGAGGGGGATACCCTGCAGAGTCCCACGCTGGGACATCTATCTCTCCTGGAGGAAAGGGGAAGGCGAGTGGCCAGCTGAATGCACACCATTGCTTGGGTGTAAATAGAGGGGACATTTTGAGTACCTGCTGATGATGGCAAGGAATATGGTATGTACCCTGGTAAGACCTCAGAGGAGTCTGTCTTTCCTTGGTCCTAACCACTTGGAATACCTTCACATTTTCTTCGAACTTTGGTTGTGGTCTACCCAATCCGGATACCTCTCTAAAACAAGGATCTTTCTTACCTTGAACATCAGAAGACAGTAGAATTAATTAAGCTGAAACGAGCCCATATTCTGGGATTAGAAGTTTGTATACAGTTTACCATATAACTAACTCATGCATAAATGCACGCAGTTACAATCGAGAAAGGTTAACTGACAGTCACCAACTCTATAGCTCTTTCTTCCAAATTAGCACATTCCCCTCTGAAGGGGGAGTTCATAAGATTCAGGAAGCCGAAGAAACTTCCAAGGTTAAGGAAGTTATGGAAACTTACAAGACTCAAATATCCCAAAGTAACAGGATTTGCCAGCCTCCTCCACAAGGTGTTGAACATGGTAGCCAGCAGCTGGCAGGGAAGGCTCTTCCTGGGTAGCTGCCTGTAGGAGGGCAGGGAGCCCAGGGATGCGGTGTTCTGAGTCATCATTCAGGCTGGGATTGGGCCTTTCAGAGTGCTTTAACTGGGTGGTCCTGGCTTGGGGTTTCCTATCAGGCTACCGTCTGGTCAGTCAGTACTAAAAGCTTGCCTGGTGCTGGAGGTTCTGCTCTCAAGGTGGTTTATTCACATGACTGTTGGCAAGAGGCCTTTGTGCCCTCCCAGAATGCTGGGTATGCTTTATGGCAAGGCATAGCTATGTTCCCTCCGAGTGAGCAATCCAAAACAGGCAGAAGATGCAGGTCACGTTGATCCTGGAGGCAGGTGTGGTGGTTTGAATAGGAATGGCCCCTATAAAGTCAGGTGTTTGAATACTTGGCCCATAGGGAGTGGCGTTATTAGGAGGTGTGGCCTTGTTGCAGGAAGTGTGTCACTGTGAAGGCTGATTCTGAGGTCTTATATGCTCAAGCTAAGCTTAGTGAGACAGTCTCTTTCTGCTCCCTGTGAATCAAGATGTAGAACTCAGCTACCTCTCCAGCACTATGCCTGCCCTCACACTGCCTTGCTTCCTGCCATGATGATAATGGACTAAACCTCTGAACTATAAGCCAGACCCAATTAAATGTTTTCCTTTGTAAGAGTTGCGTGGTCATGGTGTCTCTTCATAGCAATAGAACCCTCTCTAAGAAAAAGTCTATGTGGTGTGGCAGGAAAAGAGATGGACTCTTTCTGAGAACACAGTTGACTGGATTTTGTCTTTAGTATTCCACACTGTCTAGCATCCCATGTGATTTCCTCATTTAGGAGCTCTACTTTCAGGATCTGGCACTAAACTGCCCAAGTGTAGTGACCTTGATCTGCTTTCTCAAGTGTTCTATCTTTAGTGTCTAGCACGGTGTCTGACATATAGCAAGAGCTCAAGTACCTAGCTCATGAATAAGTGAGCAGAAAGCTATGCGAAGCTCTGTCTGTGTGCCCTGATTATTATTCCGAAGCCGCTCTCCTCTTAGATTACAAGGAGACGCAGCTCCCAGAGCCCTCTGCAGTTCTCTGCCAGTCTACGGCCTGGCTGTTTTCTGACCCAATCTATTTAGTCTGCTTTGCTGGAGCAAGTAACTTCCTGATAGAGCTGATCTAAAAATAAGTTCTTCCTCATTGGAAATACATACACACACCATATAAAACAGACACTTATGTAGACACACACATATACACAGAGCCACACTATACACACATACAACACACACTATCCAAACAGACACACAAAGAGACAGATACACACACACATATACAGACACACATACACACATACACATACATACACATACCATAGACACACACTCATACATATACTCACATCATACTGACACATACATGCACATACCCAGACATACGCCACCCAAATAGACACATACATATACATGCATATACATACATATACACACAACATACAGACACACACATACACACTTCATACAGATACACACATATACACACACACACCATACAGACACACACATACATGCATATACAGATACACACACCATATAGACACACACACCATACAGATACACACACATACACGTATACACACCACAAATGCACATATACATACACACAGACACACGCAGAAACATATATACACACACACAGATTGAGACAATGATGATAATGATGATTTTAATGCTTTATGCCCAGTATATGAAAAAGTAATGAGCTCACTCACAGTGTCTTCCGACCCAATCCGTTCTCCAGGAAGGAGGGAGGGGTGGAGCTTAGACAGAGTCAAGGGAAGGGCTCTGCACGAGGGCAGCTGCATGAAGACCAAGGGGATAGCATCTGTTCTGTGAGGGAGGAATCTGAAACATCTGGTGGCCATTCTCCTGTCCCCAGAGGTCAGGGATTACTGAGCAGAGAGGCAGCAACTGTTCTCCTACTGCTAGGTCTCAGGAGCAGACACTCTGGTGCCCGAGGTGCTGGGAGTTTCAGCGGAGGGGCGTGTCACAAGAGCTGGCAGCAGCTGTGAAGGGCAGACAGACGGAACTGGCGAACTGGCGAGGAGAAGAGGGCTGCTTCTCTTCACAGTGAACCCTAGCTGCATTCCTGTGTCGATCCTGACTTCAGCAGCTCACAATGACTCCCTCAATCTTTCCCTTTCCCCTTGCTTTCCTCCTCGGTCTGCGGCAGGCTTTGCTCTACCTTAAAACCACTTCACTCCCAGGACCACCTTTTTCAGACCTCAGCCTCCCCCCCCCACACACACACAGAGCTCAAATATTAAATGACCTATTTGGACAGCTGTCCTTCTCCTCCATCAATGTGGTCATTTATTAACTTATTTGCTATTAAAAGAGCTGCCAAGAGAGAAGGCTAAGCCGGTCAGATGAGAATCTGGAAGTCACGAACATGCAGGAGATGCGTCAGGACAAGTGTGGAGTGGCAAAGAAGAGGAAGAGCATGGGTCCATAGAGAATAGCATTTCCCACATGGCCAACAGGAAGCAAGTGCTGGACGAGGATGCTCCCAAACAGCTCAGGTTCTGAACGAATCAATGCCTCCTAGACCTGTCCTGCCACTTCAAAAGCAGAGTGATGGATTTGTAGGAGGGTGGCTCCATTTTGTTGAAACTAGAACAAATGAGATGAGGCCCTTGTGATATTTGGCTTTGGCTGTCAACACACATTCTTTATCCTCTTCAGCTCACACCTAGGACCCTGTGTACCAGAAACCATTATTAAGCATCAGAGCAGGGACCACCAAGTTAGCAGCCCTCTACGTGAGATGATTTGAGAAGCCCTTTCTGGCTTTCTCCCGTAGCTAGTGCCTGAAATCATTCTTCAAGAGAAAGCCATCATCAAGGGCCTCAGGCAGCTTCTGCTTTGATGATGATGATGATTATTATTATTTTAAATATTTATTATGCATACAATATTCTGCCTGTGTGTATGTCTGCAGGCCAGAAGAGGGCACCAGATCTCATTACAGATGGTTGTGAGCCACCATGTGGTTGCTGGGAATTGAACTCAGGACCTTTGGAAGAGCAGGCAATGCTCCTAACCACTGAGCCATCTCTCCAGCCCCTATTATTATTATTATTATTTACTTTTTTTACTTAGCATCCAAGATAAGGTGTTCCATCACAACTTATTCATATATATGTATATACTGCTCATATTCACCCCATTGCCCTCTCTGACCTTCCCTGTCTCCTCCCACTGGTTCTTTCATCTTTCTCCCACACACATGGGTGCACACTCACACACTGTACATCCACATACACACTCAGGCACACACATGATTACACACACAGACACACAATTTAAGCCTAGATTCCCCCTCCCCCCCTGTGGCTTCTGCTTCTAATTGGCTATAAAATCTGGGGCCAGTCAACCTCCTCTCAGATCTTTCCTTTGAAAAATGAGAAGATTAAACAAGGGATTTAAAAATCCTGACATCCCCTAGCTTTCCATGAATCTGACTTCGTAAAGGATTGCTAAACAGGGGCTGTGGAGATGGCTCAGCAGTTAAGGGCGCTCAGTGCTCTTCAGAGAACCTGGGTTCAGTTCCCAGTATCCACATGGTGCTTCACAACCAACCATAACTCCAGTTCTGACCTCCTTGGGCACCAGACACACAAGAGGTGCACATACATGCAGACAAGACACTCAGGCACAAATAAAATGTCAAATTGTTTTCTCAAGGGTTGCTAACTAAGCCAGACATGGTGGCACTAACCGTTAATCTTCACATTTGTAAGTAGGTCTTTGTGAGTTTTAGGCCAGCCTGGTTTATATAGTGAGTTCCAGGACAACGAGAGCTACATAGTAAAACAGAAGGAGGAGGAGGAATAATTAATTGCTAAGTTGTCTGAATAAGTTTGGATTTTTTCCCTTTTAGTTAGTAAATCCTATCCAAACAGACAACATTTTGGTAGCTGTGAATGCAAGTGTTTATTTATGTTCCTAGTTGTTGAGCTTGGGGCCTCATCAGATAGTATCAACAGGATTTCAGGAGTTGAGAGAGGGAAGAGGTAGGCTGAGAAATGAGGACACTGTCCATGAGGACAAGCCTGCTGGGCAGGGGGACTGGAGAGAGGTGGGTGGAGTGACAGCCACCATAGAGTTCCAGAAACCAGGTCCCTGAGTTGGGAGCTGAGCTGGGAGTTTTGAAGGGTCTCCATTCGGTTCCATCATTTTACAAAGGGAGGACCTGAGTTATAGACAGGAAAGCTACTAGTCCCAGGCAGAAGCAGAAATCTCAGGAGTTGAGCTGGTTCAATTTAACAATCATTTGCTGAATATATACCACGGGGTGGGCACTAACCTAAGCAGAGTTGGCAGTCCAAAGAGTAAAACCTAGTTTGCGACCTTTAAGAATACCAGGTGGTGGTGGCTTTCGCCTTCAATCCCAGCACTTAAATCCCAGAGTCAGAGGCAGGTGGATCTCTGAGTTCAAGGACAGCCTGCTCTGTAGAGCAAGTTCCAGGACAGGCAGAGCTACAGAGAAACCCTGTCTTGGAAGATAAGATAGATGGAGATGGACAGGAAAAGAGCACACTTCAGTAAAGGATGCCCATTGACTACACAGTGTTTGAGAGCACCTAACAGCCTAGGCTGAACTGTTTGGACCTGAGTCTCCCCTCCTCGCTGTGGAATATTAGTTTAAGATGTGTTACGTTCATTTGTGCTGTGGAATACTTGTATAATGATGCAAAGATGTGCTGCATTCTTTTATGTTGCATTTGTTTAACTTTGTAAAGCTGTGTTACTTTGCCTAAAGCAGCTGATTGGTCTAATACAGAGCTAAATGGCCAATAGCGAGGCAGGAGAAAGGATAGGCAGGGCTTCCAGGCAGAGAGAACAAATAGAAATCTAGGATGCCGGGGGGCCAATCACACAGCCAGCTCCAGAGTTAGAAGGAAAGATACATAGAGTAAAAAAAGGTAAAAAGCCTAAAGGCAAAAATGCAGAAGAGAAACAGGGTAACTTAAGTTAGAGAAGTTGGCTAGAAACAACCAAGTTAAGGCCAGGCGTTCATAAGTAAGGATAAGTCTCAGTGTGTTTATTTGGGAGTTGGGTGTCGGGCCCCCAAAGAGTAAAGAGTAAAAAAACAAAACCACATTACCTCTTTCCTTTCCATTTCTCCATCTATAAAGTGGGGAAACAACCATACACGCTTAGAGAGTTGAGGAGTGAGAGTGTGCGCATGAGTGTGTAAATCCATGTCTGAAATAGAGTGAGCACTAGGACCCCTCAGTTCCCACTGATTTTCCCTGGAGAGCATCGTGACAGCTGTTGTGATTTTTTATTCTTTGAACTCTTTGGGGGGGGGGGGTTCACGACCCAGCTCCCAAATAAATCACACATAAAGGTTTATTCCTAGTTATGAATGCCCGGCCTTAGCTTGGTTCATTTCTAGCCAGCTTTTCTTATACTGAATTATCCTGACTACATTTTGACTCTGGGCTTTTATCTTTCGCTATTTCTGTATGCCTTTCTTAACTTCTTTCTCCATGGCTTGCTGTGTAGCTGGGTGACTGACCCCTGATGTCCTTCTCTCCTTGTTCTCTCTCCTCCCAAATTTCTCCTTCTATTTATATTCTCTGCCTGCTAGCCCCGCCCATCCCTGCTCCTGTCTTGCTATTGGCTGTCCATCTCTTTATTAGGACCATCAGGTATTTTAGACAGGCACAGTAACACAACTTCACAGAGTAGACAGAGGGGTAATGGCATTACCCCTCATAGCAAACCTGAGGCATTTGAGATGGAACAGTTTGCGTGGGTAAAGACCCTTCTGCACAAGCATTCTAAACCTATGACTGCCTTATGTTGGTGAGTAGAACTGATTGGAAACAGGTGTCCAATCAAAAGTGATACACCAGGGCTGATTTCATCAGTTCTTTGTGTAGACCCATCAGTCTCCCTTCATTTTGATGCTATCGTGGGGGCTACTTCCATCTTGGTTGAACTGATGTCTGTTTTTGCTGAGTTTCCGAGTCAAATTTCCTAATCACAGTAACCTATACCAACACTCCGGGAGCCCGTGTGGCCCATCAGCAATGATAAAGGAGGTGGTGCAGATGGTTCTTCAACACAACAACAAAGCCAGGAAGGTGGGCAAGGGGGCTGCAGGGAGGAGATGGTGCAGTAGGGGTGGGAAGGAGGCCAGAAAGGGTGGGAGATGCAACAACTAGAGTGTACTTTATACATTCATGGGACAGTCAGAGAACAAGTTCAATAAAAGTTAAAGAATATGTCTATACAGGGCAAAGGTGATGTCCCAGTGGATAAAGCACGTGCGTGCCGTGCAAGGGTGAGGGCTGGAGGAGTTTGGATTCTAGAACCCACAATGCTGGCTGGGCGTGGTGGCCTGACAGCAACTCCAGGGCTGAGAAGGTGGACAAGGGGACCCTGGAGCAAGCCCTTGGCTAGACTAGCTGCATCCCTGAGCTCGGGTTCAGTAGAGAGACCCTGACTCACCAAACAAGGTAGAGAACAAGCAAGGGAGACTCCTGACGTCCGCCTCAGACCTCTATCCGTGCACTCATATGTGCACATGCCCGTTCACACACATGCGCAGTCACACACATGTGCAGTCAC
>JABTXL010006431.1:1364528-1388218 GCA_025134845.1 Neodon shergylaensis
GCAGTCACACACATGTGCAGTCACACACATGCCCGTTCACACACATGCCCGTTCACACACATGTGCAGTCACACACATGTGCAGTCACACTCGCCACATACACACGAAAACTACTTCTATACAGAAGAAATATTGTCCCAGTGTCAGCAGCAAAGGTTAATCGTACTAGAACTGTTGATTCTCAGCTGCCAAGAGGCTTCTGCCAGCTTATTGCTGTCCGGGGGACCAGCCTCCAACAGCACAGGGCTCAAAGGGAATCCACAGTGTGTGCCTATGACTTTTTTTATCTGAGGGGTAAAGAGAAAAGGCAGTCAGACACGCTCGCTCTTGACGGTTTCCTTCAGACCTTTTCTTTATTCTTCTTTTGCATTCTCTGTTCTTTATTTTCCTGGTGATTTCCTTCTCGCATTCCTGATGCTTTCCTTCTAACCCGTTTTAACTCGATCATTCTTTCTTCCCTTACAGCTTATACACCCAGCAAAATCTTTCAGGCAATCTAACAATTACATTGTGGTTCATTCTGTTTTTCAACTGAATGATCACAATGAATAAAGTAAAAAAAAAAAAACAGCGTGTTTTTCATGTCTCTTACATGATTAAACATTTTACGTATTGCAGGTGAAAAACAAATTATCTCAAGAGCCCCCACATATTCATACCCCAGCAATTTGTTATAGTGTAATAACAAGCAAGATATTCTTGTACTGGCAGGCTGCATTTGAAGCTACAAAGAAGGGCCGATCATCTTATTACTTATCTTGAAAGGTAATCTTACGAGGAATCTGAAAGGAATCACAAATCTAAACTTTATATATGAAAGAGAATCAGTCAGCTCTGCTTTAAATCTTTTGGGTGCCTACCCACTTATCAATAGCTTCTTATATCAGGAGAGGGAGGACAGAAATGGATATAAGATATTAATCGTCACCTTTGGTCATCAAGTAGTCCTATCAAGAAAGGCACGTCAGCGAATGATAACTGGGCTGCTTTGTTCTTGTTCCCTGACCTTAGAGAGTTCCTCACTCAACCTTGTGCCTTTCTAAAACTTAAGATGTCTTGTTGGGATTTTCACCTCAAACCTATATGACAAAAACATCTTAGTCTAACCCTAAGTTATTTCCCAAGCTTTATTTCAGCTATGATGCACTCCCAACCCTGTGGACACACATATTAAGGGTAATAGACTTTTAGCTAGTGGGGCTCCTGGGACTCAGCTGCTTTTCTTAATCATTAACATAAGCCACAGTCTACACAGCTCCTCAGTAGAGGCTCACGTGTTCTAGCTGGGGACTCTTCCTTGTTTTATTTTTTATCATAAAACTCTATGTAAACTAACACTATTATTATCAGTTAGACAGTACAGCTTAGGAGGAAATCATCTTCATAATAATCTACAGGTAAAAATGCCCAGTAGAACAGGATGTTTCCATGAGATAAACACACTCTTTTACAGGCAGTGGGGATCTCCCCACACCCATTCACACCGTGCAGGATACCAGAGAAAGATAGACACGCAAAGTCACAGCGGAAGCAAAAGACACTCTGGAGTCGTGGTCTAGGGGCCTTGTCTATCTGAGAACCACCCAATGGGTGGGCGGACACCTTGAGCTTCAGTTGCCCCCTGCTGCTCCTCTGACATGGCCACCGGCAGTGGCTCCTTTTTCTTCCCATATGTTCATAATTTTCCCATCATGTCCTTCGCGAAGGCGGCATCTTATTGAGTATTTCTAGCTCAAGAAAAGATAATCAAAACCCCAATCCCGTTGCGACTGTGTATCACTTTCCCACAACCACAAAGGTTGGCCATCTATGGAAGCACGATGGAGGCTTTGATTTTCCTCCTCAAGCTTGGTGGCAGAGGTGGGGAGGGGGGAGAATGGAGAGAAGAGGAGAGGAGGAAGGGGAAGGAAGGATGAGGAGGGGAGAGGAAAGAGGAAACAGAACATCAAATAGAAACTCTCGCAGAAAACCTCACCTGCAAGCATTGCGGACATTTATTTGGCTTCGCCTTTTTTGTTTGTTTGTTTGTTTTGCAGCCCAGAGTCTGCTTCAGCTGTACCTGCTGGAGATCCTTAGCTGACAGAGGTTAAAAAGGATGCTGAATGCAGATCTGAAGATGATTCAGAGCCTGGAGAGCAGGTTCAGTGGTTGAGAGCAACTGTTGCTCTTGCAGAAGACTTAGGTTCGATTCTCAGCAGCCACGCGGTGGTTCACAACCATTGGTAACTCCAGTTCCAGGGCATCCAATACCCACTCTGACCCTCAGGTATCAGGCCCATATGTGGTGCACATACTTGCACAGAAGCAAACACTCATACACATAAAATAAGTACAAAACAGTTTAAGTCAGTCGTTAATATATATATATATATATATATATATATATATTTTACCTACCATACTACAGACATTGTCTAGGAACACAGTGACAGATAATCATGATCCTTGTTGTCAAGACCTGAAGTCAAAGAGGTCACAGAGAAATGCATCCCATTGTATGACAAATGCCATGGGAACATCAGGCAATGCAGAACAGAGGGTGTTCCGGTACACGGAGGTATCTGGTTTGCCTCGAAGAGGTTGTGACATTGAGGTCGAATCTTGCAGTAAGTTTCAACCTAATTGCTAAAGGTATTTCAGGTGTACAGAGCCACGGGGCAGAGGTGTAAACACTCATAGTCAGAAGTGGGTAGGCTTGAGAAAGCGGAAATTTGGAGACAAGACTAGCACAAGCCAGACTGAAAAGAATCTAGCCTTGCTTGGTGTAAGGCATTATTTTACTCAAAATGCATTTCCCTCTGGACACCATGAGATGTGGCTCTCAGGAGACTATCAAACCAACAAACAGACTCTCATATCCGGTAATCACAAAAACTAGGTTTGTTTGTTAAAGGTTTGTTTCATTTTTAACCATGCGTATACATGTGCGAGTCTGCACATAAGTGCCGGCAGAGACAGGAGAGCACCGGATCCCCTGGTGCTGGAGTTGTGAGCTGTCTGACATGGGTGCTGGGAATCTAACTCCAGTCCTCAGAACCGTGAGCGCTCTTATCTGCTGAGCCAGCTCCTAAGTCTTGTACGTTCAGATTTTGAGAGATAACACATAAGTTATATTCACACATAATTTTTGCTTTATCATTTCGAAGATAACCTTAGAATTACTATAAATCACCAATTTTTACTGACGCTGTTTTAAAAATTGAACATGCATAAATTTGTTACGGGAACAGACGTGACAGGCGGATTTGTTGAACAGACGCTTTCAATTTCAGAGAAACGATTTATAGCTTTGAAATGTGTATTAATGTGTTAACCACACACCTCCCTGCCTTTTAATCGTTGAGCTTATTAAATAGATAGAAAAGCATGATTGTATTTATCTTGAAAGTGTATCTATGCATAAAGCACGCTAATGTCCTGCCGATACTATAAATTTGGCTTATGTGCTTACCATGAAACATCTGTTGATGTGGGAGTGTCATATATCAATCTGTTGATTTCATTGGTTAAGTAATAAAGGAACTGCTTGGCCCTCATAGGTTAAAACATAGGTGGGAGGAGTAAACAGAACAGAATGCTGGGAGGAAGAGGAAGTGAGTTCAGACATCACGCAGCTCCTCTCAGGGCAGACACGATCATCGATGAAGCTCCGACCCAGGATGGACGTAGGCTAGAATCTTCCTGGTAAGCGCACCTAGGGGTGCTACATACCTTATTAGAAATGGGCTAGTCCAGGTGCGAGAGTTAGCCGAGAAGAGGCTAGATATCATGGGCCAAGCCGTGTTTAAAAGAATACAGTGTCCATGTAATTATTTAGGGGCATAAGCTAGCAGGCGGCCGGGGTGCTGAGGATGCAGCCCCGCCGCTCATATTACTACAGTCTGTAGGAAGTTAGTGAGGACTGGAGGTTGCTATTGGAGGCAGAGAGCACATGCTTGCACGGACCTGTGTGAAGAATAAGCAGGAAGTGGGCAGAGCTGCAGTGAGAAGGAAGCTTGGGAAAAGAAGCTTCTGGGCCATTATGAAGAAGGGGGGGGACTGGGATTGGTATGTAAAATGAGAAGAGATTGTTTTAAAATAAATAAATAAAGGTTAAAAAACCGGCTAATAAGATAAGCATGGATAGGGGAAAGGTCACGGGCCCCACCTCTGGATGAAGAGTTTTTGGCAGTTAAGGACAGCTGGGAGGACATCCAGTTCCAGTGCTCGGCCTTAAAAGTGTATGCATACAAGCAAGTCTAAATGGACTCAGCAGGTTGTATTGATGCATCTATTCACACACACACACACACACACACACGTGCGTGCGTGCGTGTGTGCACACCCACAGACACAACAGTAATAATTAAAGAAGCCATGAATTTGGCAGGGGGCAGGCATTGGAAAAGTTGGAGGGAGAAGGAAGGGAGAAATGATGTAAATATATTTTAATTAAATAAAAAACGCTACTAAAGAAAGCTTTCATGTGTGAAATAAAGTTTAGCGGTTTAAGAAAGCAGCAGTAAATATTTACAAATAAAGCCTACAGAAGAGCGTGTGCACAGAGTGCAACAGGATACAAAATGCGCACAGCAGGAGGAGTGTGCAGTTAATTGTTTGGCATTTTCTGCGTGCCAGGCACTCAGGTTGCTGTTTCTTCCTCTCTTGGCCTCTTTACTGCACTTTCCACTCAGTTAGCAGAAGAAAAATCATGGCGTCCCTCTACCACGACGCCAACCTTCTCCTATTGTACTATACCTAATTGCATGGCTGTGTATTTTTAAATATATCAAGCCGAGCCAGGATGTGCATATGCGAGCTTTCCGCAAAGTAACTGAAAGCTATCTTGTGAATGTGGGGCACCAGCTTTTTCTCTCAGCCCGGAGCACTTCCTCGGAATTTAATTCCGAAAGACACCGCTTTATTCTTTTTTTTTTTTTTTAAAGTTCAGGTGGCCCGCGTCTGCAGCTCCCTTCAGCCTGAGTTCCGCGCCACACCCAGGGGCCCACGCAGGAAGCTTTATAAACTATGACCCCACAAGGGGTCAAACTGTGCGCGCACTGGCTTTTGTTCCTTGTGAACTGGAAGATCAAAGGCCAGAGGTGAAATTGTTTAAAAGGGCAAAAGGTTGGAGATAAGGTTGTAGGGCACACCCTCAGCCCTGTCTGTAGGTGGCACCACTACCTAAGACAGCTGCGATGGGGCGGGGCGGGGAGAGGGGTTGCCAGGGCAGGGGAACAGCAGTGTGTGGTTTCACTTCGAAGTGACAGCTTCCCATCTAGTAGTTGGCAATAGTAGTCTTCCCAGATGTCTAGCATCACGGGCTTTTCTCTTGATGTCAGAGAAAATGAGCTGTTGTGGTTTAGTATTTAATAAGATTCAAAGCTTGGCAGAAGTGCAGGGATCCATGTGATACGAACCTGTGACTTCCTGGCCTTATTTGTCTGTCTGCAGCACACAGGGACGCTGAGGAGCCACCACAAGGTTATCTTTCTGAGTCTCTTTCGTTCTTCCTTGAATGCAGCACACGGCTGGGAGCCGTCCTGGGTAACCCCTAGTCCCAGAAGCAGAATGTGACAGGGCTGAGAGAGGTACAGTCGCGAAGTTCTGACTCGGGCGATTTTCTATCGAGTCATTTTCAGTCTGTTCCAGCTCTGTCAACACACCAGGGGCACTGGGGACAGCCACTTGACTCCTGGAAACTGGGCCGAGGGTGTGACTGCTGAGGCAGCTGCCGCCAGAGTGCGGCTGGACCGGGCACAGTCGCAGCTGTGGTTGTGGTGACAGGCGACTGCGGTGGCCTCACCCACTTTCCTATTCATTAAGCCTGCTAGCAAAAGACCCCACACTGTGTGGCCTCCCGGAGAAGGTGTGGAAGGAAGGAGAGCGGGCTTGTGGTGGTGTCACGTGATGCAGTGGCTCGGGGCTGGCTCATCTTGACACGCACAAGCTGCACACTCTCGGAGGCCTCCAGGAGGGAGGTGCGGGGGTGAGTGGGGTTGAATGGTGCTGGCTGGAGCCTTCCTGTGAATTCTTCACATTCTGTCTGTTCGGAATAAAGTGCGCCTGAGTAGGGGTCCCATGTAGCCTTGCGGCAGTACTTCATAAAGCCTGGAGAGATGACTACAGCCATCAGAACCCGGTGACCAGACGCGGATTGCTACATGCAAAGACATCTTTGGATCAAAGGACTTGTGTCTGATCACAGTAAATCCCCCCAGGCCTGAAACAAGAATTAAGAGGATTCTCCGTTTTATCCACTCCGGAACACTTTTCGTAGACTATGCAATTGACTCTGCATTTATTTTAAAATCGTTTTGGGGAATTTCTCATGCAGGTCCAGTGTCCCAAATGAGTATTACCATCCCCCACATCCTTGACTTACTAACAATGGGGCCTTGGGCAAATCGCTTACCTATGGCAGTTCCCATACCTGTGAAGTGTAAACAGTCAACCCACTGCAGAGGTTGTTGGGAGAATGGAGATTACTCCAGTGGCAAGCACTGGGCATGTCCGCTTCTATTGTGAGTTTTGCTTAAGAGAGTTTATAACAAGTAATATACTTGCATGACTTTACCGTCAAGAAGTAGTCATTGTCTACATTCTTTTAAAAAATGATTATTTTTATTATTTTTACATATGTGTATCCGTATGGGTCTGTGTGTGGATATATAAAGGCAAGCACCTGTGGAACTCGGAAGACGGTATCTGAGTCCCTGCGGCTGGAGTCTCAGGTGGCTGTGAACTGCCCAATGTGGGTACCGGGAACCGAACTTGGGTCTTCTACAAGAATAGCACCTGCTCTTGCCTGTTAGGCCATCTTTTCAGTCTTCCCTGCCTACATTCTTATAAATATGATTGACAGTAATGTTAATCAATGGGACCACAAAGGAAACCATCCAATTAAAACCCCAAAAGCTCTTTCTCCTGAGCCGTTTGCCCCTAGCCATGGTTCACACCAGATATCAGAACCTAGCGACCGAGTGAAGGGAATAGATTAGAAACTTCTGAACATGGGTGGCCTCAAGAGATTTAAAACCAAATAACTCGTCAATGGCCAGCATATTGTTTAGCCTAATGTAATAGTGTCCTCACATGGGAATGCAATGTGGGTAAACAGCCTAGCCAGGAAAGGACAAAAGCAGCCATTGGAGGTGAGCAGCTTGCCTCATGGGCTCCACAGCCTCTTACGGGTGAGGACAAACAGCTTCTAGTTCCATTCTGAAAGGTACCTGGGGGTATGTCTGGTGCTGTCCATGCAATCAATTCTCTTCTTCGGAGCTCAGAACCTCCCCCACCCAGGAGATTGGCCCCCTCTTGCTTGAATACAGAGGGAGCATGCTGTCTACCCCTGTCCTAAGAGACACACCATAGAAGGCAGGGAAGACCGAGGATTGAGTGTTAACAGTGCCTACACCGGATAGCAGGCCAACAGGATTGGCATCCATCTTGGGGGGACCTTGCCACCACACATCCTGGCTTCAACATCACATAATCATACTAG
This sequence comes from Neodon shergylaensis, assembly GCA_025134845.1. Classification (NCBI taxonomy): domain Eukaryota; kingdom Metazoa; phylum Chordata; class Mammalia; order Rodentia; family Cricetidae; genus Neodon; species Neodon shergylaensis. The sequence continues at coordinate 1,372,012 of JABTXL010006431.1, forward strand.
TAAGTTTGAAGCAAGGGACAAGAGGCAGCTGGGAGTAGAGCTTCCCATTTGTGCAGCTATTGAAGTTTCTAAGGATTTTGTAAGGATGTCCTCACTTGAGCCTCCCAGAAGGCCTGGAAGTAGGGGAGGGGAGCCAGGGTCATTCCAACTCACGGAGGAACTGGAGCTGGGGGGGCATCTCAGTCTGAGAACACTTGTCCATTGCGTGTGAGCCTGGGTTCATCTCCAGAACTACCAAAAGCAAAGGGAAAACTTCCCCAACTCAGACAGAGTAACCTGCTCCATGGAAGGTCTGCTGGGTTCCCAGGCTGCATGTGCTGTGAGCTTTGTGTGACCACAGCAAGCTACAGAACTCTTGGGGTGTCGGCATCACCTGTGTGGCTTGGATCCACTGACTGTAAATTAATCTTAGCGCTTCTAATGATCGTAGGGCATCCTTCACCTCAAATATTGTCTAACTCCACTCATTAGACTCACTGAACATCCCTCCATCAATGTCCACCCTGGCCAAGGGCCCACATTTCTTAGGGAAGGTCGAACCTTCCTCCTTTCTGCTGATACACTTCGGCACCCACTCCAAACACCAGAAACTTCACAGACCCCTCCCCCTATCAGGAGTGTAAATGATAGGGGTAGGGGTCTGCACTCATGGAGAGAACAAGGATTTTGGGGGTACATCTGCTGTGGCAGCATCCTGTGAGGCAGAGAGGCCTTGTGCCTGGAACTGGTACTGGACCTGGGGCTGGACTTGAAGGAGATGGAATTCCACGCTGAGAGACAGAATGCTCTCCCTCCTGGAGAAAAGCATAGGTCCTGAAAGGCTGCCTAAGGCAGTTAGTGGCTTCCTGTGTTGAACAGGCTTCTGTGGGACAGCCTTGCTCTCCTGCTCTTTGATTCCCCCGGAGCAGGAGTTGGAAGTGTCATCAGATGTAGACTGAAGAACACAAGCTTCCTCAGGCTGCAGGCCATCCCATCTTGTGCTTGGCCACCATTCTTAACCTCTCACTCATGGTCTTTAGCTCGGAGCCCAGCTACGGGCATGCTCCATCATGATTGCAGAGGGCTGCCTTTTGGACTTGTTTCCATTGTTAAGTGGGTGTTTGTCTACAGTCGTCACAGGCTAAGCGGCATCAGCTTCCAATAACAGACCCAGAGCAACAGAGGGTGGAAAGCATTGGTTGTGGAGGATGATAAAGTCCTGGTGTTTTGATCTTGACGCCAGGCCTTTCCTCAAACTGCCAGCCTGGCTCCAGTGTTAGACACAACACTGGGCTGGGAGGGGTGTGGGAGAATCTGGCTACTCAGGGTGCCATTTCTTATCGAGTGTTGACCTCACTTATAGAATGAGGGGGAGGTGTTATGGGACCAGAAAGATCAGCACATTCTGGGCTCAGGAGGGCTTGTCATAGTTCTGGAACATTTATTTTAAAAGGTCCATAAACTCTGCTAGTAAGTATAGGAAATTCATTAAGGTCTTATGTTGGTAATTCGGTGTTTGCTTTCTATGAGCACACAGCATGCTGGGAGAAGCAGGCATTTATAAAAAGCTTGTATAGTAGGCTGATGCATAAGTGCGTGGGGAGATACACCCTACAGATATGGTACCCCGAGAGTCAGTTTCACTGGGAGGGTCCCTAGAGCACTTTGGAAGTGCAGGAGATTAGGACTGGGTTTTTAAAACAAGTCTTCTACTAGACTCAGAGAGGGAAAGAACTCGAAAGAAGGGAAAGGGAGCAGGTGTGGGTGGAGCCTGGATCGGACAGAGGTGGAGATGGTAGAAGCAGTGGTGTATTAGCCACACTCTTCACTGTGTGTGTAGAAGGCACAATTCCTGACGAAAGTAGCTTCAGGGAGGGGCCCTTTCAGCTTACAGTCCAAAAAGAAGCTATTCGTTATGCAGAGAGAGCCAGGCTGCTGGTCCCTGCGCCTCCTGTATGAGAAGGCAGAACATGGATGCTGGTACTCATCTTGATTTCTCCTACGGATTCTTCTGGGACCCCAGCCCATAGAATGGTGCCAGCGATGTTCAGGGTGGGTCTTCCCTCATTATAGATATACCCAAAGGCTTATCTCCTAGGTGATTTAGACCTTGTCTAGTTAATGATATTAACCATGAGGGTAATGAAGGACAAAGTGAGGGTGAAATCCATTGTGTGATGTGTGGAAGCTTGGCTCTGTCTTCCTTTCGTCTCTTCCTCCTTTCTCTTTCAGGCAGGATCTTGTTAGGGTTTTTTTTTTCTTAACTTTATTCCATGAAAATCTAGTGAGGAAGTGGAAGGAGAAGGTGCCACAGTGTGCTGGGTTTGTTTTTTAGAAAGCTCACGAAGGGATCAGGGTGTCGGATGGACTCACTTTGGATGATGAGGGTTGGAGATAGAGGCAAAAGCATATTGATGCATTTTAGGCAGAATATTTGGGCACTAAGACTAAGACAGGAGGAGGGGAAGCATTCAAGAGGCAGCAAGAAGTGCTCACTAAAGGTTTTTATAGTTCAGACATGTGCCCCTTTAGAGCTGATTCTATATTAGCACAGACATTAGGCTTTTGGCCGCTCCGCGGGACAGAGTTACAGGGTTCCTTGTGGCCTCCTGGATCACACCCAAGCTTCCTGGGCTGTCTTTCAAGGATCCATTAGCTGGCTTCTCTATGGTTCCTTCTACTGTGGTCTACAGATGCTCACTCATACCTGAAACATTTCAGCCTTTTTTGGCCAAGCCAAACCATGCATGGTCTCTGGCCTTGCCTTGGTTCCTGGTAAGGCCACTCAGTTGAGGCCATCTGACATAACCTCAGCCAGTCACTCACTCATGCGCAGATGAACACAGGCTTGAATGCTCACCTTGGCCTCGCTCTCTTAAGTTCAATGCATTCCATCCTGCTAGGGCCCTACGGGCCTCACACTGCTCTGAGCTATGACAGATTGTTATAGCTCATGCAGGCTCCTAGGGGAGGGACCAAGATGGAGCAAGGTGGGTGAGGCTTAGCTACACACTCCTCTCTGCCTCTACTTCAACTACTATGCTCAGCTTGGGAGGGCTCTATATATGAGTTTAGGGAGGAATACATCTGAGCAATTTCACTGAGGCAGAAAGGGCTTTGAGTGCAATCACCAACCACACTGACTTCTTTTTTATGCAAAAAAGAGGTAGAAGGAGCCTTTGTTCTGTTTACTTTCTTGACAGACACCTACAGAGATACAGGGACACAGGGGCAGGGGCTTGAGCAAAATACAAGGGAATGGGTACCTTGCTCTGGGGCCGTAATTTCACTTCCTGTTCATGGGTAGAACACTTTGTGTTACTTTGAGAAACTGTAATCCTTGATTCAAAAGGAGGTGTGGCCCTGTGAATCTGCACGGGCAGGAGGTGGTGAAGAAGCCAGGTAAGCCATGATCGGGATGTGCTGCCTATGGGGATGGAGATGATACAGCGTGACTGGGATGACCTCAAGGGCCCAGGATAGGACAGCAGCCTCCATAGCTGCCACCGAGGCCCAGTCTCCTCTCGAAAGGGTCCGATGGCGTATCCTGTGTATTCAGAAGTTGAACTAAGACACCTGTCCCTGACAAACAGTGTCAGCCTCGGGTATTTATTTTTAGCTTTAGATGCAGCCAGCCCTGCTCTGCCCTTGGCAAAGATGGAAAGAAGCTGTAGGTCAAAGCCAGAATAGGAGTTGGCCCCATGGGAAGAAGCCACTCAGAAGTGTGCTACCGCCTTCTTCCCCTCCTCTCTAAGACAGTCTTCTCATGCTGGGCTGAAAGAAAGCCTGCCTATGAGTACAGAGAGGTAGAGCTTTGAGAGGTTCCTCTTCTCACGGACATCGGTGCAGCTGCCCAACCCAAGGGCATTCGGTCAGCGAGCTCTGTGCTTCTCCTGATGCTGGGTTCACATCAGAACCACCCTGCTTTTTGATGGGCCCACCTGTAAGAGTAACGGCACGAAGACCGCAGGATGTCTGCCAGGGCCAGCCCTAGGGCTTTGTTTACTCATCCACAGATCAAATGTTTGTTTGTGCTTTTTTCCAGTCATTCATTTTGGAGGGTATTTATTTAGTGTCTTAAATTATTCTGTGCTAATAATAATTGTTTCAGGGGTGGGAATAGTAATAAGAAAGCCAAAACCTTTGACACAGTAGGATTTATATACCGATAGGGAGACATACAGCATATGAAAATCATAGACATCCTTTGAAGAATTGCTGAGATGATATGGGTATAGTGCTCTTTTAATACAGCGAAAGGTGATGGGGCGAAATGAAAGGTAATAAAGAAATATTTGATATTGTAGAGTTGGAAGAATGATGGAAGTTAAGATGTAAATTACATTTATGCAGCCACAGCCTATTAAAATTTCAGTTATGGGGCTGGAGAGATGGCTCCGCAGTTAAGAATCATTGCTGCTCTTCCAGAGGACCAGAGTTCTCTTCCCACAACCTACACTGGGTGGTTCACAACTGTTTGTAAGTCAAGCTCCAGGGTATCTGACACCCTCTTCTGGTTCCTGTTGGTACCTGCATGCATGTGTGCATGTTTAAACACACACACACACACAAGCTGACAATAAATCTAAGAAACTAGATTTCACTTACAAACAAGGACACAAGCTATAAAAAAATCAACTTTAATTATGACTTTCTCATTTGAGCCTGTGCTTCTAATGGCCTTGTGCGGCCCCCAGGATGCTGAGAGAAGTATATGAATAAAGGGGAAGAGAGAAAGAATCAAGGCTGATGTCTAAGAAAAACTTGTGGGCTACTGATTGTAAAATCAGGCATTTATTAAGCCTGATGTTTTTCACAGAAGCATAGTGGACAAAGAAAGCAAATCTGTATCAGATTGATTTCTACTCCAATAACCAAATTGCCTCCGCCATGATAAAGAATTCAACACAGTTAATCCCCCAGACATGTGTTACAAGTGGTACCTTTAGGCTGCCGTGCCTTATTGAAGATTCAAGGTTAGTTACTGCTCCAAGGACATTGTGTTCTCAGCAGTGATGTGGCCAGGTCACCTGTGTATAGGAATGTCCATGTTGTTGAACCTGTCACTCAATCCCAGTGATTCTCATACTCTCATTGAGGAAATATTAGGGTGAGAAGAAAAAAATGACTATAATTCTTAGAGCAAGGAATGTTGTTCCCTTCTTGAGAGCCCCCACACTTTTAAGAGAGTGTTCTCATGGAACAAACAAATTTTTACTTCCTGGACCTATTACAAGTATTCATATACTGTTTCCTCAAAACTCTTTGTCCCAGACATTTTAGTTAATTCTTTCAAGTTCTCAATTGTCCAAACCACTAGCTATTGTCAATGAATTGGCTTACATCCAGTTCTCAAGTCATTCTCTTCCCAGATAAAATATATTCGACAAGTCCACTCCGAGCTCTGCACAATAGCAGGACTTCCCTTCTCGGTATTCCCTTGGGGCTGCCCCTTAAGCAGTTCAAAGACCACAGCCCACTTACTGCTGCTGTCTGCACACTGTACTGATCACCAGTGGCCAGGATTTCTAGGCTGAGCCTGGGATGGAGATGCTGCATTGAAATGGACTCCCTGGTTTCATAGAGGGCTCTAGACTCTACCGTAATGCTCGGCCACCAGAGGCAGAGTGGATACAGTTATCATGAAGGGCCTGAAGGTCAGAGACATAACCAATGACCCTTAAGAGCCATTGAATTTGGAGCTGGAGAGGTGGATCGGTGGTTAATAACATAGCTGCTCTTTCAGAGGACTTAAGTTTGATTCCCAGAACCACATGGCAGCTAACAACCATCTATAATTCTAGTTCCAGGGGTTCCAAAGCCCTCGTCTGGCTATGTGTACCACGAATGTGGTACAGAGACATACATGTCAACAAATACTGATACATTATAATATTTTAAAGTCAACAAATGGTTAGACTCACTATGGATCCTGCAGAGCAACCTAGAAGAGCAGCTTGATAAATTCCTTCCTGATACCCTCCCTTACCCCTCCTCTCCCAGCCCTCCTCCCTCACGGGCTCCCTTCTCCATTCCCAAGCAGTCACCCTTCTACTCTCATGGCAGAGTTGTCTCTGAGTCTGGCTTATTTCACTCAAGACGATGATCTCCAGCTCCATCCATTTACCTGCCAATAGCAGAATCACGATCTTCTTAAAGGTTGTGTTAAATATCATTGTGTTTCTACCATATTTTCTTTATCCATCTGTTAATGGATGCCTAGGCTGATTGCACAGCTTGGAATAATATCATAATAAACATGGATATACAGGTATCTTCTATGACTAGGTGACGTTTAGGATTCTACTCCATTGTTAGATAGCTGGGTCATGCGGTAATTCAACTTCTAACTTTTTGAGGAACCATTGCACCGATTTCCATGGTGACTACACTATTTTACATCATTCCCACCAACAGTAAGTAAGGACCTTCTCCACATCCTCACGGCCATCTGCATCATTTGTTTTCTTGATTATAGCTTTATTAGTCAGGATTCTCTAATGGAACAGAACTTGTGTGTGTGTGTGTGTGTGTGTGTGTGTGTGTGTGTGTGTGTGTGTAAATGTGTAATGTGGTGTGTCTTATTTTCTGGCTAACAGAATGTTGTCCAGGCAGTTCAACATCAGCTGTCTTAGCATAGATAGGCTAAGACTCTGGTAGTTGTTCAGGCCACGGTCTGGATTCTGCAATCCCAGTCTGGTTCTGGCATCTGGAGGATTCCTGGAGTACAGCTGGTCTTCAGTCTACATGGGAATCCTGAAGAAGTTGTACTTAATTCTGGCCACAGCGCAGGATAGACAAATTTGCTGGTAAGAGTGAGGGCAGCCAGCAAAAGCCAAGCTTCCTCCTTCCAGGTCCTTCCGTGTGGGCTGCCGCTAGAATGCGGCCCAGACTTAAGGTGGATTTTTGTGCTTGAAATAATCTCATTAAGAAAATCCCTTACAGGAGTGTGGATAGCGTGGGTTTTAGTTGATTTCAAATGCAGTCAAGTTGACAAGCAAGATTAGCCATTTACTGATTGGATTTAATGGGTATTTAACTTTCTGCACTCTTAATGTAGTCTACATACTAATCCCTTGGCTGTGTGGCTGACCAGGAGGCCTTCCCTCTGTCTTTGCGTTCTGAAGGCGTTTCCTTTGTCATGCAGAAGGTTTCAAATGCCATGCAAGCAATTTCCTTTGTGGCCCTTACCGTCAGTTCCTGCAGCACTGAAACCCTGCAGAAAGCCCTTAGCTGTGTTTGTATCTTAAAGCATTCTGTTTGTCTTCCTCCAAAAGTTTCAGACTTTCTAGTTCCACAAGTGAGGTTTTTTTTTTTAATCCAGTTTGAATTCATTTTAATGTAGGGCACAGGGCTCTGTTGTCCCATTGTTCTACAAGTGGCTTTTTGGTTTTTCCCGTTTCCTGAAGAGGCAGGCTGTCATCCGGTGATCCGAGTGAAACCAAAGGCTCCATAGGATCCTGTGTGAGTTCGAGTAACCAGTCCCCAGTTGGTGGGACAGTTTGGGAAGAGTTAGGAGATGTGGTCTTGTTGGAGGAGGTGCGTCATGGGAAGGGTTTGAAAATTCAAAAACCTCCTGTTGTTTTTGGATCAAGGTTCAGACTGTGAGCTGTTCATGCCACCAAACCTCTGTGCCGCCATTATGGACCGTAACCCTCTGAAACTGAAAGCCCAGTTAAATGCTTTCTTTTATAAGTTGTCTTGCCCATGGTGTTTTATCACAGCAATCGAAAAGTAAGTAATAGAGTATGTTTTCGACACCTCTGTCAAAGATAGTGTGGCTGTAGTTACATGATTTTATTTCTGGGTTCCCTGCTCTCCCCCATCCGTCTACACATTTCCTAAACCAGTACCATACTGTTTTTACTACTATGGCCCTATGGTATAATTTGAAATCACTGCTAGCTTGAATTATTATTTCTTTGGCAATTTTGTTTTTTTTTTGTACTTTCATATAAAATTTTTCTGTGGAAAAAAAAACCCAGAGATTTTAAAGTCTCTTTTCTTTTCAGATTACTAGGTTACTCTGGTTTTTCTTGAGTCCAGTTCTTTCTAGTTGTTTGACATTGGTGACTCACGACCTCAAGACACTGCCTTTCCTCAACGTTTTATTCACAGTTATGGGCCTGTCTTCCAAGGTGTTTTTCACACCTAAGTTGATAAGTAGTTCACGTGCCCAACAGATTTCTCTCAGTGCTAGAATGGAACTATGGAAGCCACATCTCTAACCTTGCTCAGTGGCTTTTAAAATGTTAGCACACTGGGCTCAGTGGTAGAGTGCTCACCTGGCAGACACTTGGTTCTAGCGCCAGAGCTACCAGAAGGGGAAAAAGAAAAAAAGAAAGAAATTCATATCATCTGTGACTTCCCCATACAAGCTTTTGTTAGTCTTTCCGTCAGATTCTACACAAGAGGTTCCCCTGAACTATTAAAACTTTATTGCAAAACTTTCTGTTGTTTCAGTGCACAGCACCCAAATAGGTGCTGTGTCTGAAATGTCTCAAGCTTTAGACCCTAAGATAGACAGATGCGGAGCTCTGAACCCATCACAGAAGCCCGTGCCTGAGCATTAGAGCATCACTCCAGTAGCTTTTCTTCCTCAGTGACTCACTGCGTGCCCGCTTCTGCACTCAGCTCCAGGAGCGGTTTCCCTTGGAGGTCCCTACTTGGGCGCCTTGTGCTTCCGGCTAACATCCATCCCCACAGGACAGGCTCTCAGGAGGCTGATTGTGTTTGTGGGTTTGATGCAGAACTTTATACAGAGCCAAAGGATCAAACGTGTGTCCCTAGTATGCCTGCAGGTCAGAGTCATTCCAGTACCTTCTTCTTTAGCATGTTAAGATGTTTGTAGGGAGATGGAGGCAACTATAGCAGGCCGCTGCTTGTATTCATCTACAAATCCCTCCCTCTCTGAGCTGCTGAATGAAGAAGCAGAAAGGGCACCATTAAAGTTGGGCCCGTCATAGGTCAGAACATCAGACTGGAAAGAGACGTGAGACTCTCACCCTAGTCCCCAGCGAGCTCGAAAGCTTCTGAAAGAATCACTTTGGTGTCTCAGCTTCTGAAGTGGCAATAGTAGCAGTTTATAGCTGCTGTCACTTCGTCGACACAGCAAGTATGTCAGAGCCTGGCCTGGGCAGTGACAGGGTTATGGCTGTGGCTCTGCTACTCACGTAGACTCACTGGGTCACTAGGGCAACTCATGCCGGATGCAACTCCAGGAACAAGGTTTCAACCGGGGAGAAAAAAAAACCCTGTTAACTAAAAATTAAAATAAAAATGGGGAGGCATCCTTCAAGCCTGTCTGCAGATGAGTAGGGAAATGACAGGAGTGACCAGAGTCTGTCAGGCCATCGGGGCATTACGAAACCAGACATTCCACAGATGCGTTCCGTAAAGGAGTTAGATGCTGTTCCTCGGTTTCATAGATGAGGAAACAGAGCTCTAAGAAGTCAAATAAGGGCCAAAGCTGGACTCTGCTGCCAAGTCTGTGAAATCAGGACAACTCAGCCTAAGCACCCTGTTACTGTGCAGTCAGAACAACTCAGCCTTAGCACCCTGCTGCTGTGAAGTCAGGAAAACTCAGCCCAAGCACGCTGCTGTGCTGGCGGTAGAGCCGCTCAGAAGAAGCTGGACGCTACAAGGAAGAGCTCCCAGAAGTGGAAACTAAAGCCAGATGACTGCTCAGCCCCAGGGTTCTAGAAGTTTTGCTATTTTCTGGAAAATACTAGTTACATTTTCATTGCTAGTAGCCTATGGCCCCTGGACAAGGGACAGAGGGTGACGGTAAAAAAACGTCAGGCATGCTGGCTTTCCGGGGTTTACTTGGTGAGTCACGGGCATTTAATCCAGTTGCCCATGACCGAGTGCTCGGCTGGGTGGGAAAGGAGAGCCAGCAGTGTGGAAGGAGTGTTGGAAGCAAGGGGGACTTAGAATGGCAGCATCTAAGTAGGTGCCGGGGAGAGGAAGCAGAAAGAGCAGTGTTTGAAAAGCCAGAGGTGTTTCCCTGTGAACGCTTGGCTGCCACACAGAGCTGTTCTATCTCCACCCTGACAGGTCCCAGAGCAGCTGTCAGAGGGCACCTCTCACTCTCCCTCACCAGCTTAAGAGCCATGGTCATCCCGAACTCAACACCTCCACACTCTTGGCTCTCCTGCCAGAGCCACAGGGGAGGGAAAAGCCACCATCCCCTTGGTTACTTTCCACCTCCAGAAAACCCTCCAGGTAAAAAGCTTGGCTCAGCAGGTAAAGGTCCTTAGCACCAAGGGGACACCCTGAGACCTACATGGTGGACAGAAAGAACTGTAGAGAACAGACTCCCGTAAGTTGCCATCAGACTTCCATACACACTGCGGCACGACTTCATCCTATCAGTATACACACACACACACACACACACACACACACACACACACACGAAAACATATAGGTAAACACACCTCTTAAATAATTAAAGGCTTATATGAATGTTAAGATAGAGCCCCAATAAGTGGGGTGTGGTGTGTGTGTGTTATTTTTAACAACTAAAATTTTGAGGCTATTTCAAGGGCAAAGCCTTTTTAGTACCTGGAGAGAGGAGACTCACCCCTTTATATTTTTCCTCCCTTTCTTATTGAAAATTAGAAGAAAGAAAAAAGCAACAACCGAATGCTATCAGTTCGGAAGTGGGTGTGAGCGTGCAGGCTATCCCACAAAGGCATGGTCGCAACAGCATGCTTAGATATTTCTCGAGAAGAAATCCAGATCCACTGTTGGGAACAGGAAGCAATTTGAATGAAACATTGTATAACTACAGTGTGTGCTGTATAGTGAGCATGCGTCTGTGTTTCATGGACATTTCCATCCATGCTACTGCAGGAGACACAAGCAGCAGAAGGCAGGAAGGAAATATCATTTTTAAAACCAGTCTGTTGGGGCTGGGGAGATGGCTCTTCCAGAGGACCCGAGCTCACTTCCCAGCACCCACATCAGTGAGTCACGACTGCCTGTAACTCCAGCTCCCAAGGGATCTGATGCCTCTGGCTTCCACAGGCACCTGCACTTACACATACATATGCCCACATTCAGACATACATCGTACATGTAATTAAAAATGATGAAAATAAGAGAGGGGGGAGAAAAGGAAGAGAGCGGAGAAAAGCATATAGCTCAATAAAAACAATAAAAAAATTGTTAATTCTATAGTAGATTTCATAGTAGGTCAGAATATTAATGTACTGGGCTGGAGAGATGGCTCAGAGGTTAAGAGCACTGACTGCTCTTCCAGAGGTCCTGAGTTCAATTCCCAGCAACCACATGGTGGCTCACAACAATCTGTAATGAGATCTGGTACCCTCTTCTGGCATGCAGGCATGCAGGCATACATGGAAGGAATGTTGTGTACATAATAAATAAATAAATCTTTTTAAAAAATCTATAAAAAGAATATTAATGTACTTAGAGATATTTACTTAAATTGAAATATATAATATTCACAAATGAAATAAATACTTATTTGTACTTTGAAAAAAAATGATGAAAATAAAATATTTTTTAAAAAAGCTAACTTGTGAGCTTTTATAAAGTGAGGCAGTGGAAGGCTGTAGAACCCAGGGAGCTGAGGACAACTTTAAACTGTTGGGTCTTTTCTGGCATCTCTTACCAGCCCTTCGTGGTCCTAGTGCTGTGTAACACAGATTCCTGTTCAGTTGCATTCTTGCACGCTGACACAAGACATCAAGAGAATCCCTGCAGATCCATGTAACGGCAGGACAGACACTTCAAAGGTCAGAAATGTTTTTGCCTGCACACATACACTTGTTGCCAACATGAGGTTTCAGTGTTCCAGCCTTGGTCTGAACACTAGACTATGGAATATGGAGAAGAGCTACATTCCAAATGAGTCTAGCATCTGGAACAGAGACCAAGGCAGAGGCTGGTGTGATGATGTATCGCTAGGGTGTGCAGCTCTAGAGACAAGAGTGGGCTCCGGGGGAGAGAGGCAGGAAAGAGGTGAAGCCAACAGGAAGATGCAATTAGGCCAAGAATGTCCAAGTGGGGCTGGCTTCTCAGTCCAGAGGCCTTGCACAGCTAAGAAACCCTGTTGGCCAGAGCCAGCATTGCCGGGTAGTGGGACGGGGCAGGAGTTGCCGGGGCAGTAGAACTAGGGTGGTAAAGGGCCTCTGCGTCCCCCTGGTCAGAGGTTCGGCCCACGTTGCTTTGATTCCCACACTTTTAGGCTGTTCATGTGTTAGTACAAGCCCTGATAGGGCCCTACCTCTGAGTCATGGGGGAACCTCCAGGTGAGGAGAGATGCTCCCGTGTGGGGTTGGATCTCACAGTATCCGGGTAGCTGGAGCAGGAGGCAGGAAAAGACCTGAAGTGAGACTTAAGGTAACGTATTTATTCCCCTCTTGCTGTATGATCACCATGGCTTTTATCCTTAAATCCCATGTCCTGGTGCTCTGTGAGGCACAGGGCAAGCACACTTCTAATTTTTGTTGAATGATGAAGGGATTCTCTTTTATTGATTAAAGAATCACAGAGACCTAAAACATCTTCCTTGTCTCTGGCTTCCTCTGCCGCCATCCTTCACCCATGCCTAACTAATTCCTAGGCTTCCACGATTGAGTGAAGCCCTGATTTTGTTCCTAACCCTGTCTGGCCACTCTCCCAGGCCTGTGGGTCTGAAATGCGGCCATCTTTAGTCACTCTGAAGCAAAGCTCCCTACGGCCCCCAGTCAGTTTCTCGTCTTTCAAAGATATGCCATCCTCCTGGCTTCACCATCTCCTTCAGTTCCACTCAAAATTTCTCTCAGATTCTGAAGTCAACCACGCCACTCTGTTATTTGTTCTGCCGGGGTGTGGGGTGTGGTGTGGCGTGGTGTGGCGTGGCGTGGCGTGGTGTGGCGTGGCGTGGTGTGGCATGGTGTGGCATGGTGTGGCATGATGTGCTGTGAGATGTGTGTGTATGTGGTTAAACCTGTGCTGTTTTCTCCCACTCAAAAATCTCCCTTGTCATAATAAAATCTTATTCTTCTTTTAAAGCTACCCCAAACACGATCTTCTCTTGGAGCTCTTCCTGAATGTGTGCCCTTCCTTGTTCTGTGACCCTTCCGTAGCTCTTTCCCCTTCTACCACCCTGAGCCCTCTCCCCTGTGAGGCAATCGACCCTGAGCTGGCTTAGGCCAGGTTTCTCTCTAACTGCTGTCCTCCCGGGTGACGGCTGCCCTGAAGCCCTGACCTCTTGTAGAGTGGGGCATTGTCCATACTCACCACACAGAAGGTGTGCAAGACCAAGGCCTTCCACACGTGCTCCAGGGCCCAGCCATCTCCAGAGTCTACAGCTGGCAGACCCTCTGCTGCCACGGTCGCAGCCTGGATCCAGGATGGCGTCTCTGGCTAACTTTATTCCATTTAAGGGTGGCAGTCAAAGCCCAAGCAGAGAAAAATGTTCCCATGTGTAAGTTCTGTGGAAATGGGGAAAGGCAGCTCCTGGCAGCCACCCAGGGCAGCACCCAATTTAGGCAAAAGGTTGTATATAAATAAATCAAAATTTTTATTTTAAAAATAACATGATAACACTAAACTAGCAGGCAAGAGAGAACGAAAGCACCCTAAAGACTTATCACACGGCCCCAGCTGCTCTCATCCGGGCTGTTCCCGGACCTTCGTTCTCCTAAACACCTACTTTTGCGCATTGAGGCATGATGCATGTATAATTTTCTGGCTTGCTTTTCCCCTAAGAATATATTACAAATACTTGAGAGAAACCTAACATAGACAAGAGACGTGGGCCGTGGTGTGTACAAGCTGTGTAAATTTGGAGCATCCTCGAGTTTGTTTCTTCATCTGTGACGGCCTAAGGAGCTCACGGGACTATTGCTAGGATGAAATTATAACTCATTATAAATTATAAACCTCAGCCCAGAGCCTGTCACGCCATAAGCGCTTAACTGCAACTTGATTTCATTACCGTTATCAAACTCTAGGAGTTTTTCAAGTTGACCTTCACCCAGCCAACCATATGCTTTACAGATTTTTATGCTGGTTTTCAAATGTATACCTTTAAATCAGCTACTAATAAACTTAAGTCTCTTTGGACTATGTCCTGTCTCACTTAAATGACAAGCCCAGGAAGGTTTAGCATAGCTTCCTACCTAGTCCTGAGTCCCCATGTTGCTTGGTAACACCCGAGGACCTTCAGCCTTGGCTAACCTACAGAACTCAAGAAAATGAACGTTCCTGAAAGGCTTGACATGGGTCTTTCTCCTTGGGGAAACCCTTGTTACCAGTATTATGTCCACAAGGTTCTTGAATGGGGATAATGGAAAATTTCGCCAGGTAAAAAGTATGGACAGGAACTTGAGACTTTTTTTTTAATTAGAGACTTTTTTTTTAACCAAACTATAACTTCCCCAGGGCTATAGGTGAAGGGGTGATTTCAGAGTAGCACTGGGGTAGCTCTATGATAAAAATGATCTCTCCATCTGCTTCCATTACTTCCTTAGGTGCCTGGAACTCTTACTCTTGGTCCTCTTTAGTCTGATGTATCAGTACCATATTATAGGCAATGGCTCTATCATCTGCATCTCCCTGTGATTTCATTAACAGTTTCACCTTGCACTGTGTGGGGCTCTGTCCTGGTACCCTGGTGAAGGACCCAGCCCTCCGGAGAAAGCTCAACTTTGCCCTGTCAGCCTTCCTGCACTGAGCCTAGAGACTGACTCCATGTCCACATCAGGGGCTGTGGTTCTGACTGCTGAGCTATGTTCCTGACTTGCCTACATGAGTGGTGTCATGCACAGTTTCTACAGCCTGACTTCCCTGAGCCCGCATCCTCACTGCCCACCTTTCTCTGTGTGAGGTCTTATGCTTTGACTTCTCTGATGCCAAGGCTACCCTGGAACACACGGTAGGCTCTTTCCTACCCCCTTTCTGCCAACTGGTCCTGGTACCCTTCTGGGCCTGTGGAGCAACCCCATCTCCTCTCCCATGCCCACTTCAGGGAACAAGCCTAGCTTCAAAGACCCAAGGATGTCATAAGAGTAGACATTGTTGGGAATAATCCTTGCAGCCTTCACGGGGACTTTTCTGTTCAGCTTGATGCTGGTATTTAGTTGCTCTCATTCAAGTCTTCTCTAAATGTCTCCCCATTTGCTTCAGTGGAAAGGCTTCTGTCCCGTAAGGTTTTGCAGGAAAAGGTACCCGTGTTTTACAACAATAGGGCCAAACAGCTCTGTTGTAGGCGCCACCTGAGTTCTGTATCTTTCAAAAGTGTTCGGCCTGACTGAAATAAGGGACAACCGCTTTGGATTTCCCTAGAAGGAACCTGGATTCCCTACCCGGCTCCTCAGCAGCTGGCTTTCCAGCATCATATGCGAGTTTCTACTTTCTCAGAAAGAACTATGCACTCCCTCGGTCTGCAGAAGCCCCCTCCACCCAGCCTTCGTTTGCCCCCAGTTTGATTCCTTTGTGGTATTTAACATGGTTTGGAAGTCAGGGATATTTTTGTTCACTTATTATAAGCAGGAAAGGGCAGGGGCCACGTCTGCTTTGTAACGTTGTGTTTCTAGAACCTGGTCGGCCTGGTCAATTTGAGTGTGAGCCCAGCGCTCAGGAGGCAGAAGCAGTAGGATCTGGAACTTAAGATCTTAAGGAACATAGAGCTTGAGGCTAGCTTGGGCTACGCGAGACCCTGCTACTAATGAATGAACAAAGACAAATTGTTAAATGCAAGCTTTTCTTCTTCCCAGTGAAAACAGTGATAACATTTATAGTTTCCACCAAAGCCTGACGACCTTCAGGTGACCCAAGAGAGCCCATTATCCCTGTTCTTTCTGCTCATCTAGCATTGGCAAGTTCTGTTTACTCTGAGGGCTGCCTACAGGGCTCCCGGAACTTCCTGAAAGGGGCGCTGATTTTGGCAGCTTCCCTCAGGCTCACTATTTTTTTCACTTGCATATATCATGAAAACAGTTCTTCAAAGAACCTCTAGAGTGCCTGCTCCTGTGCTTATTGGTCTCTCTGCCTCCACATTTGCTGTTTATAACCGCCCCTGCCCAAACATACTCACACTGTGACTCAAAAAAGAGATGCTAACATCTAATCATGAATAAATACTCTCTGGCCAGTGGAATGAGACCAAGTGCTAGGAGTGATCATTTTAAGATTTACTTTATTATTTATTTCTCTCTCTCTCCTTTCTCTCTCTCTCTCTCTCTCTCTCTCTCTCTCTCTCTCTCTCTCT
>JABTXL010006431.1:1389665-1448445 GCA_025134845.1 Neodon shergylaensis
GTGTGTATGGGGGTTGGTACATGTCTTAGGATTTCTATTGCTGTGAAGAGACACCATGACCACAGCAAATCTTATAAAGGAAAACATTTAATTGGGGTAGCTTGCTTAGCGTTCAGAGGTTCAGTCCATTATCATCATGGTGGGACATGGTGGCATGCAGGCAGGAATGGTACTGGAGAAGGAGTTGAGAGTTCTACATCTTGCAGGCAACAGGAGAGGGTCTGTGACACTGGGTGGTATCTTGAGCATATATGAGATCTCAAAGCCCACCTCCACAGTAACAACACTTCCTCCAACAAGGCCACGCCTCCTAACAGTGCCACTCCCTTTGAGGGTCATTTTATTTTCAAACCACTACAGTATGTGACTGTGTGATATATGTAGTGTATGGGTGAGTGAGTGGTGTATGTGGGAATGTATGGCACATGTATTATATGCAGGGGGTACACATACACACAGAGAAGAACATCAAGTACCCTGTCCTATAGTCTTCTGTCACCTGAACCCAGAGCTAGGCTGGTACCTCGCAACTCTTCCATTTCCACCCCACAGTGCCAATCGACAAGCCAATGACCACGCCTAGCTTTTATGTAGGTGCTAAGGATTCGAACTCAGGTCCTCACGCTTGCATATCAAGTGCTCTTATCCACTGAGTCTTCTCCTGGGGGCCCCCAATTGCTTCCTTTACATGAGTTCATTTGTTCACCTTCGGTAGATCACACTGTGAGCCCCAAAAGGGGAGCTCTGGAGCCATCCCTTAACACTTCAGATTCTCAACCACTCTGTACTGAAAATAATAACAACAGTTACCACTTAATTGCAAACTATTAAGTCTGAAATAATCGGCTGTTCTCTTCCCAAGGAGTCTCTCACCTCACGGCCTAATGGAGTAGACATCACTAGATCCAATTTACAGGGGAGAAACAAGGCCTCAGGTGTGCGGGAGCTCACAGCAGGCCAGATGGACGTCAGCAGCTGAGACTCCATGCCCTCCCTCCCGCATCGAGTCTGTCACCCTCTTAAAGTCGCATGGAAGGACACACAAACCAGAGCTAACATGTCGAGGCAGATTTTATTAAAAATAAGTTACACATGTTATGTCCCTTTTCCCCTCTGAAAACCTCACCATTCGAAGACTGGTCTCAGAGTTTCTAATTCAAAAACACTCATTTCAGAAAACAAATAAATCCCTTAACTAGAAGGACAGAGAATCATAAAGAAAGAAATGTGTTGGCGGGGGGGGGGGGAGGGGGCGTCGTGGTTTCCCAAGTATCCTGTCACTTCTTCCTTCCCAAGCCTTCCTTTCTATCCACCAGTACCATCCAAATGCCAGCCGAGGGTCCCAGTGATGGTCAGGGGGCAGAGACTGACCTCTGAGCCTTCATCCTCCTGTACTGACTTCTCATGCCTGTCTCTTAGGCTGATGATGTAAGTTCTGTCCTCCTGCCAGACAACTGCAAGTGGGGCAGGAAGACCCAAACTTCTCTACACATTTCTCACTTTCCTTACCATTCTTTAGGACATTTCTTCACCATCCTATAAGCATGTACACACACATGCACATGCCCACACATATGCACACACATGTATATACATGTATGCACTCACGCGTGTACACACACTGATCTATTTTAATGCAGCAACATGTCTATGAGTCTCGGTATCTGATCCTGAGCATCTTTTATCTGTGTAAAAAAATGGAAGACAACCTATTATGGATCTACTCAGTAGAGACCCCAGGCTAGACCCTGAGGAAGGCAGGGCTTTTCTGCAGTCCTTCCCTGGGATATTCCTAGGGTTACCAAGGAAACATAGGAATTTAAATAAGGGCTTTGCCCAAAACAGCCCCTCCTTCTTCTATGTCCCCTTGATACCTCTGAGAAAGATTTGGGGCCTCGGTAGCTGTCACCTTGCCTCCTCTTGGCAGTCAGACAGTAAACGACACACAAAGGAGGGAAAATAGTTTTCTAGTATCTTCTCTCATTTTTTTTAAAATTTTCATTTTAACAGCAGAATTGCTTTTTCCTAGGAGAAGCACGATGCTTTCCTTGTTTCCCCAAATGCTGGGAAACTTCCCCTGAACTTGGTTACTGGTAATCTGGCTGGGGTTCAAGAGAGGCTAGTGGCTTCTTGGACATTCCTGTTTATAAAGATTTGAGAGGAGCTCTGGGTGAGCAGCCAAGGAGGCGGGCAAGGATGGTTTCTATCATTAGGTTGATCTGTAAAGGACCGTAGGATGACAGGGGTGGCAATGCCCGTGCTACCTGTGTGTACAGTGACTCCCTAGAGGACTTGGCGCCCTTAGGAGCTGGGTGTCTCTCCTGGCAGAAAGGCTACATCACTACCATGAGATGCTTGCCAAAGGCACATACCAAGGCCCTGATGCTGGCCAAGGACCAAGGAAACCCCCTTAAGATGGGGAGGAGGGAGGTGTAGCCAAGGGCAGCTCACGATCAACTCAGTACCACTGGGAGGGATGGCCCATGGAAGCAACAGATTCAAGGGGATGATACAATGCAAACTTGATGAACACTCTCAACTGGCTGAGAACTTTGGACTCTTCCAAAAAAGAAAAAGAAAGAAGAAATAAAAAAAGGAGGGGGATAGTACCAAAGAAGCCAAGACCTGGAGTTTCTATCTGGTATGTCGCTGGTGTTGAATCTTCATGTCTGTCCTTCCCAGGTCAGATTTGTCATGGTTCCTGTTCCTGCCGCCACCCTATCCAATTTAATAAATCACGTGAAAGGCGTCACTGTGTATCCTGGTAGAAAATGAGTCCTGAGGAATAGCCCTGTCCTTGAGAAGACCCTCGAACTGTGATTTTGAGAATGGATGAGCAATGCTATCCAGACCCGGGACCGGAAGGAGCATGGCAGTGCTGAGTGGGAGAATATACCGTCCTGAGAGACTGCTTCTTCCTGTCGCAGCCTCCTGAGATCCCTTCTGGGACTGGCCTTGCTGCAGAGGGTCACACTGACAGGTCATCTGACCTTGCTTTGCTGCTGGCCTTGCTAAGGCGGCGCTTGTCAGCACGGTAGCTAGGAGGAAGGTCGTGGCTCAGAGAGGCTCCATTGGGCTCCTCGGGCTTCTGGCTATATTGCATGTTGAAACCTCGAGAAATATGCTCCTGGTCCGGCACTTCCTCTGCAGCCAGAGTGTCTGGATTCTTCCGGGAACACATATTATGACTTAAGTCCCCCAAGTACTTCGCTTCCTCTATTTTCAGGCACTGGTTGAAGGCAGGGGGAGAAGTGAGGCTCTGAGCTAGGCTGGTGGAGGCGCCAAGAAGCTGCTGCTTATCCATCCCCTGCCGGGACTTGGCAAAGCGCTGTCGGATCTTCTTCCAGCCCAGGTGGTAGAGTTCTGCCAAGCTAAGAAAGAGAGACAGTCCAGCCACGGCCATCATAAAGACAATGAAGACGTTCTTCTCTGTGGGCCGCGAGACGTAACAATTGACTGGGTGAGGACAGGGACTCCTGCGGCAGACGTGCAGGGTGTCCAGGAAGATCCCGTAGAGGAGGTACTGGCCCACAATGAAGGCCACCTCCATGGTGGTGCGGATCAGAATGGTACAGACATAGGTGTTGAGGAGTGTGCCCCGGAGGACAATCTTTCCTTCCACTTCATTCCAGCAGGACAGCTCTGCCTTCTCGGCCACCGGGGACTCATAGGCACCGGTGGCACGGGCCTCTTTGGTTTTCTCCGCATCCTGCAGCTTCCGCTTTTCCTGCATGCGCACTGTGTGCATGGCGTGGCCCATGTAGACCAGAGATGGCGTAGATACGAAGATGATCTGCAGTACCCAGTAGCGAATGTGGGAGATGGGGAAGGCTTGGTCGTAGCAGACGTTCTGGCAACCAGGCTGAATGGTATCGCACCGGAAATCAGCCTGCTCGTCTCCCCAGGAGGACTCAGCAGCGGTGCCCAGCACCAGCATTCGGAAAATGAACAGGACGGTAAGCCAGACCTTGCCGATGACCGTGGAGTGCTTGTGTACCTCCTCCAGGAACTCCCCCAGGAAGCTCCAGTCACCCATCTTGCTAAGCTTAGGAGACCGACTCCGAACCTTCTGCAGAGAGAAAAAAGATGTCTGTGAAGGATGTTTCAAGAAGTTTGAAGGCGCCGGGCAGTGGTGGCGCACGCCTTTAATCCCAGCACTCGCGAGGCAGAGGCAGGCGGATCTCTGTGAGTTCGAGACCAGCCTGGTCTACAGAGCTAGTTCCAGGACAGGCTCCAAAGCCACAGAGAAACCCTGTCTCGAAAAACCAAAAAAAAAAAAAAAAGTTTGAAGGCCCCATCATGTTCTGGGCCTTTGAGCCATACCAATGTGTTCTTTAAGAAAGTGCCGCCTTTGCTGGGTGTGGTGATGCACACCTATAATCTGAGCCCTCGGGAAGCGGATGCAGGAGAATCAAGAGCTCAAGCTTCCTGAGGTCTCATAGAGACTACAGTTAGAGGTTAGCAAGGCTACATGTGAGCCTGTCTCAAAAACACATATTATTTGTGGATGGTTTTAAATAAATTTTATATGTCTAAAAACTACCCTCTGATTATTAGAGCTGTTTGTGTTTTTTTGGAAGGTGACCTTGGCATCTGGAGCTAGGTCCGTAGAACAGTCCTCCTGACCCGCTTTCCCACACATGAACTGACAGAGGCTGTGGGTACATGCACAAGACAAAGTCCAGTCTTGGGTGGGGATGGGAGTCATGAAGTCCCACACCTAGCGGAGGCGCTGTCGGCAGCCTAGGACTGCTGGGCAGGAAAGAGACAGTTTTCTTCAGAGGTTTGCCCTGAGAGCTACCCATGCTGCAGTAAATGGCCCTTTTCCTTGTATGTACTGACAGTACTAAAGGGATTGACGTGGAAAAAAAAAAAGAGCAAATGAAGCCTGGGAGGAATAGTGGTGCGGAGAAAAGAGAAGGGAATGGGGGTGGGGTGGATTTAGCAAATTTACTTTCTTAAAATATAACTGAATGAGGACGGGGCAAGAGAGCTGGCTCATCGGTTAAGAGCACTGGCTGCCATTGCAGAGGACCCAGGTTTTGTTTCTAGCACCCACATGACAGCTCATAACCCCGTGAAACTCCAATTTGGGGGAATCCTGTCCTCATGGACTGCTGCATGCATGCTGTGCACATGGATTCATGCAAGCACACACACACACACACACACACACACACACACAAAATGAGGACAGTGCCATTTTCTTTAAGCCAATGTACTGAAAAGTACCCTCCCATTCAAATGTTAGAGAGGAAGTTCTAAAACAAGTCAGCAATGGCACCACATGAAGGTTCTAGAAACCATGTAAGGTGTGTGTTGCAATGGATAGTCCATGTCTTACTCCCAGACATTCTACTGCAGCAGGTGAAGTGTGTTAGATCCTGTCCTGTCCCTTGAAGACATTAGTCTCTCTAAGAGGCCCAGACCCCACCCAACCCCCAATCCCTAGGATGGAGAGCTAAAAAGACGTGCGCTGTGGTATAACAGTGGCCCCTAATTAATGGTCTCACCACCAGCACCTGACTTCTCTGTGCTCTTTGTGGTGTACATTATGCTTAGTAGACCATGCAACAGAAAGGTCCTGCCACCCCCAGAAGGATATAAAAACCAAATACCACCTTCGTTTAGGGATTTCTCTTCTCTGAGAGCTCTCTCTTTTGGGCCTCCTCCACTCTGATTCTATTGCAATGGTTACCTCACATCCTTTCTTTTAATGATTTACTTTTATTTTATGTCTGGGTGTTTTTTTCCTGCATGCATATGTGTGCACCATATTTGCTCCTGGTACCCAGGGAGGCAAGAAGAGGGCACTGGGTCACCTAGAACTGGAGTTATGGATGGCTGTAAGCTTCCATGTGGGTGCTGGAAACTGCACCTAGGTCCTCAGAAAGAACAGCAAGTGCTTTTAACCACTAAACTGTTTCCCCAGCCCCTCTCTCCTTTCTTTAAACTAACCCTCTTAATGAAGCCTGTATTTTGGTTTTATACTTTAAACCTTTGTTTTATTATTTGTATGATTGTCCTGTTCTTTTCTTTCCTTATGTATGTATGTATATATGTGTGTATGTATTTATGAATATATATGTGTGTGTTTTGTCTATATGCCTAAGCACCATGTATATGCAATGCCTGCAGAAGCCAGAAGAGGGCATCAGATCCCCTAGACTGGGGTTACAAACAGTTGTGAGCCACCATGGCAGTGCTGGGAATTGAACCTGGGTCCTCTGGAAGAGAAGCCAATGCTCTACCTATTGAGCTAATTCTCTAATGCTCCTTTACCTCAAGGCCCAATCGCGGTTTTCAGAACCTTTCTCCTAATAAAGCTAATTCCTGAAAAGGAATTGTATTCCAGGTCTGCTCCTTGCCTAACCATTTTATTCCATTTTTCTAGCTACTGGGGTGGCCTCTTAGGAATCTGGATTTGCAACAAGGCTTTCAGCTGGTTCTCATGCCAGCAGTCCAGGCACTATATGTGGAGTTGGAAAACATGGAGTCTGCCATGTGTCTCTGAGCGCTTACTTAACTAAGTCTGTTTCCTTTCATTCAAGTGGAGCTGGAGGAGCTATACCAGAGGATCTGGAGGGTCCAATGGCGTGAAGAACGTGATATACTGAAATTCACACCATAAATGTTCCATATGTTTTGAATGGCTGTTAGGCAGAGTTGTTTTTTTTTTCTTTGACTCTAAAAGGCAAGCTGAAGTGGAGGAGGAGATGAGGAGCGATGGTGGGGATAGAAGGCTCTGCTTCCCCAGAGGCGTTTCTACTGACCACAATCAGCAGCCATGCATCAGCTATGGGGAAAGACAGCAAACAAAGGCACATTGGGGTCACTTTACAGATAGCAGGGGTTTTCAGTAGGTCCCCACCTTCAACTCCCATGAGCTTCAGGCAGTAGGACAATGCTGATCTTCATGTCAGTGATATGGTATAGTCATTACAACTGTGCCTCCATTTGCTAAGAGATCTGCTTATAAAAAGTCATATGAATTTATTTTGTCTATCCATACTAGATTCCCAGATGCTCTCTGTGGTATCTGAATGAGAATGGCCCCCATAGCCTCATATGTTTGAATGTTTGGCCCCCAGCTACTGGAATAGTTTGGGAAAGATTAAGTCTTATTGGAGAAGCTGCGACCTTGTCGGAGGAAGTGTGGCCTTATTGGAGGAGGCGTGGCCTTGTCAGAGGTAGTGTGGCCTTGTCAGAGGAGGTCACTGGGAGTAGGCTTTGTGGTTTCCAAAGCCCACTCCAGGCCCAGTCTCTCTCTGTCACCTGTGGATCAGAATGTAAAGCTCCCAGCTGCTAAACTAGTGCCATGCATGTCTTCAAGCCATGATGATCATGGACTAATCCTCTAAAATTGTAAGCAAGCCTCCAATTAAATGCTTGCTTTTAAGAGTTGCCTTGGTTACGGTGTCTCTTCACAGCAGTAGAACAGTAACTAAGAAGCCTTCCTTCCAGCTACTTGTTTCATACCCTTGCACCCAAAGCTGAGTCCCCTTTACCAGCCATTGCCTGCTCTAGGTCTCCTGCTCCCTCCTGCGCTACCTTGCTGATGTGCAGGATTCTCCTCCACCCAGCCCTTGTCATCTTCTCCCCAGCAGGGAGACTCTGACAGCAGACATTGCCTTTTCTTCTGTCATCCAAAGAGTGGCCCAAATAGGTGCTCAGTAGATCTGAGCTGAGCCCCAGAGGAATAGGAGGCACTGGTGCTCTCTGCCCAAGGGCCAGCCAACTGCTTGTTCCTTGGCTGTGTCCTGTTAGTAAGCTGAACAACGCAGACAGATGGAGCAGAGAAGTGGTTCAGTGGTTAAGAGCACTTGTTGCTCCTACAGAGGACCCAGGTTCAGTTTCTAGGACATACATGGTGGCTCACAACCCAAGGAATCTGGGACTCTCTTCTGACTTCTTGTGCACATCTGTATCCACATGCACCCATAATTAGAAGTAAAATAAATCTCAAAATATGAAACCGAGAAGGGGAAGTTGGGAATGGAGAAAATAAAACCATACAATTACCAGGAAAGAGAACACAGGTAGAGGAGGTATTCAGACTTCATATTCCTGTTGTTACATGCTGAGCTCAGACAAATAATTCAGTCTGTACTCTCCTGCCCTCACCCACAAAGTGGATGAAGAGGCCAGGACTCAGCAATAGAGAGAGTCCCACTGTGTGATATATAAACAGCAATGGGCACAGAGCTCAGCATAAGATAAACAAAAACCAAAGCCATCACCAACTCGAATCCAGTTAGGAAAAATAAGAGAGGGGAAAGTGTGTTACCATGCAGAAAAGAGAAGAGGAAGGACGAACAGAAAGGGAGGAGACGTGAGACACCGAGAGGAACTGAAAATAAATGCCACATTCTTCCAGGATCTGGGACAAGTATCCATCCCACACTTAATCCTCGAAGAATTTTCTCTTGATCTTTTCATTCTGTCACTCATTCCATACAAGTCCCCAGGGAAGTATAAAAATAATTCCAGACAACGGCTGTGACGCTTTGGTCTGGTCTGTCAAGAGGTTTGACTGCTGGGCTCCTAGTTTGTGGCTAAGGGGGTGACACCTGGAAGAAGAAATGCCTTGGTTTAAAAGACTGTTTAGAACACCAGAGACAGTGTGCTAAGAAGGCTGCCCCATAGGAGGGAATAATAGAAGTTATCTACGGAGGAGTAAGAGTAAGACAGACCCCAGATCCCTGGCAGAGGAAAGACGATGAAGGAACTTTCACTTATGACTTCCTTATGACCTTCAGACTATGTCAGAGCAACTCGCAATCACTGCCCTGTGCCAGCTGTTCGGGTTTCAATGCAAAATTTCCACGGCTGGAGCCAATTTTGGAGCTACATTGAGTCCCTTTGGGGCCCAGACAACCACGGCCAAAGAAGTTTGTAGATTAGCTACTGAGTGAGTTGACTGGGTGTACAGCACACGAAATGCTTCTAGATATTATCTGTTTCTTGGCAGGAAGTGTGCTGGGGGAAGGGTCAAAGGAAGTTGCCCATGCCGTGAATAAATCCAGCGCAAACAATGGCAATGGCGCTCAGGCTGTGGTGCTCTCTGGCCTCCCACCACTCTGAAGTCCAAACCCAAATCCACTCATGAGACCCTTCAAGCACCATCCGATTCTGTCTTTGCCCATTGCTTTCCTCACATGCTCACTACTTCAGACATCCAGTTCTCCAGGCAGACACATGTACCGTGCTTCTCCACGTCTCTGTCCCAGCTCCTCCTGTTTCTATCACCTAGAATACCTTTCGCTTCACTCATTCATTTTATGGGTTTATTTTTGGGGGGAGAGGAGTGCTTGCAGTAGCCAGGTCGTCTAGGCACTGGGAATTCAGCATGAAGGAGAATCAAGCAAGAATTTGCTTTTGCTTAGCTTATTTCTCTTTCTTTCCCTTACGGAGAGAAGTTAAACA
Organism: Neodon shergylaensis; assembly: GCA_025134845.1. Taxonomy (NCBI): domain Eukaryota; kingdom Metazoa; phylum Chordata; class Mammalia; order Rodentia; family Cricetidae; genus Neodon; species Neodon shergylaensis. The sequence goes on from JABTXL010006431.1 coordinate 1,399,092, forward strand.
CACACTCTCAGCAGAACAAGTTAATACAGCAAAGCTGAGGTTAATCCACTAAGGAAGGGCAGGGAGCTATTGCAACATTTGATGGGAGCTCAAATCAGGTTTACTGGGTTTGTCGGGGCTCGTTGGGACAGGGCCATTCAAAGAGCCATGGATAACTAACTATGTCCCACTTCTCTCTGCAACTGATCAGATCTGTCAATCTCTAAGCTAAAAGAGGTGATCTCTAGAACCCAAATTCTGTTCTCAAAACCCATAGCAGGCAACTTACAACTGCTAGCAACTCTAGATCCAGGGGATCAGACACAATCTTCTGCATTCCAAGGGATCCTGCAGATAGTGTGTGTGCAAGTGTGTGCATGTGCGTGTGCGCACACATGTGCACACACACACTTTTAATATAGTAATAAAAAGAAATCTTAAAAAAGGGCCAGGGGTAGCAGCGTGCATCTATCCCAGCCCTAGATAAGTAGAGGCAGGAGCATCTATGTTAAACATCCAATCTAGATGAATCAGTGATCCCTAGGTTCATCAAGAGACCATTACTCAAAGAATAAGGTAAAGACAGATTGAGAAAGGCACCTAATATTGACTTCTGACCTACACACACACACACACACACAGAGAGACAGAGACGGAGACAGAGAGAGAGAGAGACAGAGACAGAGAAAGAGAGAATAAAAATATTTCTAATCAAGGAGGGAAAATGTGTCTTGATTATGTGTGACACTATCCTGTAGACTTAGGACCTAGGGTGAATGAAAAGGGAAGAGAATAAAGTGACTTAAGAACCAGCATTCTTCTCTCTGCTCCTTGACTGCACAAAATGTGGCCAGACCAGACAAGCTCCCTGCACTGGTGAGCTTTTGTCAATTCAACACAAACTAGAGTCACTTTGGAAAAGGGAACACCAGCTCAGGAATTACCCTTGCCACATTGGCCTTTGGGGAAGTCTGTGGAACATTTTCTTGATTAATAGTTGATGTGGGATGATACATCCCACCGTGAGCAAATGGTCTTGGATTGTGTAAGAAAGCGAGCTGAGGGAGCCACGGGGAGCAAGTCAGCAAGCGGTGTTTCTTCATGGCCTCTGCATCAGTTCCTGCTTCTAAGTTTCCGCCTTGCCTTCCATCAATAATAGACTGCCACTTGGAAGTATGAACCAACTAAACCCTTTCCTTCCCAAGTTGTTTCTGGTCAGTGTTTATCACACCAACAGAGTAGTTAACTAGAATATTCCCACCGCCTTACAATCCCACCATCCAACCATCCCACCATCACACCATCCCACCATCTGCTATCCCACTATCCCACCATCCCACCATCCCACCATCCCACTATCCCACCATCCCACTATCCCACCATCCCACCATCCCACTATCCCACCATCACACCATCCCGCTATCCCGCCATCACACCATTCTATTATCCTGCTATCCCTCCATCCCACTATCCCCCATCCCACTATTCCACCATCCTGCCATCACACCGCTCTTCATCACACCTTCCATAATAAACTGTATCTCTTTTAAGCTGTGAGCCAAAACAAGTACTTCCTTTCATAAATTACTTTTGTAAGGCATTTTGTCACAGCAGCAAAAAAAGTTATACAATTAACAACATCACAAAGAGGCTCCAAGGAGTTTCACATCTCCTTTCTGAAACCCAGTGATACAACTAACACTTTTCAGCTCTCAAAATGTGCTTCTCTGCAGTCTCCTGCCAGCTCGGAGAGCAAGGACCACGTTTCTCTACTCAAGACTGTGTTTCACCTCCAGGATGACAGATATGCAGTTTTCCTGTCAATGATGGATCCTCATACACTCTGTCCAGTGATCACTATTGCCTGCTCTGCAGAGGGGCAAACACAGCAATGAGCTAATTAAGAAAACAAAGACTAAAGAAGCAGACCCAGGGTTCCAGTTTCTGGCTGATCTAGCGCAATGCCAGTAAGTCTCCTTCCAGCTCCCCACCAAGCATGCAGCTCATCAATCCTCAGGTCTCTGCCCTTGGAACTTCACGAACTCCCATGAATGTGGGGCCACTGAGTGATTTCAGACATGAATCTGCTGGTTAGTGATAATGCCCGGGTCAGCTTTTATGCAATCAAGCAAATATTTATTATGCTCCCTTGACGTAACCTATGCTATATATAGTGCTGGGGAGAGTATGTAGGGAAGCATAGCTCATTTCATCTTGAGCACTTTCTGAGTGTCTTCTTACACTAGTCCAGTGCTAGAACTCATAGACCCGAAGGCCGATATGACTCTATGTTAAAGAAACACTGCGCTGTGGAGGAGCACAAATAAACCCAGAATCGGACGAGAAACTAGGTGCGATGTGTCAAACAAACACGTGAAACAGCATTGCCCTCAGCTAGAAGGGAAAGCAGGCACAGGCGGGTGGGTAAGAGGACTTCCCGGAGGAGGCAGCCTTAGTAGATGTGAAGTTTATCAGGGCACAATGGGAAGAGGAGATACAGGAGATGTGGGGACATTTCAGACGAAGAGCACTGCAGGAAGGAGCTCAGTGGGACAAGAACTGGCATGGTTTTGGGGTGCAAAGAGGAGGGAGTCGCTGGGCAGTGGTGGCGCACGCCTTTAATCCCAGCACTCGGGAGGCAGAGGCAGGCGGATCTCTGTGAGTTTGAGGCTAGATTGGTCTACAGAGCTAGTTCCAGGACAGACTCCAGAGCTACAGAGAAATCCTGTCTCGAAAAACAAACAAACAAACAAAAAGAGGATGGAGTCTCTCTAGGAGGCCAGCATGAGATTGCAGGAGACTTTAAAGTCATGCCTCAGAGTTCAGAATAGTTTTCAATTCCTGCGTTCACTATGACCAGTATGTGCCTAACTTCTGAAAGCAGAGCCTGAGAAGGTTCCCTCCCAGGGAGCTCAGGATGTTACGGAATATACAAGTCACAATCTTCATTACTCCATTAAGAATGGTTGCAGCATAAACCGTGTAGGCCACAAGAGGCCGGTGTCCCCCAACACGCTTCTAGAATTACACCCTCAACTCTCCTGTTCAAGAGTGCATAAAGGTAAGCTGGAATCGTCTGTAGTCTTTGGTAACAATTTTGTTCTCTGGGGTCACATGTAGCAAACTTTCTAACATAATGCCTGACAACAATTTCTGTGTGTCCTCACCAGCATCTGAGCCTTGGGGTGCACTGGAAAGTCTTTGGGGGTCTCACAAACATACTAAGAGCCATTTGCTCCACTGGTCATGTATTCTCTCTTTGTGGTCTCCTCAAGGAATTTCCCTCCCGTGTTGTGCCATGCACCTGGCGGTATGTGGACCACAAAAACAACAGTGGAGGAAGAATATAATTCACATGACTCAACACGCCAGGACCAAATGGACTGAGGCTGATATTTCTCAAATGCTGAAGAAAAGGACAAAACTGAACACAGTTAGCTCCACTTAGGAGTTATTGTCCCTTCTGGGAAGCTGACTTAGAGACTCCTGTTCCATGACAGAACATCAAGGAGATGGAAGCCACTTCCTTCTGCTGGTGAGAGCGACCTCTGCTTGGCTAATCAGGACTGGATGTGTCTACTACAGCAGACAGTATCACTGTTGGCCATTTCTCCGTGCCTCCTCCCCTCAGACTACTTGGGAAACTTTTCCAAGTTTGTCAAAATTAGATTGCAAGACCACTGCACAGAGGCTAATTCTGGACAACACACACTCTCTGGACAGTATCTTATAGATCTCCACTTCTCAATAAAGGCTGTTATTCATGGTAATAATAGGGATCCCCCGGGGCTCTGCCGCAATCTCGCTCACCATGCAGCAGAATGCAGCGCAGAGGAGGGTTGACTTGCTTCCCAATTACGAGAATTCTGTCGTAAGGGGACCCAAAGGGCCCAAAGGGCCTCCTCGAAGAATGCCTTAGGCACAGCATTGTGCCAGTGCAGTTTAGAGTGTGAAGTGTTTACTGAGTGACTGTGCCCTGCGAGACAGTAAAGGTGGCTGTAAAGTGCCCGCAGGAATGTCGTCCCCGAGCCCTTGTGTACGGTTTTCTGATTGCTCCTTTCCTGGTAGTTTCCCCTGAAAACAAGCGGGAAGAGTTCCATGCAAGACTAGTCTAAGTTCTCCGCTATCTCAATTGTCTTCACTATCCTTGAAATTCTCAACTACGTCGTCTAGTTCACATACATATACACAGATATACACACACACACCTATGCGCACACACATACAACACACATACATACTGAATGTAGATGATGGTGGTGATATCATCTACTGAGATATTTCTGTGGGCTGAACACTGCAGAAGCATTACAGACTGTTTCTGTTTGAGCCTCACAACAGGCTGAGGAAATAGAAGTCATTCTCGTCCCCTCTTAGAGCTCAGAGTGAGACCACACTACCAGTGAAGGGTGAAGCTGGAGTCAAACACCGATCATGGATCACCTGGTAGCAGAGTTCCATCTAAACAACTGTGCTATTTTCCATCAGAATGGCCTGCTCTGCCATTCTTCGGCGAAGCCCCACCAGAAGAAACTGGCCACTTTTGTATGATGCTCATGGGACGGTTGTTACACTGGGAGCTGATTTAAGAAGTTGGAGTAATTCTTACATTTCAGGTTTAAGTTCTCAAGGGAATGACCAGGCACCTGACAGTAGCTGCTGCTGCTGAGCTGGGCTGTGAGCTACTTCCCAGCACTAGAGGGTGAGGAGGGGCCAGCATCCCTGAACCTCGATCACTGTGTAAGGGAAAGGAAGATGGAGGTGGGAGAGAGGAGGAAAGAGACAGGTGGATGGGATGCAGTTTTCCTTCTACTCAAGCAGGGGGTTGACTCCTTTTAAAATCAAATTATTTTATTCTGGCAAGGACGGACTGGTGGTTCAGAGACACCTGCTAGGCATTGTTGTTTTGAAGCCAAGAGGGTGAAGGAAGGAGGCAGAATGAAGAAAGAATTGTGTTAGGAAAGCAATCATTTTCCTCTTGAAATGTTAAAAAGGGGTAGTTAGAAGAGGGCAGTGTGTAGAAATACATTAATTTACAACGAAATAGTGGGAGGTCCTTATTAATGACCCTACGGGGGTTGATTAGTTCCTATGCAATTAGTAAGGAACACTCCATGACAATACTCAAATGTCTCTATTGTTCCTATGGTCTTGTAATAGATGTATAGAGCTTCACAGCGGCAGATAGAGATCTCTTAGACTCAACCTATCTTTATGAGACAACTGTAGAACAGGCACCACAAGAACATTAGCACCGAGGGCAAGATGGATTTCCATGTGCACAGCTCTTTAAAAGCTGTCATTTAAAACCCATCCATTAACTCTCTCTGGGAAATCATATGATTCCATTTCACAGAAGAGAAAACAGAGGTCTCAGGATTTGGTAACTGGTCCAAAGTCCCATGGTTAGCAAAGGCAGCAAAGGGAGCCGACTTACCACTCTAATCCTAAAACCCTTTGTCTTTAAAAAGGAAAAGACAAAAACTCTTCGAACCAACCAAGTATGGCAAACCTGCATCCAGGACGCCAGTCCCAACCTGGGAACAGGGCATTGCTCACTGTAGCCAGTCCCACAAGAAGCCGGGGTCTCTTCTGTTACCTTCTGTTTTATCGGCAGAGCAGCTCTTGCTTATGCTGCTTCTGGCCCTAGTCATGTGTTTGGGGCCTTGGCCCACAAGCGCTCAGAATCCCAGCCTCTTCAGCATCTGCTACCATTTGGACAGAATTTACATATAGAAAGTTATTTCCTTTTTTAGCCAGTAAGTGCCCTTAGCTTCTTACTACTAGACGTCTAGCTAGCCAAGCAGCACGCTCTGAGGTCTTGTGCCTGTCATAGCATAACAAGGTCAACAGAAACGGTCACAGCTGGATGATGGACTCATGGTTTCTAAGAACTGGAGCCAAGACTCCCATTTCCTTGCTCTCTATTTGAGCGGTCTCAGTTTCCAGCCCAAAACCAAAAGGGAATGTTTAATGCTGGGCACCAAAGAGTACCTAAATATGTGGAAGCATCTAGAACTCTATTTGGCACATTGGAGGCTTTGGTTTGTTTGTACCTTGCTTTCTTTTCTGATATTTTCAGTGAAAACCATCAACTGTGACCTGATTTCCAGTAACAATTTGGTAGTGAACTTGAATTTGCAAGAAACAGGTTGCTGACTCCGCAAGGCTCTCATGGCACTAGGTGGTACCAGACAGCAGCTCTCGGAGAGGACACTCAGGCACCGCTAAGACGGTTGTTTAACTAGGCATCCTCTGGGCAAGACTGAGGAAGCAGAGAGGCGGCTGTAGGCCTGCTCGGAACACGTCCTCTCATTCCAGAGGCATTCCTCCTAAAACGTCTTTAGCTCCTGCGCATGCTTCATGGGATTGAACAGCGAAAGCCCTTTGAATGTGTTCATAGCTGAAGGCAAAGAAGAATCCAAGCAGACCAAGTCTACTGGAGAGAGAGAGAGAAGTTCTCTCCACTGTGAACTGGGTGTCAGAGACATCGGGACTGACTGCTTCAGCCTTCTCCTAAGAACTTTGCAGGTTGGCATAGTTGGGGTTCTGGAAGTCTTTCATAGACACCCAGTGTTAGCATCTCATGAAGGAGTCTGTTTCGGACTCCAGCTGTTTTGCTGCAGCCTTAGACAGATCCTTTCCCTGAGCCACAACACACTGATCTAAAGAAAAGCAGTTAGGCAGAAGGGTTGCCTAGATTGTTGCATCTGGGGAGCCTGGGACTTGCCCAGGTATGAGAGTTGATAGGTGAGTGACCAAGCCAAGAGAAAAATAAGACTCTTAGCTTAGAGGTCAATAAGGATGGGGTGTGTGGGGTGGGGGCTGTCTATAGTCACAAAAGCAAGCAGCACCTTTTCGGAATTAGGTGTCACTGCCAGGCTTCACTGAAGAAAAGGCTTTTGCATCAAATGAGATGTAATTCAGAGTCTGGGGCTAAGGACCAGGTCTGCCGGTGTCGACCTTATTGCTCTGTTGCTGGTTGCACAGCTAGCATGTGATAGCCATTTCAGATGGCAGGCTGGGCACGTAGCTTAGCGGTTAAATGCTTGTACTCATGTACCCAGATCCTAGTATTCCATGTGCAACAGTAAACAGGCTTTGTGTGATGCTTACTGAGCCTCACAGAAGACTTCCTCCTCCTGAAGCTGAGGCTCAGAGACATGAAGTAATTTGCCTGAGGTCACACAGCTAATTTCCAAAGCCTACATTTGAATTAGACACCGTCATGTCCCTCTGTGCTATCTCAATTTCTCTGATTCTGTTACCTCAATGCTCCCTTTATTCATCAAAGTGAATGGATTGCTGGATTTTTTTCTCCATTATTTGTCAGAAACAATTGATTCGAAAAGCAGCAGTAAGCTGTCATTCACAAGTCAGTCTCTTCCAACCGTAGGAAGGAAGTAGGCGTTTCTTACAGGAAAATGGGCATCTCTCTTTTCTGGCTAGCTCAACCCTTGAGCCCCGAGCCAGGCCTGCCGGCATTCAGAGAGCTTACACAGTCCTTCCCTGGAAGATGCGCTGGTTCAGGGGCTGCAGGTCTCCCACTTCTGACCCTGAGTGACAGACATAGCTCACCTGGTCCCTCTGTAATTGGCAGTCCCCAGCGATGTGGTCACCAGTACCCCGGAGGTCTGATGGCACTGTAACAGCCTTGGTGACGGCTGGAGCCTGTGACACTCTGCTGTCTGTAAACCCCAGCAGCCAGTGAAGGCGAGGAGGGGCAGACAGGAAGGCAGCGGGTGTCAGAATCCAAGACTGTGGAGATGCTTAAATGCAGCACCAGGGAAGGATGGGCAACGATGAAAGAAACACAGCTAAGAACAGGGGCAGAGCAGGGTGCTATCTCCAGCAAGCTGTGTTCCTTTTCTAGGTCTTGGTCTCCTTGTCAAAGGAGTTGGACAGGCCTGTGTGAGACCTCTTCCAGTTTTAAAGCCCTACGACTTTAGACCGGTACTAGGATTGGGGGATAGGAGTGAGGTAGCTAAGAGATGGGAGCAGTGGCTGGTGTCAGAAACCTAGCCAGACACCGCTGGAGTACTAAGACAGTGGCAGGGCAGAGCCCTTTGACTTGCTGGGTGACATGGCTCTGTGAACACCACCTTCATAGGCAGCTGCTGAGTGAGGAGAGGGCCTAGGGGGACCAACCATGGCTACACAAGGGTTACAAGCTTCAAATGTCTTTGTTGCCCTAGGGTAGGGGTGGAGACCTGACAGGAAGGTAGAAGGCCAGAGTAGTCCCTAGAGAGCAGTAAATCAGTCTCTGGGGTGGGTTAAGATTCGGGAACTAGAGAAGATGGAGGCCACCTAACCTACTACTGGGAAAGCCAGACTGGAGTGCCTGCTAGCCATGGGATGTTCGAGGAAGCTGTCTGCACACAGCGGTGCTGGTCTCCACTCTGCTGAGCAACTCTGGGTTTCAGATCTCCTGACTCTTTGTCCAGTGCTCTTCCTTCTTCCAGGACATGACTGTCTGGTCATGCTTTCCCCAAACCTTGGGCAGGAAACACCCACATTAGTGAAGAGCTAAGGAGTCTCTATGAGGGACATGACGACGGGGCACCGGGAAGAGGGGACAGGGACCCACTGAATGAAGAACGTAAATCCTTGCATCAAGTGATGCTTCTTAAGTGGTTCTGAGCTGTGTTGGAGCCTGTGGAATCATAGTTCCCCACGGTGTTGCTACAAGTCGGACCAGAGAGGGTCCTTCTACTTCCAACATTTTATAGGAGAACAATGAGCACCAGGAGGAGGAAGTGTCACACCCAAGGTCACATAGTTACTTAGGGCACCAGCCCCAGGTTTCCCACCCAGGGTCTGGGTTCTATTGCCACATGATCAGAAGCAGGGAAGGAGCTGGCAGAAGCCACCACCTCTCTGCCTTCAAATAGGACAGAGTCGTCCAGGCTGCCTCGCTCGGATTAACTCTCGGATCTCATCAGTCTCTTTCACCTGACCTCGGGGGCAGCTGGGATTCCTGTACAGCGCCACTGCACAGTGGAGACATGATACAAGGCAGGAAGCTAAGGAGAGAATATTTTTAAACTGCCCAACATGGCTTATAAAGAAAAAAAAAAAACCCAAAGCGCTCTCCTAGATGCCGTGAGAAGCATTTCCAAAGAGATTCCATGCCCAGAGAAAACACTGTAAAACGCTGCTGGTTTTTTATTTTTAAAGGGCCAATTCCCACTTCCCAACAGTTCTTGGAAGTGGACTAGTGACCCACTTCTTAAGATGCCCCAGGGCGCTGCAATTCCACAGGGGCAGACTGGGACCAGAGGGGGCCCCGCCCCTACGCGCTTTTCAAGACAGAAATCAGTAGATTTACCAACCTTCCTATTTAATTTAATCCGGCTTCACTATGGCCGGAACAGAGAGGGCTGGGAAGTCAGGTGCGGAGGAAGACTTGCTTCTTCTCCAGCCTCCCTCTCTGAGCTACTTCCCGCTGATGAGTAGTTTAAGCTTTTAAAGTTCAAGTCCACCCTTACCTGCTTCCTCTCCTCCTCCCTGGAGTTGGCTTCTTCGGGGCTCTGGCTGCGGTTCAACTGCCCACTGTTATTCGCTCTTGAGCCTGTCAGTTGCTCCCCTCCCACCCTCTTTTAATCGCTGTCCCGTACCCTCCTCCCACTTCTTCCTCCTCTTTCTCTCTCCACCCCTTTCCCCCTCTGGGTCCCTCCCTCCCCTCTCTCTTTTGCGCTCTTAGAATTTTGCACTCATTTAAAAATCGTCTGCCCTCCCTCTCCTCACCAGCCCCCGCTCCAACCCCGAGAAAGACTCCGCTCTTCTCCCCCAGCCTGCTGCCCTCCGCTGTCCCGCTTGGTGGCTGTCCTTGTCCCCGCAGTCCCGGCACTTGCTCTCTTCTCGCTGGCAGGCTCAGGCACAGCCTCCCTGGGTCTTTTCCTGTGCACCCCTCTTCTGAGGCTTCAGAATTCTGCTTTCCTGAAGTACTCCAAGGATCATCCCTTTCCCCCATCTTTTCTCTGTCACCAGAAAAGAAGGTGTCCCTCCACACAGCAAGCCCTTAGAGAGCCCGGGAAAAAGTCATTCTTCCAAGCCACAGTGGTTTGACACCCAGAATGGACACAGGCTTAACCAGAATGGTGGAAGATCTTGACCTGGAGCTCGAAAAGGTGGAGCCACCTGCCCCACCACCCAGAGTGTTCTCGTTCCCTCTTCTCTAACCAAAGGACAGCATCGTCTGGGTGCCTGGGCACTGGACTAGGGCTTCGCATAGGTGGCCTGTTTTACTCCATCTAACCATCCCAGTTTCTGATTTCACACAAGCAGGCATTTTTCTGCAATGCCTCTGAGGAAACGGAGGGTCGAAGACACTGAGTAGCATATCAGTTGAGTGGCAGGTTAGGCTTCAAAGTTTTAGCCAACGCTGAAATTTGCCTCCTGGGGCCATCTAAAGAAGTATCCAGACACCCTGGTGCAGCTGAGCCAGTGAGACATCTCAGAATACCATTTGTCTCAGGAGAGCAAATTCAGACATCACGGTGCGCGCGGCACCTCAGACCGCCTCCACTTCCGTCTTGTATCAATTGTTCTGTTTCAACATTGAGCTGTGGGCCCAGTGGGGCTGTGACAGAGGTCAGAAGCGGGGGTTACTGAAGTCAGAAAAGCCAATGACTAAGAGCCCACAGATACGACAGCTGGGGCGAAGAATCTCATTGAGGGAAACTGAGGGACAGTCTAGACTTCCTAAAAGTGTCACATACCACAGTGGGTGGCAGGTGGCGGGCAGCACACAGATCGGCCTCTTGCTCCACATAGTCATCTCCTTGGCGCCTTCCTCACCCAGAGCTAGTCACAGATGGACTCGTTTTCCGGGGGTGAATAAGCTGAGGACCAGCAGGAGAGGCCAGAACTGTGGGGCTTCGTTTACTGGATCCAGAAAAGGGAAACAGCTCTGAGAAAAACAAATGCAGGATCTCGATTCCTTAGCAAGAAAGTGCTGTGCCAGCCTGCCTGGGTTTGAATCCTGGCTCTGCTACTCCATGGCCGAGAGCAGCACTGAGCAAGCCACCCTCCATGAAGCTCAGGTCTTCAGGTAAACTGCGGTGACTGTTTCTACTTCCCAGGGCTATCCTAAGAACTGATGACGCCTGTAAGGACGTGGGCTAGTGACTAGTATAGGGAGGGACAGTGTACGACTACAGAATACAGCTCAGTGTGGCACAGCATGGAACCTCCTTCCTCCCTCCCCGTGATATCTATGGCTGGAGAGAGCTCAGCCCCTGAAGGTAAAATAGAAAGCCCTGGGCCCCAGTTTTTTTTTTCCCAAATCATTCCCATACTGTGACTTTGTCCCTACTTCCCAGCTACTTTGTCACACAAGGTACTTGGAGACGCACTATTATTTCTAGCCAGAGATAGCCAGTTAAGATCCCAGAAAGTCTCGCCTGGGGGTGATCTGAAAGTGGGGAGGGTTTAATAGAATATTCATTCATAGAACATGAGACTTCCAAAGCAGAAACTAAATGCCAGGATTAACGCCTAAGATCATCATGGATACTGAGAGAGCACCATTTTCCTTTGAATACCTAGAGGGGAAGACAGGCCTAGATATAGACACACTCATGAGGCTAGACAGTCCAGGCTATAAGAGGCAGAGACTGACATCCTACCTGGAGACTACCTCAGCAGAGAAACAGGTGAGTCACTGGAGACTCCAGGAAGCTGTTTCCAGGAAGCCACGCACAAGACTCAGCATGACATCAAGATCGAGCATATGGTGACAGGCTCAAAACAAGTGGTTTAAGAAGGACTTTGGAAGCATAGTTTATTTAAAACTTGCCAGAATCCCTCTGGAGCCAAGGCAAGGACTATGACAAAAGTAAGGAGCGTGTCGCTCAGGCTGTAGGTCTGGAGGGGTTCTCTAAAGCACCCAGCACAGCTGTCCCCACAAACTGGAGCATCACGAGCGGATTCCTAATGCCCTAGAAGGAGGTCCAGACAAGGCCTGGGGCAAGAACAGAAATTCTGCTGTGTCCTCCCTCTTCCTCCCCATGTTCAGTGTGGAAGGAGGCATTGAGGGTGGCTCCACCCATTAAAAAGGGTACCACAAAGCCAGCTCTATGTGGGGCCATGCTAACACACTTCACAAGTTTTTCACTTTGAGAGGTGTCTTAGAGTTTCTGTTGCTGCAATGAAACACCACGACCAAAGAGCAAGTTGGGGAGGAAAGGGTTTGTTCAGCTTACACTCCAGCATTGCTGTTCATCACTAACAGAAGTCAGGATAGGAACTCGTAAAGGGCAGGGTCTGCTTACTGGCTTGCTCAGTCCACCTTCTTGTAGAAGCCAGGATCAGCAGCAGAGAGATGGCACCACCCACCATGGGCTGGGCCCTCCCTCAGTGATTACTAAATGAGAAAATGCCTTGCAGCTGGATCTCAACGAGGCTTCCTCAGCTGAGGCTCCTTCCTCTGATGACTCTATAGCCTGTGTCAGGATGACATACGAAACCAAGTACAAGATGAAAATATAGAATAATGATCTAAGTTGTTTGTTTGTTAAGATTTACTTTCTTTTTAATTATTTGTATGTGTGTGTGTCTATGTTGAGTTATGTGCACATGATGGCAGTGACCATGCAGGCCAGAAGAGGGAGCCAGATCCCCTGTGATCTGGAGTTAGGGGCAGTTCTGGGCTGACAGTCATGAGTGCTGGGAACCCAACCAGGGTCCTCTGCAAGACCAGCAAGTTCTCTTAACTACACAGAGCCTTCTTTCCAGCAGAAGAACAACTATGAGAAGCATCTAAACTGCACCTTTATCACAGCCTCGACAAAGACTTGTTGGCCACCTCTTTGGACTGCTTGCTGAGAAAAAAAGGCCACAAGGAACTGCCATTCTAATTGCAAGATAGAGTTCTTAATTGTAAAACAATTAATATACAGTATTGTTTATGCAATACATTGCTAAGTTATGTGAGGGGGGAAACTCATTTGCAAGAGTGTGTGATTGCTCTGTTGGGTCATAGCACAGTGGAAAGGAGTGGAGCATCTTCACTTCCCAATACAATACCGCAGGGTAACAGGATGTTGTTATTCCATGTTAATGTAAAAAAAAGTCCAAACTCAGAGAAGTCGAGTAGCTTGCCCAAGGTTTTTTAGGACTTGGAGAAAAGGTCTGCCTGAGGCTAAGGGTCATCACTTTGTCCCACAGCTGTGAAGAAAATATGAACCCCACTGGCCTAGTAAGAAAGGGACACAGGGTACCCCAAGTAAGAGCATGAGAAGAATTGACCCTACCCCTGGCAGGAGAGGCCATGCCCCTTTAATTACAAAGATGACTTGGCACGGTCTGAGATCCCCACATACTCCACCAAGAATTTTCTCAAGGCGGCATCTCAAAACTTGCTTCTTTTCCCCCTTTAGAAGCAAGAGGGGGGATGAGGAGACATCTTCCACGTCCCCTTCACCCAGTGAATCTCTGGTTCTTCAAGTTCCCCTCCCAAGACGCTGTGGTCCAGATGTTTGAACAGCTACCTCTCCTTTACAGTCTACACGAGAAGGCGTGCGAATAATTTCTGTCAGCAGCTAATTGCAAGGGCAACGAGTCCCCAGTGCCTAATTGGAGGGTGTAAATGAGCAATCGGAGCTGCGGTTAGTGGGCTGAGGTCACACTTCTCTGCCGGCTGAGATGCAAACACGGCAGGCTTAAACCATTCCCTTTAGGACTTCGGCTTTCCTGATCCTGGTCAGAAAACGGGACAAGAACACTTTTTTCCAAGGTGCAGAAGGTGAAAGAAACGCAGACTGACTCATGTCACGTTTCAAGTTCTAATCCCCACAGACGAGTTGAAATCGTACCCTACCTACTCGGGCTTAGGGGTCCTCTAGGGTCCCAGACTTCAGAACTCTTTTGAGGTGGGCCGAGCCAACGGAGAGGAGGAAGAGGAGGCGGAATCACCATCGTTAGCCTCACAGTCATCACCACACCCTCAATAACAGGCACACCCGATTCTCTCCCACTGAAGTCAGAGTACAGGACAAATACTAGGCTCCCGAGAGCCCAGGACTGGAGATTTCACTCTATAATAAAAACGTGGGTTCTTTGCCTGGGGCGTCTTGGGATGGTATTTGCTCTCCAAGTCCAGGAAATCCCTGAAACTAAACTATTGAGAATCTAAGCAATTGTGCCGGTTACAGACAAGGTATAGAGATTGTAACTGAGGGGGCGGGGGGACCGGCTGCTCTTCCAGAGGTCCTGAGTTCAATTTCCAGCAACCACATGGTGGCTCCCAACCATCTGTACTGAGATCTGGCGCCCTCCTCTGGCGTGCGGGCATACATCGAGGCAGAATGTTGTATACATAATAAATAAATAAATCTTTTAAAAAAAGAGAGATTGTAACTGAGTTCCTTCCTTCCTTCCTTCCTTCCTCCCTCCCTCCCTCCCTCCCTCCTTCCCTTTCTTCTTTTACTCTACCAAGGGATGCATTCTTGCCTATCCCCTCTACCTCACAAGGACTGAAAATGACTTGCTTCTCCTTTGAGTACAAGGTCGGGTACTAAGTAGTCATACTGGTTAGTTTTTGTAAACTTGACATAAGCCAGGATTATCGAGGAAGAGGAAAGCTCAACTGAGAGAATGCCTCCATTAGATTGGCCTGTACATAAGTCTATGGGCTCATTTTTTTGATTAATGATTGATATGGGAGGGCCCAGCCTACTGTGGGTAGTACCACTCCTGGTTTGGTGGTTCTGACTTATGAAGCAGGCTGAGTAAGCCAGTAAGCAGCATTCTTCCATGGTCCATGGGGATGGAGGGGAAGGGGGAACTCAGTTCCTGCTTCCAGGTTTCTGCTTTGAGTTCTCTCAATGATGGACTGTAATCTGACAGGTGAAATAAACCCTTTCCTCCCCAAGTTGTTTTGGGGCAGTTTTTAATAGCAGCAATAGAAAGCCAAACAGGACAGTGGCCTAGTGACAAAGATCTTAAGGTACAAGATTGGACAACTTTCTGCAGTGAACTCAATGTCAGAAGAGTCACTCTGAAACCGAGGAGGACTTTTAGATGTGAATGGAGGTACAACAAACACCCTGTGCCCCACCCTGAAAATTTAGCCACAGATGTTCAACCTCCAACTTGAGGACAGAAGTTTTACATCTCCACATCATGTTGTAGGTTCAGCTTAGGCTCCCAGGGTTCAGTTATTCCAGGGAATAGAAGCGCTGAGAAAGTTTAGGTTTTTCCCTGGTTTTTCAAAGGTTAGGCTTGCATCCAGTCAGCCAAACATTCACGATAAAATGGGCAGGACATGGGGGCAATTAGGAGTACTGCCATTGTCCGCAGTGGTGGTGGTAGATACTAGTAGGATATACTGAGAAGTGCTGAATTCCATAGGATTCGGGGAGAGGGCTCAATCCATAAACTTCTTGCTACACGAGCATGAGGACTCAAGGTCAGACCCCAACATACGTCTAAAAATCTGGGTACGGCGAGAGGCATAAACAAAGGAGCCCTAGAGGTTGTGGGCTGGCTAGTCTTGTTGAATCGGTAAGACACAGGAGCAACGAGAGGTCCTGTGCTTACACCTCCCACCCCCAAATAAGTTAGAGAGCACTAGGGAAAGACAGCTGACATGGATCTCTGGCCTCAATACACAGACACACATATATGTGCACGCAAATCTCCATCCACACAGAGAAACACCAGGAGACTACTGGCTTCAAATCAGAAGTTTAATTCAGTGGTAGAGCAATTGCCTCACATGCCTAGGGCTCTATGTTCAAACCACGATAATAATAGAAGTACGGGCTTGGGTTCCGGTTTTGGCTGAACCACTTAGCATCTATGTGACCCTCTTTTTCAGTTTTAAAATTAAAATAATGTTAATAACCGTCAAACCTATGGGCTGGCTATTGAATGAGATAAATCTTATTTGAAATGTAGTGAGCACTGCAGGGATAGTCTCTTGTGTGTATGTACATATAATATACAGATATATTCATATGCACATACTGTATATAAATGAATCAGTAATAAAAATATTAAAGTCTACTTATACTCCACTTTCTAAAAAGTCAAGAAAAAGTCAGTGATGTTCAGTTTACTTTCAGAGAAAGTCTAGGGAGATCTTTTCTAGCAGAATGAGACTGGGCCATTCAGCTAAGAATACCACCGGTGCACCTGGGGTAGAAGGAAGATTGAAAAATTGCTTCTCTGTGGGTCAGATGTGGTAGCTCATGTAATCCCAGCCCTTAGGAGGATCAGGAGTTCAAGGTCACCCTTGGTCAAGCCTAGGGTCTGAAAGAAAAGCAATTCCCAGACCGGAGTCCCAGCCCTACCCCAGTTCTGGGGGACAAGGGGAGGATGGGGCTCTTGCCCTTCAACAGATGGCAATGTTGAAATATGCATTCTTAGCCAGCAGCTCTCACAGAGACTGTTTGAGAGAGCACCTAGCTTGCTGTCAGCTTTGAGATGGAAGCCCAACCTGTTCCCCGGCTAATTGTGTGGTCTCAGTGTTCCCATCTGTAAAGTGGTCGTAACTTGCACCATCCTTCCCAAATCTGTTCTTTGGAAATTATACACCTTAAGTATTATTATAGGCTCTTGGGTGGGGGTGAGATTTCCAGAGACAGGCCAAGTCGTCAGGGTCCTTCCCATTCACAGAGGCTTGCCTGCGCAACAGCCTGCCAGGTGCCTTTAAGGTTCTTAAGAAAAGGGCCCTGAGACGAGGGTATTGTGCTCTGGAGCTGGCCAGCTCAGCCCTGCCCTGGGTCCAGCACCTCAATTTGTAAAGAAGGAACTGGAGGCTATCTAAAGGGAAGTCAAATTGTTTTCAGAACACAATAGCCGAAGTAACTACAAGTCATTAGCTTCCTCCCAGGGGCCTGAAATCAAGCTTGTCTGGATCCCGAAAGGGCTGTTAGCACTGTTTACTTAAAGACCTCTGGACAGGACCCATCAATTCATTCCTGTGCCTGGCTTTCTGGAAGAGCAGCGGGAGGTGAGTCATGAAAGGCAGAGAATGCCCGAGACTCAGAGTGATTCCTGTTTCTTTAGACGTGGCTGAGTCCCTGAGGCTGGATCTGCCTTTTCAGGTCTGTAGGTGGAAGTTTCATTCAGATGGATGTGTGCGTGGACCCTGCAGACAGCTGTGCTTTGAGTGGCTCTTGAAGAGTTTCTTCTCAAAGCAAAAAAAAAAAAAAAAAAAAGAGGTAAAAGTGCTGGTTTCCTGCCCTCCCCCTAAGGCTTCTGGGAAGCCAAATATTTCTCAGACAGATGCACAAATACCCCTAGAAATCCCTCTCTGAACAGGTGTATAATTTCCAAAGAACAGATTTGGGAAGGACTATGCAAGTTACAACCACTTTACAGATGGAAACACTGAGACCACACAATTAGCCAGGGAATGGGTTGGGCTTCCATCTCAAAGCTGACAGTAAGCTAGGTGTCTTTTGGTGACAAGAGTGGACCTAACAAGCCACGTCTTCTCAGGGTGATCTCTCAGAACCATAAATGCTGGAACACTGGGAGCAAAGAACACGCAAAGATGAGCTGGGCAGACCTGGGCCCCGAAGCCCTGACAGGCTGAGCAATTTGTCTAGGAACAGAGTCAGCTTTCTCAAGGAATCTAGGAAATCTGGGGACTTCCCTGAAGGTTGAGCAGGGCTGGTAATTGGTTATAGATCCTCCTACATCTGTTAGAAGACTCAGCTCAAAGCCCCTGAGCTTAACCTGCTAACAGTAGAGAGAAGAGGCTATTTCTTGATGTCTCTTGGTCTTGAACAACTTGACTCTATGCACGAAAGAACCGTAAGTTTCTGAAAGAATCAGAAAAGAGAGGTCGTAACCCTTGTCTGCTGTCTGCTCTCCCCCAGGAAAATCAGAGCCTGAGCTGCGGAGGTGGCTTAACTGGTAAAGGGTTTGCTGTGAAATCCTTAGTTCATGGGCTGGAGAGACGGCTCAGTGGTTAAGAGCACTGACTGCTCTTCCAGAGGACCTGGGTTCAATTCCCAGCACCCACATGGCAGCTCACAACTGTATGAAGATCCAGTTGCAGGGGATCTGACACTTCACACCAATGCACATAAAAGCACATAAAATAAAGTTAAGTAAACCATAAAAATCTTTTTTAAAAAAGAAACCCTTAGTTCAGATCCCTACACTCCACACAGAAAGCCAGGCATGGTGGCGCATCCTCGTGATTCCAGCCTGGGGAGACGGGCAGGTAAGTCCATTCTCTGGGCTTGCTGGCCAGCCGGCATAGCCTAGTCAGGAAGCTCCAAATGTCAGGGAAAGACTCTACCTCAGAATACAAGATGGGCACACCTAAGAAATGACATCTGGCCTCTATGTGCACATGCACAGAAAATCACAAGAATCTGCTGCATATAAGATTTGGTGTGTAGGCCAGAGGAGCTTCATGTTACAAACGTGGACTCCTTAAACATGTAGGCATCATGGAGTATATAGAATCCTACCTAAATCACAAACGCTCCTGACCCAGAAAAGGTCAAAGTTCATTGCTCCAAATTTAATTAATCAAGGTTATTTCCCACAAACCTCTAGTTAGTGCAATGGCTGCACAGTCTACAAAATCAGTGTGGCGGCGGCCAGCGTGTTCTGCCTCTTCCTTGACCTACAGGCCTCTTAGCAAACAGGTTGGCATCTGTCCCTTAATACTATGTGAGTCTTTCTGTCAGACGTGGGGAGACCATCTCAGATCATGGATTAACCTTCCTAGACTCATACAACCCAACAGGACCAGCACCTAGCTCTCCTCACACCTTTCTAGAAAATTCTGAGGTTGCTTTAAATGCTCAGGATCACAGACTCTGGCATGACCTCCCCAAATCTATAGTGAGTTGAGTCAACAAGTACATATCCACTGTGCTCTGCACAGCTCCAAGGACTGACCTAATGGGGGTGGCAAAAGAATGAAGATGCATGGACACAGAAAAGCTGAGGTCGGGTGGTTCGGGCTCTCTGACCGGGGGCCCTGCAAGCTTAGTGTGTTTACTGTTTACACTTGAGCAGGGAGGCAGGGCTACTGTATACAGCTGAAGAGCAGTTGGGTTTATGGCATAGAGCTGGACAAGAAGGCAGGTTTAGTTGATCTCCGTAGCGGCTGTTGCTGTGGAGAAACAGTTAACCTCTGCAGGGAGCAGCTTTAGCGGACATCTGCACACACTGTCAGCATCTGCACACACTGTCAGCATCTGCACATGGGCCCGAGGAAGGTTTGTCCTCCCTCGGAGCCTCACTCACAGAAGGCTTTGCCACCCCCACAGGTCTGGGACTTTGGATTCCTTGACATGGTCTTGCTCATGTCAACAGCACACATTCACTGGGACTTCACTCGCGCCTACAAACCCCTAAAACAAAAACGCCTTTCCTTAAACTTATTCCCAGCAACGCACAGGAAGGAAAGCAAGGCTTGGGAGCAGCGGTAAGGAAGATGCAAAGCAGTCGTGAGAGCCACCAGGTACCAATATCTAAGGCCCCCTCAGTCCTGAAAACCCAATGGGGAGGGGACAGATTAACCGACGAAGTACAAACCAGAGGTCTTACCCCATATTTGTGATCTACTACAAAACACTAGGGCTTGTTGTTTTGTTTTGTTTTTAAGTAGTTAATGAATGAAGTTTGGACCAGTTAGGTCTCCAAACCAAAAATGGCCACATCCTAAAAGTTCCAGGGTAAACTGGTGTTGTGAAGATCAGAGCACATTTTTTTTTTTGCAAAAATAATGTCAGGAAAGATAATTAGCTTCCCAGGCTAGGCCCTGAAGACTTACTTAAGGGAAATTGTTATTTACCAGTAGGGTTGAGGGAAGTGGAGATGCTACCCGCTAGTCTGCATTGGATCAGAAAGAACTGTCATGTTGAGAAACAGCTCTATGGATACATGTCTCTCTCGAGTTTCAGATGCCAGAGCCTTCTGCCCACACCCACAGTGAGAATGCCCCCTTCCTGACTCCCTCCCTCTTGATTTAGAAAAGGGAAATACGCTCATTATCCACCTGAAATTCCTGATGCCAGGATGGAACCTCTCGGCAACGTCTCTTTCATAAAGCAGTCTCCCAGTGCAGGCACGGCAGAACGCTGTCTTTGATTTTTAACTCATGGAGGATTTTCCCAATTATGAAAATACCAGCAGGAGGCTGTGCAAATGGCTCAGCGAGCAAAGCATTTGATGTGCAAGAGCAGGACCTGACTCTGGATCCCCGGCACCCACATTAGGGGAGGAAGGAAGAAAAGAAGGGAGAGAGGGAGAGAGGAAGAAAAGCTAAGCAGTTATAACCCCAGTGCTGGGGAGGTATACACAGGAAGATCCTGGGGGCTCCCTGGGTATGCTCCAGATACAGTGAGAGACCCTGTCTCAAAAAATAAGGTGGATAATGATAGAGGAAGGCATCTATCATGGACCACTAGCAGCCACAGTTGCACATGTACATATATAACAGAGACACATACACACACAATAGTGTACTAAATGAAAAAAATTAGGTAACACAGAAAAATCCAAATAGCCACCCATCAACACTGTTAAAAATTACTAGATAACCTTCCACCCTATTTTTATGCTTACAACCTCGCTGTTACATATTTACGAATGTATTGTGAATGCTTTTTTGCACTCTGATGTTGCTTTTGGTCAGCAAGTCTCAGGGGCATTTTTAATGTCAATAGTGATATCCCTTTTGACTAATGATTATCATGGGTGTACCCAGAGGAGACAGTGTCCAAAGATAGTAAAACATGTCTGTGCCTCTTATGTCTACAAGGACATTACCACTCCACTAGAAAGCCAGCATCCAAAGATGAACACAGGAAATACATCACATCCACCCTTTGCCAAGCCCTTGGGTGACATAGCTTCGTGTCTGCAGATTTATCAGAATTCATTCAGCTGCCTTTTTTAATATTTCAGTTTTCCGTTAGCAAACTAAGCAATTTTGGAGACAGGCAGTGACTTCTGATTTTCTACCACTTCTCTCTCTGGCCCAAGTAAATTAGTCCCTAGGCTGTGAGCCCTCCTTTCAAAGCCTTGCAATAGCTTGTGGGAAAAAGCAGCGATGCTGAACAAAACTATTCAAAACAAAACAAAAATGTTAGCTTCCCCCATTCAACAAACCCCTTCCCCATCAACCGTACAAGACGTGAAAGGAAGTAGGCTGGGTGAGAGGTGAACTGGGAGAGATAAGAGCGGCCTTGGCAGACCCTGGGAAAGCGCTTCAAGCGGCTGGCGGTGGGGGTGCCTCTGGGTGAGCAGAGGTGGAAATTTAAATCCGGAGGAGCTAACAGTTTGCAAAGCTCAGCCTTGCCATTGAGCCTGCTAACACTGTGCAGCTTGCTCCCAGTCCTGCTTGGTTTCTGTGGACTTCCACAATTCCCTGGGGCTAAGACCCAGCTCGTCACTTGATGGCAAGGCCATGTATGAGAGACCATGGTCGGTGGGGCAGTGAGAGGCCAGGAGGAAATGCACAA
This sequence comes from Neodon shergylaensis, assembly GCA_025134845.1. Classification (NCBI taxonomy): domain Eukaryota; kingdom Metazoa; phylum Chordata; class Mammalia; order Rodentia; family Cricetidae; genus Neodon; species Neodon shergylaensis. The sequence goes on from JABTXL010006431.1 coordinate 1,420,517, forward strand.
ATCAGGAGAGAACTGAGGAGAGCAGAGCTCAGGGTCTAATTGACATACACTCAAGCAGCCTTGATAGTTACCCTTTGGCCTCTAGTTTCCATCTTGGTAAAAGGGAGAGCTCGGGTTAAATTCCATAGACCGCTCATTGCAGTCCTAATGGTCCATGTGTCTGTGATTCTAAATCATCAGGTATCTCAATACCCAGCCAAATTTCGGAAGAAGCCCAGGTTCATCTTAGATACCCAACCTCATTTGCTCTTGCTCTGGAGATGTGTAAAGGATGTTTTCAGGCTACTATTATTCCAGATATTGGCACAGGATTAAGTCCATGAGGATACAGGGAGGAGGAGAACACAAACAAGCCAAGATCCGCAGCCATGTGTCAGAGGGCAGTAGAGAAAATTTAGGCGGAGTCAGGTGTGTCAGCCAACCACTCTGACCCTCACCCTGTGGCATGTGTACCAGGTGTGTTCAAGCTAACAGTAACACGTGGCCCACTTAACTTTCATTAAGTTGCCCAATCTGGTCTTGAACTTGTTCTGTAGGCTAGGCAGGAAACCTTGTCTGAGGGCACATAACTGATCTGTTGTTTGCTTGTCTGAGTACTGATGTACCCCAGGGACTTCCGTGTGCTAGGCAAGGGCTCTACCTCCAAGCACTGAACTCTACCATGCTCTGACACCACCACCCCTGCCTTTTTTAAAAATTATTATTATTTAAAGAAAAACTCTTTAGTTTGAGATGGGATTTCCTTAAATTGCCCAATCTGGCCTTGAACTTATTTTGTAGCTCTGGTAGATCTCAAACTTGTGATCCTCTTGACTCAGCCTTCTAAGTGGCCAGAATTACCAACCTGTGCCACTAGGCCCCACCTAGTTTGTTGATCTGTTGCCTTATATGTGGATTTGGTTAGCTAGCTCTTTGTTTCAAATGCCCACTGGGTTTGGTATTGTTCTGTGAAGTAGATATACTACTGACTCAGGCATGGCATCTGAACTAGAAGCCCCAAGCCTAGTGGTGTCTTCAGCATTCCGCTCAGACTTCTCTGATGATGTCATCAGTGAGCGCCCCATAAGAGCAGCCGGATAACTAATTAGAATAAGAAACCCTGTCTTGGCTTGAAGTCCGCAAGATATCTATGAGAGCACTGTCGTATCTTTGGTCTGGGTTGTGGGGAACGAGCAGTTCACGCTGCTGGGGACTGTAAAGACATCAGTGCCGAGCCGTGAGCTCAGGGGAGCATAGACTGGAACTCGAGAGCCATGTGTCTGCGTCTGTTCTCCCGGTGTATACACAAGGGGCTGTGGGAACCCTCATACACCTCCAGGTCCAGCTTATTGACGTGGGTTACCACGGGCCTGACCATGGTGGTTGATGCCCAGATGGACTCAGGTAAAGACCACGAATGTTAATGGAAAACAGATAAAGGTCGTAATAAGAATGACTATGTGCCGGGCAGTGGTCTAAGTACTTGACACACATACTGGTCCACTGAACCCTTTTAAGACCTTGGGAGGTAAATATTCACAGCCCTGTTTTATGTAACAGGAAGCTGGGAAGAGAAACCTTGGCTAAGGCCACACAGCTGACCAGTGGTATAGCTAGGATCTGAGTCCAGGCAGTGTGGTTTCAGTGTGTGTGCTTTAACCTCACAGTGAACAGCATGGCAATGTGATCATTGCTGTAGCAAGGCAAGATCAGAATCTGTAGGAACTGAGGAAGGAACAAGTCAGGAAGTTCCAGGACAGGCCTCGCAGAGAAGATGACATCGTGGTATGCCTTGAAGGATGAGTACAAGTTGCTGGGGCAGAAATGGGGGAAGAAACAGCTAAGCTCTGGGGACAGCATGAGCAAAAGCCTGAAGACTGGAGAGTATTTCTTCTGCACAGACGGACCCACAGGTATATGGGAGCGTGACTCACAGGGAAAGGAGAGTTAGAGGCACATTGTTAAGAGCTTTGTGAGTCATAAATCTCCTTGTAGGGGGGCAAATAAGAGGTTGAGACAGGACCTTCCTACAGTCTCTAGGGATCTCCAGGATGAGTTCTCCGTTGGCCTATCCTAGATCACACCCAGTATACCATGATTCAGCTTCACTGCGAGAGCTTGGGGCTGGGCAACTCCGTTTCTCCCTACTTGGACAGCGAGGTTCTTGCGTTCCATGTAGAATGTGGATAAAGTTTGGCAAGCTGTCTCTAAAGCATCGAGATTGTCATTTGTCTTTCAAGAAAGTCAGGACTGTGTCCTCTTGCCTGCATTTCTCCCCTGGTGGGAACACTTGTCAAGACCAGAGAGGGAGTGTCGGTGGTCGGTGCACTTAGCCCCAGAATTCTCCCACAGTCCCTGCTACTGCTATCAGCTGTGTGGCTGAGATTGGGTTGAGAGGTCTGACTGAGGCTGGCGTATGCAGGATCCCTGGCTGTGGCCGTACAGTAAGAGCTGAGAGAGAAATTCCTCAACGTGAAAACCGTACCCCTCTTCAGCAAAGTGGATGACCCATGACATCTGTAGCCTCCTGAAAGACTTCCTTCGAAACCTCAAAGAACCCCTTCTGACCTTTTCACTAAGCAGCGGAGGCAGCAGAAATAACAGACAAAGACAGCAGCACAGAGGCCATATACCGGGCTGGCAATGAACTGCCCTGGGCCAACAGGGACACACTGGCCTTCCTCAGGATTCCCTTGCAGAGAGTGGCTCAGAGTCTGAACACTAAGATGGATGTTGCCAATCCAGCTCAAGTCTCTGGCCCTACAATAGTTGTCCCTGCTGTGCCTAACTCAGACCCAGTGACAGTGTTCCAGGACATCAAGTGTCAACTCGAGGTGGTGGAGCCTCTCCTTTCTCTGCCCCTGGAATCCTGGAATCAGTTCACGATGGCGGAATAAGAGAATTTGCACCCGGCATGACGACGGGAGCTCAACATCATGGATACGAGGCTAAAGTGAGCTGACCGGGGCCCGTGACCACTCCTGAATGCCAACTTGTCTCGCACCCTGTCACTGTGATTGTATAATCTTTCCAAGAGCACTAACAGGTTTGGGGACAAAAGCAAGTCTGCCACCAACTTAGGTCAACAAGGCACGTTTTCCTTGCTTCATACCTCAAGTAAAGCCGTTTCTGCCTAGTGTCCCCGGGGTTTACTGACTGTAGGAAACACACCTGTTTGCTCTGGGACACAAAATCCACTGACACTCTCTACAGCCTGGACACCTGTCCCCACTAGGGGAGAAATGCAGGGAAGAGGTCATCAGTCTGACCTTCTTGAAAGACCAAATGACAATCTTGACACTTTGGAGACAGCTTGCCAAACTTTATCTGCCTTCCATATAGAACACAAGATTCGGGGTTAATAACCGTCTTTGAGTGAAATCATACAAGCACACGCCTCTGTTATTCTGAGGTGAATTTGTCTGTCTCAGTTTTGGGCTCCAGTAGTCTGCCGTTCAGAGTGGAGTCACTATTGACAGCTTATAAAGAACATGATTTCCTTCAACTCCTGTTCCAAGAGAGCAAGGTCTCAATCGCAGACAAAGCTTCAATGGCCTGCCGTCACTGGGAACAGCCACTGTAGTTTGTGCAGTGTTCGATTCTTTTACCTGGTCTACCGTAGAGCCATGGAACAGGTTTTCTTCGCAGGCCCAGGAGGACCATCAATGAATGAATGCCCCGTTTCTCACTTCTTCATTTTGACATTCTTCACCAAAGAAGCACCCTAGTCCCGTGACTCACCAGCCTTGTCAAAGCTGGTATCCGATAAAATGAAACCGGATTCACCAATGGCCGACAGTCTATTGTTCCCAGAATTGCCACTGGATGAAAAGAATTGCCACTTGGTTGAAAAAAGCCAGAGCTACAGAGCTAAATTTTGTTCCCCGCTTGGCTGAAAGCTGCCAGCCAGATGTGTCGTCCACGAGGCTCTCTCAAATCAGCGGAATCGGCTGTCCCAGCTTTGCGCATGCGCCTAAGCTCGCTGCCCCCGATTTGGTCTCTCCATCCATCCACTTGATTCCATGGATGCTTCAGCTGCACATCCGGAGCGCTCCACCAGTTCCTGCTCTCATCAACTGAAAAGCAATTTCATCACTTGAATTTCTCTAGCTCCTGGCTGGTTCTTGAATGCTTCCTCTGGGTACCTCAAAGCCCTCACCACCCAGACGAATCCAGAGCTTTCATTTCCTTCACCGATAATCTGCAACAGCTCACGAGCCACTCAAAGTCCACACCGTCACCATGGTCATATGCTTTTTTTCGAGGCTCCTGGTCCCGAGCACCCACAGTGCTCACTCTCCTACAGTTGTACCCCATGATGGCTGCTGTCTGCCAGTTGCACACCTCAGTACTGGCAAAGTCAAAAGTTTGGTTTTCTTACAATCTCTCGAAAGATGTTCTGGCTGGTTTTTGTTGGTTGGTTGGTTGGTTGGTTGGTTGGTTGGTTGGTTGGTTGGTTTTATCAACTTGACACAAGCTAGAGGTCTTTGGGAAGAGGGAGTGTTAATGAAGGAATTGCCTCCACAAGCTTGGCTTATAGACAAGTCTTTGGGAGCATTTTCTTGATTAATGTCTGGTAATGGGAGGGCTCATGTTTGATGGTGCTACACCTGAGCAGGTGCTCCTGGCTTGTATAAGAAAGCAGGATTAGCAAACCATGGGCGCAAGCCAGTAAGCAGCATCCCCCACAGCCTCTGCTTTAGTTCCTGCCTCTAGTTTCTTCCCTGACTTCCCTTCATGATGGACTGTGACCAAGACATGTAAGTCAAATAAACCCTTTCCTCCCCAAGTTGATCTTGGCCATGATGCTATATCATGGCAATAGAAACAAGTTAAGACAAGAGATCCTAAGAGAAAGACTTTGGTTAGAAGCTCCTGTGGGCTTGCCAGTGAGAAGACAGAAAAATGATGCAACTTGACTTGCCCGAGACAGAGCTCTTTTGTTTCTCCTGCCCATCCCTTTCTCACCCAGAAACACCGAGGCCTTACCAAGTATTAAGCTGCGACTCTACATCCAAAGTTCCCTAGCTTAGACATAGAAAGTCTGTAGGCCCTTGGGGTGTCAGTGACTGCTGTAATGGGGAGCCACTTCAGAAACAGTATTGAAAGCCCTGAGCCTTCGGACAAAGCATGCAATTAAGAGCCGAGGACCAAAATGCAAGCTAATTTGACTTATTCTGAGCTGCTCCAGAGGATGGTACCAGGATCTGAATGAGCAGACACCCCGCTCTTCTCCAGCACCACTTGAAGTACCCCAAGAGGATTCCGGCATTCAGTCTCCCTCAGCTCCCATAAAACCATTAGTATTATTATCATGCTTGACAGATGGGGAAACTGAGGCACTGTGGCTAAACAGCTCGTCTCGGGCACCAGGCAAGTAAGTGATAGAGCCAGGTGCCAGGCCCAAGCGCTCTGGTTACGGGGCCCCGTGGAGATAGAAATCTGGGCCCGAGATGAGGAAGGACTGGGAAGCAATTTATCAATTCACAAGAGGAGGCTGTTTTATGAAGCACTTAACCCGAGTCTGAGGGGCCACTTTCGGGGGGTGTTGACTTAGTAAATGTTCCTTGGCAGCAAGTTCAGAAGCCAAGGCTGACTAAGCTGAAAAGGGAAGATGAGAGAGGGAGGAGGGGGAGGAGCGAGAAGGTGGGGAAGTTTGTGAAAAGAGGGGTACAGATTTTCTTTTAAAAAAATAGCTGAAACTCCAGATTGAGGAAGGAAGAAGGACCGCCCCGGATCTGCGAGCAGAGACCAACAGACCATTTCTGTAGGGCCGAATGAATCCGTTCAGACAGACTCCTGTCTTCTAGGCGCTCTGCTCAGGAGCCAAGTTCCAGGGGGAGAACATTCCCTTGGCCCAGCCCTGGGAAAGTGTGACAATAAAACCACTGATATTTACGGCGTGTGTATTCTCCACCAGGCACAGCTGAAGTGCTGCGAGCATGTGCTTTCTTCCCAAAGCACCCCTACAAGGCTGATGCTGGGAGAATCAGCACAGAAGCAGAGAGTCTGGAGCACCTGCCAAACTCACCCCGCTGTCCAGCCACGGAGCTGGAATTCAAAGCAAAGCTACATGGTATTGCAGGGGATAATAATCTAATATCAAAAGGGAAGGGACCCAGGATGGCGTGCTGGTGTGGATGAAGGAATGCTAAAGAGATAGAGAGCATGGATGCTTCCTCAAGACTTGATCTCCCGAGAGGGTTCTCAGGCAAGGTTTCCAGCATTACCCTTTGGAGGGGGGGGGGCAAGCGCTGGATAAAGCTAGATGAAAGAGGAAAAAAACACCTGCAAAAGAATGACTCGAAGCCAAACATGGCATCACACACCTGTCCTCCCTGCCCTTGAGAGGCCCGGACAAAAGGATCCTGAGTCTGGAAGCTGTATAGGCTGGAGCTCCAGACCACATTGAGACATTCCTTTCTTTTCTTTTTCTTTTTTAAGCAGTTTTTTTTTCCTTTTTTTTTTTAATTGAGAAAAAGAAAAGAAAAAAAAGTTTCCGCCTCCTCCCGGCCTCCCATTTCCCTCCCCCTCGTCTCACCCTTCTCCCCCTCCCCCCCTCCTCTCCCCCTCCCTCTCCAGTCCAAAGAGCAGTCAGGGTTCCCTGTCCTGTGGAAAGTCCAAGGCCCTCCCCCCTCTGTCCATGTCTAGGAAGGTGAACATCCAAGGTGGCTAGGCTCCCACAAAGCCCGAACTTGAAGTAGGATCAAAACCCCGGGCCATTGTCCTTGGCTTCTCATCAGCCCCCATTGTTCGCCATGTTCAGAGAGTCTGGTTTTATCCCATGCTTCTTCCGTCACAGTCCAGCTGGCCTTGGTGAGCTCCCATTAGATCAGTCACACTGTCTCAGTGGTTGGGTGCACCCCTCGTGGTCCTGACTTCCTTGCTCATGTTCTCCCTCCTTCCGCTCCTCATTGGGAACTTGGGAGCTCAGTCCGGTCGGTGCTCCAGTGTGGGTTTCTGTGACTATCTCCATCCAGCATCACTGGCCGAGCAACAGAGAACCCAAATACTAAAAGTAGTTTGAGAGACTGCAAGTAATTGATCAAAAGCAGAAAGGTCGTTTCTCCCAATGGCACCTGGTGGGAAGGAAGCTGGAGGCTCTGCTAGAACCCATCACTAGTTCAGGGCGAGTTCAGGGTGGGGTGGGGAAACTGAATCTTGCCTCAGACTGCCAATGAGAACTGTGCCATCTTCTGAAAATTAGTTGACATTTCTGAGTCGCAGCATCCTTGTCTAGTTTTAACCATGCCTATGCCCAGGGAGTGTTGAGCAGATAAAAGAGTGGGCATAAGATGGTAAACCCTATACAAGTGCATATTACACATTGGGCACTTAACTGTCAGCTACAAGCCCAGCATGGTCTCAGGACAAGCAGACAGAGCCGGCTCAGTGCTGGGAGCCTAGAAAAGCCCCTGTTGGGGAGCCGATAAGCAGAGCCCTCAGGACAGCAGGAATCTTGACACAGAGGTCAGAAAAGAGCAGTGCCAGCAGATGAAGGCCCTGAGCAGACAATGAGCAGGTGAGGAACGGAAAAGCATCCCGGAGCCTGAAAGTCTGGGGAATGGAATGTCAGAAATGAATCTCTGGAAAAACATTCTTCCTAAAATATAATTGTAAGAATTCCTTTTTGTACAGCTCTCAGAACAACCCTTTGAAGTCTCGGAGGAAGGCGTGGACAGGGCTCTGGGAGGGCAGTTGGGAGCCTGGGTTCTGGCTGCTGGCCTCTTGCTGATACCCAGGAGGTGCTGGAGCAAGTCACTGAAAATTTCAAGGTCTCAACTTCCTTGTCTAGAAGGAGAATCACCAATCCACATCTAAATACTGGAGGAGAGAATAAGTGAGCTGTGCGTTAAGTACCCAGTGAAAGGTGTGCACTGATCAAATGAAGACTTTCCTCCCTTCTGCCTCTGATATGCGATGCCAACAGAGCAGTCAGGGAGTTGGGACAGGTGGATGGTTTTGAATTCCTCCACTCCCAGAATGCCTTACGTGTTTCCAGGGGTCTGGAATGTCCCTTTCATTTCGCCCCGTTCTACCTTGATCAAATCCTTATCTAGCAAAAATCTTTTATCCTGCAAGACAGAGTTGAAATATCAGGACCTCAAGGAATTGCTTCCGGGCATGCGTTCAGCATGGGACCTGCTCTTCAATTTCGAGTTGATTTCCCTCTTGCTTTGGGTTGTAATTAGCTCACCTCGGCGTTTATTCTATCTAGGCTATTATCACACAATTCTCTCTAGAACTTTCCTGTTTTGTGGGGACTGGGGAGTATCCTGTCCCCTGAACTCACGTCTCCATCTGGGGGCAACACCTACTTCCATCTGTGGGGTCACTCCAGGGCAGGAAGAAAAGATTGTCTAGTTGGGGATGCTGGGAGCAAGACTGGACACAAGGGACACTATATCTATCAGGCGTAGTAGCCAGAGTCCCCAATGCTTGCTTTATACGGCACACAGAAAATGCTTCAGTTTACTTAAAAATCTATAGAAAAGATCCTTTAAATCAAAGAAAATGTTTTAAATATGTATTAATAACATTCACCTAATTCACATGACTTTATGGAAGAGGGGGCCCATGAAACAACAGTAGCCATGACCCACAAGACACAAGGCAAGTGAGGTTCAGTCTGGTCCCTGCTCCTTCGCCCCGGGAGCTGCCCATGAGTAGGAAGCAATCTCTGCCTTACTCGGCATTGGGCAAGAGCACATCCATATGCAGCATCGCAAGGGGGCTGAGAAGAACAAAGCCCAATGTTGCTGCATGTCCTAAGCCAGGCCTTTGAACTTCGTCCCATCGGTAAGCGAGGTAATATAACATACTGACCTCCTTCTGCCTGGCTGCTTTGCCTGTCCTTCTTACTTCTTCCTAACTTGGGCAGGGAATGGGAATGCCATTTATTGAGCCCATGAAATCACCGTGTTGATCCTCTAATGATCCTTGCTGGTTAGGTCTGATCTTTATTTGACAGAAAAAAAAAAGACATCGACAAACAGGCAGTTTAAAGAACTCTGGGTTGACCCCACTTTTGGAGTCCAGGTGGAGCTCCTTTTCCATATTGCCCTGGACCCTAAAGGCTCAGTCAATGTGTGTTGAGATAAACCAAAGCTGCAAGAAAGCATTGGCAGCCGGCGCAACACTCAGGAAAATTTCCCGAAATTTTTGACCTGGCAATTATAAACTTCAGAAGAGTGATCCGACGTTTGTTATTCCTGTAACAGGCTGTTTATAAAGCTCTGAATCCATTTTCCTCCCTTGAAGAATTGCCGTCAGTTGGAATATATTTTTACATGATCTTTTGCTATCTTTGTAGGAACAGATTAGGGTGGCGGGGAGTCCTTTATCTACCAAAGTACTTAGAATAAAAATAAAATGTTTGACTTTCATGGAGACAGACTGAAATATGAGTAATCATGTACTTTTTGAAGCTCGTGTCTATCCCAGAAGGCCGAGACTCAAGACTGACCCTTTCTGCTGTCTCTGGCCTGCAAATCTCCCCCCCACCCCCGCAAGACTTGGAAAGTAGAGATGTTATGGGGATGGACCTGACGGATGGATGTGTTTGTCCCATTATTCAGGAAGGACTGTTTCCTCTCAAACAAAGGCCCAGGAGATCACCGGCCATGTTTAGAGTCCTCAACTATTTGGAAGGAAAAGACTCTCTCGCTCTCCTTGCCAGATGGTGTTCCAGGATTGCTGGGCAAGATGAATGAAATGATCTGAGGGCAAGAACGGCCTTCTCCATCTTGAATTCACATGAATTTCTATACGACCCTCAAGGAATGTTAAACCTTGAGTCCACCATATACCCACAGGACCTCCACAGCAAGGACTCACAGGTTAGATAAGCAGGCTCACATTTCTAGGCTAGACCAACCGACATCCCCAAAATATTCTAGATGCAGTTTCACAGCCACAGATGAACCAGCTGGGCAGCTTTGACTGCCATCCACCTTGCCTTCCTATTGGTTAGCCATGTTCCCCACATGGAATTCACTCTTCTTTCTTTCCTATGACAGTGAAAGTTTCCTATGGGCACTAGTGTGGTTCTGGAGAACGTAGGTTTGAAGGTGAGATAGACCTGGATTTCTTAATTCTATATACCTGAATTTTATTCAAGTCTCTCATCTGTAAAATGGAGGCGATAATTTCATAAAACTACCATGAAAATTCAATGAGCTCATATTTAAGGCATTTAGCTTGAGCCCTGGCACACTGTAGGTACAGGGGTGGCGATTTGAATGAGAAATGTCCCCCACGGGCTCAGATAGTTGAACATTTGCTCCCTCGTTGGTGGTGCTGTTTGGGGAGGTGGGAAGTAAGGAACTCAGAGAGGGGGTGGGCTTTGAGAGTTCCAGTGATGTGGAACAATTCTTCTGCACACTGTGGATGCGTGCTGTGCCCATTGTTAATAAAAAGCTGATTGGCCAATGACTGGGCAGGTAATATAGGTGGGTCTTCTTTCTATCTGTTGTTTCATTGGTTAATTAATAAAGAAACTGCTTGGCCTGATAGGTCAGAACATAGGTGGGTGGAGTAGACAGAACAGAATGCTGGGAAGAAGGGAAGTGAGGCAGACGCCATAGCTCTCCTCTCCGAGATGGAAGCAAGTTAAGATCTTTCCCAGTAAGCCACCACCTCATGGTTCTACACACATTAATAGAAATGGTTAATCAAGATGTGAGAGTTAGCCAGTAAGAGGCTAGAGCTAATGGGCCAAAGCAGTGTTTAAATGAATCCAGTTTCCATGTAATTATTTTGGGTACAGCTAGCCAGGAGCCAGGCCACAGCCTGCCGCTCATATCACTACAGGCAGGGGAGAAGGGTGGAGTTAGAGGAGATGCCACGAGATGCAGAGAGAGCAGGATGGGAAGTATGTACATGAGGTAATCAAAACCTCAGGGCAACACACAGATTAATAGAAATTGGGTCATTTAAGTTATAAGAGCTAGCTAAAATGAGCGTAAGCATTTGTAATTAAGAATAAGTCTCTGTGTGGTTATTTGGGGAGTGGCTGGCAGGACGGAGCTGATTAGCTGTCTACATAGAAAACTCCGCCTACATTCTGGTTTGCTCTCTGCTCCCTTTGTGTGGTTGAGGTGTGATCTCTCTGATCTCTTGGCTTTCTGCCCCTGCTGCCACCATGATGGGCTCTGTTGTTATAGCAACAGAAAGCAAACTGGAACACTTGGTAAATATCATCTGCTACTATGATTATAATAAGCGCTAAATGAGTATTTTCAAATTTTCTTTTTCTCAAGTGAGTGAACGCAAGTAAATATAATGCCTGGAGCTGACCTTATTAAGAATTCTGAGAAACATGAAAAGGCCACTTCCTTCCTGTTTCCTTTTTCCTCGGTGGGATTTGCTTTGCAACCCGAGCAAATGAAGATGTCTCTGAAGGTGAGGGAACTCCTCCTTCTTTCCTTTATGAGGGCTTGTGCTGACACCCGGTCGACCCTTTGACTGCAGGGTGCTACTCTGGTTCTGTCTAAAGATGGAGGACTCACTACTTCCCAACATACACGTGGGCCCGGAAAAAGTACTTTCAGGAGTTGGCTACCCTGTAAACAGTGTGACCACGTGGTGTCCATGGCTGTCCCCAGCGTCATCATGACTCCTGCTGCATCCTCAGTACTGTCGTTTGTCATGTTATTCTGCTTGCAATTGAAATCAAGCATATCTCAGAAACACCTAACTGCGACCTGAGATGGTCGGGCCCGTGCCCTGCACAATCAGTACCCACCTTCCTGTGACGGAGCTGAAAGCAGAGGTTTCCCTGGCAGTCCCGAGCAGGAAGAGACATGAGAAAGCTCCTCCTGCTGCGGCACCTACCTTCCAGCACCCACTGGAAACCACTGTCCCAGGGAGCTCCAGGACTCCAGAAGCATCGTGGGTCCACTAAGCATCTAGCTTCGTGCATCGGCAGTTAGTTCTCGCTTTCTCCAGGATAGATAGTTGGATGGTTTCTACTTTCATCCATTTTTTTAAAAAAGAGTCTAATTTGCAATTTTAATAATAAACTGTATAAAAATTTTTAAATTCTCAGATCTAGACATGGTAGGTGGCACACAGTTGTAGCCCCAACACTTGGGACTCTAAGGCAAGCTCATGAATTTTTAAAAGAGAGAGGAAAGAAGGAGAAAAGGAAGAGAGGGAAGAAGAGGAGGAGGAAGAGGAAAAGTTCTAAGTAGGATATTGCTAGACTGGCTTCAGGGGTATGGTAGAAGGGGACAGAACCCTCACTCGAAGCTCTAAGGGATGAACAGGTAGTTCCCCAAAACCCTTGCTTCGCCCACAGTGGGAACTGAGCTAAGTTGTGACCCTTTGTTCTCAAGAAGAAAATGGTTCAGAGCACAGACAACAAAGCGCCACCATGGAGGATGTGTACCCACGTCCCTCACCTGCCCCAGACGTCCGCTCCAGCTTCCCCTGCTATTGTTCAACACTCACGCTCTCCCGATAACCCAGCTGCGAGAGCCATGGCCCAGATGGCCTACACTGCCACAGGCAGGAGTGTGGTCTGTGAGGGTCTTGCTGTCAAAAGAGTCCTGGGAAGAACAGACTAAAAAGAAGCAGTGTGAGGTCTGAGATCACCACAACCTGCAGCAAGTCCAGACGCTGGAGGCAAGGGCAACAGGCTCTGAAGGCAGGGGGCTTGGCTACTGACTGTCCTCAGAAAACCAGCTGTTCCAGCTCTGGACGCTTTTGAGACTCTCTTAGCTGTGGTCAGTTTAGAAAGACAGCCAAGAAGTGCTAGAATGAAATCATTGGGCAAAATACCTAAAACATTGCATTTTAAAACATGGGTCAGAGGTTCATTGCCCTAAGAGACTGTTGGTATTTTCAGACATTTTGCCATTTTTTTTCCTTTAAGAATTATATCCTCCCAGATCTGTTACACAGAAAAGCCCTCTCTCAAAAAATTGTATCTTTATGCCAATATCTAAGTCTGTGTACTTAATATAGTCATATAGTCTCTCTCTCTTAATATAGTCATATAGTCTCTCTCTCACACACACACCCGTGTGTCTGTGTGTGTGTGTGTGTGTGTGTGTGTGAAACTTCACAGCTTTTATAGCAAATATCAATTCTAGCAATATGTAGTAGCTTGAATGTAAGTGGCTCCCACAATCTCTTCGGGAGAGATACTATTAGGATCTGCTAGGGTTAAACCCAGAACCTTGTGTATTTGAGGTTCTACTACTTAGCTGCATTCCCTGACCTCTTAATATACTTGTTTGTTTGTTTGTTTGTTTAGACAATTCGCTCTATATCCCAGGCCAGCTTTGAACCCACACTCTCCATCTCAGCCTCTCAATCGCTAGCATACCAACAGGCACCACCGTGTCCTGCCTCAATATTCTCTTCCTTATGCCACGAAGAGATTTTTCCCTGACTTTGTAAATAATAGATATTCAATGTAAAATAAAAAAATACAACTATATATATGAATATAAGTATATGTGTGTGTGTGTGTGCATATAAATTCAACCATACATGCGCCTCAGATATGGCTATGGAGCTCAGTGGTAAAGTACTTGTCTAGCGTGTAGAAGGTTCTGGGTCCTCAACCTTCAGTACCATAAAACAAAAATCACAAGAAAGAAAGTAAAAGATCACCTGAAAGGACCATCCCTGAAATAACTCCTATTTATAGTCCATGATTATTGTCTATGTAATCTATATATCATGGTCATGCCTATATAGACATAGATATATCTTTTCATAAAAGCTATGTGTTTTTTTTTAAAAAAAAACTATGGTCACAGCTTTTAGATAATCCCAACACAAGGATCTAGGAAGTAGGTCGGCACCCACTATGGATCTCAGGTCTATATATGACTAGATGTGGAGCATAATAAAGCATTTTAAGGAAATAGGCATTTTTATGGCCAGCTATGTTCCACGGCCTTAATGGAGATTGGCTTACATGATGTACCATATTTTGGGTTGGCATTCTATTACAAATCTCTGACTTATCAACCAATCATTATCTATGTCTGGTAGACAACGTGACATATTTGTTCTTTTAAAACGTCTGATTTGTCATTTGAAAGTTAATATAAAGCACCAAGTGACAAAGCACTGTTAGGTCCCAATACAAAGAGATCCTGTGATCCGTCTCTAAACCAGTGGCCGTGTTTGAAATTTAAACTCCCAAGAACCTAAGACACAGCCAAAAAAAAAAGCAACTCTGCAAGGAACCTCGGGGCCACCTGCTCTGAATCACTATATTAGAGATGACAAGGTGGGTTTGGAGAGGCAGGCGACGTGTGAGGGGTCACGGAGCGACGTGGCTGGCCTCATACTAAAATGTGTTTTCTTAAACCGTTACTCACTTTCCCCACCTCATTCTGTTTCCTGCCCCATGTAACATAAGCCAGAACTATTTCCCCTCTTACTAATCACGCTCGCCCAGAGGAGACTGGCATCTCTTCAATGCAGCCACTTTCGGAAATAAAGTCAAAGGTAGGAACGGGGGGTGCTGTGTGGATAGGAGGAACAATCGCCACAGCTACATACAAGCTTCAAGTACTGTTCTGCTCGTACTCATGAGCATATGTGTTCATGTGGTCTGCATATGTCATTGGATCCTCAAAACAGCTGGCGGAGAAGTCAGAGGGGAAACTGAGACACCCAGAAGTTAGATATCGTCCCAGGATCCAATCTGCAAGAGGCAGAAGCAGGTTACAGGGCAGGTGTAGTTCCGAACTCTGCTGTCTGGACCACACACCACCACCACTTACAGAAGGAGGAGGCTAGACAAGCTATGGGACCTCAGAAGCAGAGTTAGCCAGGCCTTGCCATTTTCATCTCTTGTGCTCAGGTGAGGGTACCCACGGGAAGAAGGCATGTCCCAAACAGCTTCCTGGTTCCCCGGGGCTGATTCCAAGATGACTAGACAAAGCTTCCACAATTTGGGGGGCCCTGTTTTTGTGTAACACTTTTTCCCCCTGAGACAGGTATGTAACTCTGGCTGACCTGGAACTCGTTATGTAGACCAGGCCTGCCTCCGTCACACAGAGTTCCACCTGCCTCTGCCTGCAGAGTGCTAGGATTAAAGGTGTGCGCCACCACCCCTGGCTGTTTACTGATTTCTTATGTAAAACTCTTAGTCACATGCATATCAAAAGAATCCCTGTACCCAGCTCTCAACCTTCAATAATGACCCATGAGTGTTAGTCACTGTGGCTTTGAAAAATCATGTATTCAATGTTTCACCTTTCTAAAATGTGGTTTTTACACTGTGTAATATACCACAAGTGTTAAATATCACCATACCGTACATTTTCTGCTCTGTGTATGAATGAACATATGTAGGCAGGTGTGCTCAGACAGAAGGCACTAAAGGAAGCACCGTTGTTGGTCGTTGGAGGTACACCAAACATGTAATGACAGAAGCACAGTGGGAAAATCTGGGTTCTGGTAGCTCAGTGACCTCGCTCACCGCTTCCGTGACCCCACACCAGCCACATCCCACCGCTGAGTCTCACTTTCTTCATCTGTGTCACAGAAGTAGTAAGTCTTAGTTCTACCTTCCTCTCAGAGTTATCCTGTCAATCAAGCAAGACTGGGGACATGAGACACAGGCAAACATAACGTGACATGGTCTCAGAAACTGAGACCCAAGGCTAGAAGGGTCAAAGGGTCACACCAACAGCAAGTGGAGAATCCAGGGACAACAGGAGTAGCCCAGGCAGGCTTTTATGTCCCCTTTGTCTCCTCGGGCACTTGACACAGCCATACCCCTTTATGTCAGTTGAGGCCTGTGCATTTCAAAGTTGTGGAGTGACTAAGGTCTGCAGCCTTTCTCCCCTTAACGCCCCTTCTCAGTGCAGCTTATTTAAGTTCCTTCTTTGGTTGGAATTTCCTCAAAACTTTGGCTGGGGAATTCTTTCTGCCAGCTTTGGCTCTCTAGCTGACTTTCACCCAGTCCCCTGGCCAGGCTGGGGGATTCTGGGACAGCGCTTCTGTGTGTTCTCTTGTGTATGCCAAGTACTTTGTCCCCCTCCAAGGACACAGAATAGACAAGACCAACCACCAACAGTGAGAGGATTCAAGATGGTACCAGGGCTAGTAAGAACACCGGCCTTGGCTTCTCTCCTTTCCCCAGCCTTCCAGGAAGGTGAGGAATGCCTTGGTCTTCATCACAGAGTACAAGGGTCCCTAGCCTGCCCAACACTCACTTGTTGATGCTAGGTTCCAAGGGGTCCTTGTCATCACGGAGGAGACAGGCAGTGACAAATGCAGCCCTTCTGAGAAACCGCAAGTCAGGAATAAATAAACACAGACAGCCCACCTGCCACGCCGCACGCACAGAGGCTGGGGGTACTGAACTCGTACACAATTTGTAAACCACCCAGGGAATATTTTTAAATTGGGATATTTTTGCCCTTGAGGCGCTCTGGGGACTTTGCTCCTCAGCGTGCCTGATGCCTGAGAATGGCAACCTTCCAAGAAGACTCATGGATCGGGTCATAAAGGTCACATACTCTGTGCATTTCCCCAGAAACTGAACTGGTGCCCCCAAACCCCAGGGGGATGCTCAGTGGTATGGGTTCAGGGCTCTGGGAAGCCCGTTCTTTGCCATATTGGGGCATGGGATTTCTCTCTAACGCCAAAGGGGGATTGCATATACCCTGAAATATGAAGACAGTAGCCTGGGTACTTGATCCCTGCTCCAAAGCTACAGGTGTTATTCTTATCTGTGTGGACTCTCTCGATGCATATTTATATCTCGGTTCTTAGGACGTTATCAGGCTCAGTGCAGACGCGACATTTGGCAGGTGATGGGGCCGCCCTTTAGGACATATGGAATTAGCTGTTTGTGGCAGGGGCCATGGTTTTTCAATGTGTGATTTTCAGAATACCAATGATGCTCCTTGGCTGCATATTTATGGGACAACTACAGTACTAAAGTTTGACCAAAGTCAGTGAAATATAACCCGTATTTCAAGAAGACTATGAAGAGAGTTGGGGAGATGGCTCAGTGGTTAATGGCATGTACTGCTCTTTCAGAGGATCCAAGTTCGGTTCCCAGCATCCACGTGAGGTAGCTCACAGCCACCTGTAACTCTAGTTCCAGGAGATCTGATACCTCCACAAGGACTCGCGCGCACACACGCACAGCACATAAATAAAAGTAAATCTTTAAAGAAATCTATAGAACAAACAGAGAGATGGATCTATTATGTTAGCGCATAGAGAAAATTGCTTCAAAGGAAGTAGTAGGAAGTTTGGTTAACACGAGAATAGAGTCACCATGAATACGTGACATACCACTGGGGCATCTGACTTCGCAGAAGAGCGAATAATGACTCAGAGCAGACACAGTGGGGAGCAGGGAGGAAATCAGACACCAAGGGATTCCTAGAAATAGGGTGATTTTGTTTAAATGTTCTCAAGTGATCTGCCTCCCTAAACTGTCCTCTCACTCCTGTTCCTGTAATAACATATCTGAGGCTGAATAACTGACAAAGAAAAGATTTATTCAGCTTGTGGTCCTGAAAGCTGGAACTTCAAGCAGTGTGGTACAGTCTCTGGCTAAGACTTTTTGGGCGACATCACATTACAATGGATGATTAATAAAAGGGCCATGTAACTGATCAATTCACAAGACAGGAAACCAGAGAGCCATTCAAGGGTAGGACTTGGGGGCAGAGGTGTGACACAGTGAGCGAAAACCCTTGCCACCAAGCCTGCCAACCTGAGCTCAATCCCAGGAGTCACACGGTATAGGGAGAGAACTGACTCCCCCATGATGTCCTCTGACCCCCACGCATGCACCATGGCACACTGCACCCTTCCTAACACACACGTGAACACACATACTCACACACACACATACACACACACACTCACAGTAAACAAATAAATAAATATAACTTAAGAGACTGAGATTGTTTCTTTTAGCAACTCATTCTCTTGAAAGCTCACTAGGGCCCACACAGAACTCCCTTAATCCTTTCTGAGATCTTAAAAAAAAAAGATGTACTTATTTTTAGTTTATTTATGTGTACGGGTATTTTGCCCGCATGTATGTCTGTGAACTACATGCTCACAGAGACCAGAAGATGATGATGGGTTCCCTACGACTGGAGTCACAGATGGTTGTGAACTGTCATGGGGGTGCCAAGTGGGTAACAGGAATTGAACCTGGGTTTCTCTCAGAGAGTAGCCAGTGCTCTTAACCACTGAGCTGTCTCTCCAGCCATCCCCCTCCCCTTTTGAGATCTTGATTCCCCGGTGATCTAAGGACCTCCCACAGTGAGGAAAAAGTCCCCAACAAGCAAACCAAAGTGAGGTAAATGAAAGATGAGGCAAGGGACACTAGAAAAGGCCGGGTGAGGGAAGCCGCATGCAGTCGAGTATGCTGTAACGCAGTATTTTGTTGCTCGTCATCTCTAGCAGCTGCTAAGCTTGCTGTTTCTCCCGTTAAGTAAGCACTGTATGCTTGTCCTGAAAATGTAGTCTGAAAGTCTCCTGGCTCCTTCCTTCCCCTCCCAGCCTCTCCTGCATAGACTCTTCTGGGACTGGTGCTTCGCTAAGGTGTTTCCTCCAGTGTGTGAGGGAGCCCCAGTAGAACTGTTAGTGGGGCAGGTGCATGACTAAACAGGTCCTCAATCAACAACAAGTGTGAGCTTTCAGAAACCTGAACCTTTGGCCTACTGCTGCCTCCTAGGTGGCCTAAGGACAGTTAGGAAAAGGAGTCCCTTCTCCGCGGTGCTCTATTCCCGTGTGTCAGAAGACTATCACAACACCAGGCTTCTGTTATAGAGACACTCTGCGTCTATGTGCCGGAAACTTTACACGAACACAGGCATGCTGGGGTGGGGGTGGTGCATGCCTTTAATCCCAGCACTCAGGAGGCGGAGACAGGAGGATCTCTGTGAGTTTCAGACCAGCCTGGCCTATAAGAGCTAGTTCCAGAACAGGCTCCAAAGCTACAGAGAAACCCTGTCTCAAACAACCCAAACAAACAAACAAACAAACAAACAAAAGCCATAGAATGCCTGAAATGCATCTACCACCCCTTATAGGGGGTGAGTGTGCATTGTGCAACCCATACAACTGCACACAATGACTCAAGGCTCCTGGGCTCTCTTTAAAATGAGGGTGCTGCCCTGTGTGGCAACACAACGCTCGAAGCAGGAGATTCACGAGTTCAAAGCAGCAGAGTAGGCTACACAGAGAAACCCCATCTCAAAAACTACGTAAACAGAACTGCTGGGCTGAGGTTCAAGGGGGAGAGCCCAGCCAGCTGGTCCTGAAAAAGGAAAAAACAAACAAACAAATTAAAAAAAAAACATGGACAACAAGATTTCTCTGCAGGTTAGACCACTTGCTCCCAAGCCTGAAGACCTGAATTCGATCCCCAGGAACCCACATGATGGAAGGAGAGAACCCAACTCCTGCAAGTTGTCCTCTGACCTCTGCTCACACGAAGTCACATACAGACATCTTACACACACACACATACACACATCTAATTAATTAACTAATTAATTAAATCTAAAGACAAAGGTCAAGCAGCCAGAAAGGGCCCTTTCTCTCCTGAGTGCACCAGGTACTGAAGGCAGACTGAGGCTGGCGTCTCAAGGCTTCCACTTCCTGCCACATTTACCTCATCTCACCCCCACCCAGCCTGTCTGTTGCTAGGAGACAATCTGGTTCCGTTGTTCTTTACTGTGATGTCACCTTCTTATTGAGGGACCCTTAGCCACCTTGCTTAAAATTGCAAAGCCCCACATCGCCCTGACATCGTCCCCATTTACAAACCTTTGGGCACACTTCATATTTAGTTACTGAGTTTATCATCCATCGCTCCCCACCAGATTGTCGGCTCCCTTGCGTAAGAGCTGAAAAGTCTCTTTATGCCTGGATCAGTGGCTGGCACATGCTAGGCGCTCCAATACTGGCAAAATGAATGAATTACCTTCCTCTTGCCCACCACCTCCCTGCTCTCTCAGTTCTGTTGCTTTTGGAAGCTCTTTTTCTTCTGAATGATACTTCGATTGGCCCAAGACCTCGAACCACCCCGTTCCTCCATCATCACCACATTTTCCAGAGGAAGACGTGGGAACTGATTACAATGGCTCTGGAGACAGAAGACAGTGCATTAACTTCAAGCCCATTATCAGTACCTTTGGGTGAACTGGTTGATAAGATTTCCATTGGATTTGGCGAGTCTGTAATACAACTCCTCGCTTTACGGGAGGAGAGTGAAGTTCAGAAATGCTAAGAAACGAGCAGAGTGCTGCAGTCAAGATTCAAATGCTGAGCCACGTAAGAGCGAAGCCGACTGCCAAATAGTGTCACTGCTCTCAACAGGTGTTGCCAGCTGAATAGTGACTGCGATTGCTTTGCAGTGGAAACTCACTGCCAATGTTCACCAAGCAGGTTTGTGTGTGTTGCACACAGTTCCAGTGATAAGTCATTTTCACCAAGGCAGATGGCTTCCTACCTGGGGAATTACAAGCAAGGAAACCAAAACAGGAGCTGTCACCACACAACTTGAACTTGAGGAAGAGATTGTGGAGGAAAAAAAAACTGCATCTGTTCAGACGCTCCTTGGGGCTATTTTCTCTGGTCAGTGAAGTGGCCAGATGGAAGGGCTTTTAAACTAGCTTTTTGTAATGGTGCACTCTGCCTAGAACCTAGCAAGTCTGTGCTGAGTTCTCTGGTCGTGTTGGTTGTTGGATTGGTGGTCTTGACTTCATGGATCCTCCTGCCACACTTTTAGTTGCTGCTTTCTTTATCGTCTAACTTCTTTAAGCTTGTCTAATTCCCAGCACTCACAAACACCACTCTTCCTGGATTTTTCAGTATTCTTCACATCTGCCTTCAGTGGGTCTTAGCGGCTCAGACTGGGCCAAGTCAGGCTTGCAGATGTGGAGAAATGAACTGAGTTTCTCACTGTGGGAATATTTCCATGACACGAGAGGCCAAGCAAGCCGGGCAAGCATCGGGACAATGTGGTTACCAACACACACTTGGAAATTTGACAAAAATGACTTTGAACCACTGAATAGCAGTGGTATCTAAGCCTGCGCAGCCTCTACCCCGAGCCTGCGTGGGAAGATGAAGTAGACATGACTCCTGGGGAAACAGCAGCCCGCTCTGCTTCTCAGTCATGGTTTTTCCTGGAGAGAGCAAATGGATGCAGGACTGGTTTCCATGGTGAAGGATGATGCACTCTCCCCTTTCTCAGAGTGTTTAAGTGAGACTCTCTAGACAAGAGGTTTACACGAAGCACATACAAGAAGAGGTGCGTGTGGGTGTTTGTCAGCAGTGTGTCCTCCATCCTGTCTGGGATGAGGGCTGGAAATGGAAGCAGTGATGTGGGCTCTGTCTCTACCCACCTGTGCGACGAGTTTCTTAACACCCCCACTCAGTTTCCTCACCTGTGAGGTAGCAACAATAATGTCTGTTCTTTCCCTCGTAGTTACTGTTTGGGTAGTTCATTCACATACTTTTATTGAGTGCTTGCTAAGAACTGTGCAGTCAGAGACAGTATACCTGGTGGGGTGACAGAATGAACTCTGGGTTGGAATATCGGGATCCGGGATTGGACACCATTGGATAAGTAGTTTGGGCAGTCATTTAGCCTCTCCGTGTCTTGTCCCTCTCATTCAAAGCATAGATAGCACTAATATTCTCCATTCTGGCATTGATATTAGGATTATATTTCATGGTACATACTTCTGATGTCACCTAGAACATAGCACTACATAAACACTGGTTATTTTTCTAGGTACCGAACTGAATGGAACTTATTTTTTGGGGGATACATCATTAGTCAGGGAATTAGTTAATAATGCATTAGGGGGTGTAGCGACGACTATGGGGAACAGAGTGCTGGGCTAGAGTATAATCGTTGACAGAGCGGTCAGTGTGGACCTCATTGAGAAAGTAATGCCAGAGCAAAGAGGAAGGAGGCGAGGGAGAGAATCCAGTTATATCGGAAAGAAAGTATTGAGCAGAGAGGCCAGGCGGTACAAAAGCCCTGACCTGGCAGGGGTACTGCATGCTCGGGGTGGGGGGTGGGGTAGCAGTGAAGAACCTAGTAAGGGAAGACGGGGAAGGAAGGAGGAGATGAAGTCAGGACATGCCACCAGCCGTCACGTGGACTCCAGATTTTATGCTCTGGGAAGCAGAGAGCCACTGCAGGCTTCTGGGTATAGTGAAGGCACAGACTTGAGCATCTTAGAGGAGCAGCTTCTCTGTGACAATAGCCTGAGGAGGAGCAAGAGGAGGAGCAGAAGGAGCAGCTAGGAACCTGCTATAATAACCTAGGCAAACACAGGTGGTAAGATGCCGGCTCTGAGAAAGACACGGAATCCTCAGGAGCGGTCAGTTGCTAGTGTGTTCTGAAGTTGGCGACAACAGAATTCACCAGAGGCTTTGGATGTAGAACATAAAGGAACGGGGGGGGGGGGGGGGGGGGGGGGCGGTGCAGTGGCCATTAGTTAAAATGGGAAAGCTGAGGTTTAATCGGGTTTGCTGTGGAGGATACGAGTCTCAGACTATTACTGGACGTGGGTATGTCAAGTAAGTAGATGGATATGTGCGTTTTCGAGAGAGAGGTTGGAAGTCCTAGAAAAGAGGAGCAGTGATGGACCCTGGATCAACACCGGTACTGAGATCAGGAGACAGAGGGGCTCTCGATGAACCTGAAAAGGGGGTGGGGAACTAAGTGTGTTATCCTAGAGTACAGACACCGTCACACGCAGCCCTCACGGTCATCTTCAGTATGATGCCAGCAGAGAACTAACCAGAGACATGGCAATGTGGCGACCTGTGGATTAGCTGAGGGCTTAGCAAGGACCTCTTGTCTGGTCAGTAGGCTGCACCGATCACTGACTTACGTTTACATCTACAGTCCTTTCCATGTGACCCTAGATGATAAGAAGCCAGGGCTTGATGAATCCTTGCAGCTGGACCCAGCAGGCACTGCCTGGGAAAGATAGGAGACAGAACCCAAAGAACCAGAAGAGGAATCTGAGTAAGTCTGGCATATAAACAGGAGACGCGCTGTCAGACGGAGAGCACATTGGCTGTACACAACAGAGGCCCTGGGTGATCGTCGCTGCTTTGGGTCTGTGAGAGCAAGAAGGCAGGGTTCTCACTGGCGGGGCAGTTACAAAGAGCTGGGATAGAGAGGATAGAGTACTCCTTCTCAATCCTCCCTCTTCAAAGACAGAAAACAAAAACTAAATTAGAGTCCCCCTGGATGCCTCGCTAGGCACACCCTAAACATCTGACTAAACTGACTAAAACATCTGCCTGGAACACCAACTAACTCCAAGATACACTAGGCCACAGGTCTCTTTCCCCACACCGAGTATTGTCGTAAGACTGCTCGCCTCGGGGACATATGTCATTGGTCTGCTGCTGACGCTGTTGGAGCTGGAAGTTTCTCCCTGCCCCTGCCTCTCCTCCTTTATCCTCCATTTTGTTCCCCATCTTGGCAGCTGTTTTTCTGGGCTTCTCCCTAAGGCTGAGTCTCCGCTTTGTTCAAGCTGTCCCTTCCTTGTAGGTTAGCTACTGGTATCGGTGGCATAGCACACACGTGTATAGTGCCCAGCACAAAGCCTGGCCAACAAGAGTGTCAGGACAAGTTCGCAGGTGCTGCCAGCTAATCTGTTGGGACGCAGATACTGGTCTAGATGTACCAGCTAGTCTTCTGTTGGGGTGCAGATGCTGGCCTAGATGTACCAGCTAATCTACTGTTGGGGTACTGATGCTGGTCTAGATGTGTTCCTGGGGAAAGGAAGGCCACAGGAAATGTTCAATGTTTTGTGAGGTCCAGGTGGGAGTACACAGGAAGTCACGAGGCAATAAGGGCTGGGGGGTGGTGGGTAGAGAGAGTTCCAAAACAAACTACCAAAGTGGCCTGACCCAAGTGGAGTGGTGCCATGGGCGGGCACCAAGCAGTGGCTTCCCGTCTCCCCTTCTGTGGTGGGGAATCTGTGGATTCGGAATTACCCAGGAGAGACGCCCATAGGCTCGTCTGTAACGGTGTTTCCAGGGAGATTTAAGTGAGGGGGAAGATCTACTCTGAAGGTGGAAAAAGGAGATTGAAGACTCTCTGTGGCAGTGGTGGTGTGGAAGAGGGATAAAGGAGGCTTGGAAGGGGGAGGAACAGAGTGAAGTAAAGGAGCCTCAGGCTTGGGAGGCTCGGCAGGGAGTCCAGTGGTACAGGAGCACTGTTGGGGCTGTCACAGATCACTACCCTACTGGACACACAGGAAAGACAGTGTCTGCTACATAATGGGTGAGGGGTCGGGTGGGTGACCTTTGAGCTTTGTAATTCTGTGAGAGTGGCTTGATTTCTCCCTTGACTCCTGATTCACCACGTACAAACCTGTACGAGAGTCCCCATAGCCCAGAGAAGCACTGGCTGAGCATGAACGTGGTGACATTCGGAAGCGCTAAGAAAGAAGCTGCCCCTACTGGCCAGATTTTCTGCAACAACAAATAACTCCCGTGCTGGGGATTGTTCTTTTCAGGTGTGTGGCTTTTGTTTCTGCTGCACGTGTTTAACTCTGTGAAGCTGTGATTCTTTGCCTGTCTAAAGCACCCGATGGTCTTATAAAGAGCTAAATGGCCAATAACGAGGCAGGAGCAAGGGTAGGCGGGGCTGGCAGGCAGAGAGGATAAATAGAACTGAGGAAGAGGATGAGCAGGGAAAGAACAAGGGGAGGAGGACATCAGGGCCCGGCCGCCCAGCCACCCAGCCAGCCATGGGATAAGAATGAAAGTAAGGTATATAGAAATAGAAAAAGATAAAAGCCCAAAGGCCAAAGGTAGAAAAGAAAAAAGTTCAGAGGCAAACAGTAGCCGGGATAATTTAAGAAAAGCTGGCAAGAAACAAACTGAGCTAAGGCTGGGCATTCATAACTAAGAACAAACTTCCGTGTGTGATTTATTTGGGAGCTTGGTGGCAGGCCCCCAAATGACCAAAAAGTCAAAAGAGTAAAACATAGCACAACACTCCCAAATCTGAATGGCTTAAAAACACAGATATTTAGGGCTGGTGATACAGCTAAGTTGGGAGAGTGTTTGCCTTGCATGCACAAAGCCCAGGGGTCAGGCCTCAATACGCCATTGAACCAGGCACGATACCATATACTTATAATCCCAGCACTGGGGAGGCAGAGGCAGGAGAATCAGAAGCTCAAGGTCACCCTCATTAAGATTTAAGGCCAGCCTGGGCTACGTGAGAACTTGCCTCAAAAACAAAACAAAATTATTTTTGAGGTCTCTGCATTGAATTTGGATCTATAGGACTCCCTTGGTCACCCTGTCTTATTCAGTGTCCTTTGATGAAGCAAACTGTCCTTACCTGAGAAAAACAAGCTCCAAGGGGGACAGAACGAATCCCTGCCATTGCATTAAAACCTTCAGCTGTGACCTGCCTGTCAAAGCCCTGCTTGCCCCAGTAAGTCCCCAAGTCCAGCCCCACTAGAGATGTCCATGGGACCTCCAGAGAAACACAGCACAGGAAAGCATGCGTCATTGTCAGCAAGTGAGTCAGTGCCACATGACCGCCTCCTGACCAAATGGCCTCAGGTGTCTCAGAGATGCTTGTAATACCCAAGGATACAAAGGAAACATATCACTCTGTCTAAACCACCCCCAAACCTGTCCCGTCACGCCAAATTCCCAGGGAATAAAATTTCAGGGGTTCATAATAACTCCCTCATCTCTTACTTTTCTTTCTCTCCTTTCTCACCAGCCAATCTGGCTTCCTTATGCAGCTCTGAACTACAAAGCGCTTCAGGGCTTTTGTCCTACTGTCTGTCTGCTTGACTGAGTTGTCACATGCCTTCAGGGTCTAAGACGCTAGGGCTTCTCATACCGGCGCAAATGTTATCTTGTCAGGGAGGTTCCCTGACCAACTTATGCAAAAAGCAAGCCGCTGCCTGATACAAAGTTCATTTCCTGAGTCTTTGTCTCCCATAGCATAGTTTATTTTTTTACTTGCCTTTTGTTAATATATATATGTTATATGTATACATACACACACACTAGCATAGCATGCATTTTGTTATTATTTATTATCTATCTTCCCATCTGAAATATGGTCTCCTGAGAGCAGGGATTTGTCCACCCTAAATTTCAGCACCTACAATGTGAGCGGGTGGTGTCATTAAATATTTGTTGAGTGACTGAGCAAGCATGCACCATGGACTCCCAGGAGCTATACTATATCTATCATGTGGTTTTCATACTTAAAATGAGAAAATTAAAATAGCTCACCCAAGGACTGGCAGCTCAGGGCTGCACACACCGAGGCAGCGGGGCCAGTCCTCTCTCCGGGCTATAGATGGGGCACGGCAGCTGACTGTGTATCTTCTCTGGATTGGAGAAATGGAATGGAGAAGATGCCCTGTGGCCAGAGGGGCCAAAAATCCTCGTGGACAGGCTGCTCTGCTGCCGAGGATGCCGGGAACAAAGATTCTCCACCTTACTCTGGGAGGTCAGGAGGCTGGGTGGGAATGGGGTGGGAAGGAGAGCTGGTCCGCTCCCCTGGGTGGAGAGAGAGCAAGCCAATGCAGGTACATGAGCCCTTGTTGACTTTAACACTTCCTCCTCACCTCTTCCGGTCCCTGAGAAGATGGCTCTGCCAACGCACTCTGTTCCAGGCTTCCCCCAGTCCTCGGCCCTGTGCAGCCTTTTCTCCCTCAACCCCAAGAATGCTGCCTGCAGGCTGTGTCCTTGACCCTTACTGACAGGGTTCGTTTGTGGACCAAGGGAGTTCCAGGATAGACCCCAGTAGGCCTGACTGTCCAAGGCTGGCACCTGCACCTTCACAGTCACCATCAACACAAGCTTCTTCCTGCTACTGTACACCTCATCCACAGCCTCCCTTTGCTGGGACTTTCTCTGGGGAGCAGTAACCAACAGAATACAAATGCAGGGATCACCACTCAAAGTACACACGGCAGATACTTCATGATGCTGCCTGCCCTGGGCATTGGCAGTGCTTGCTGTATTATGGGCGTGTGGTGTCCAGCATAATTAAACAGGCTCAAGCCCCTCCCCAGAAGTCACCATAGGACTGTCCACCTGAGGTAGGCACCCGGGGTCAACACAAGAAGGTTTTGCTCCTCATGTGTTTTTGGTTTGGGTTGTTTTGCTTTGTTTTGTTTTATAGACAGGGTCTCACTAAATAGTCCAGGCTAGATTTAAACCCACCATCCTCCCACCTCAGCCTCCCTAGGTTGTAGGGTGAACACTCAAGATCCAGGGTCATCCGGCTGTAGCAGCAAAAGCTTGTAGTCTCAGCACTTAGGAGGCCACTGTGGGATGATCATGAGTTTAAGGCAAGCATAGGCTACAAAGTAAGACCATGTCTCCTGACTCCCACTACTCACAAAAGACCCAGAGAAACCAAGTTGAGGCTGGGAGAATTCAGTCAGCAGTGTTCTTGAGACTGCTCTGGTATTAGTTTAACTGGAGCAGAGGGATTCTGAGCTAAGGGACCCCAGCTTCACAGGGTGAGGCCAAAGTATGGCAGGTCAAGGAAAGGGGGTTAATGCTATAAATAGATAAAATCTAACGTGACCCCAAGGTCAGCTGCTGAGCCCCTGCCACTCAAGATCCAGATAAGATTGGCCTGAATCTCCCTCCCACATCCTGTGGGAAGTTCAGCGCCCTCCCCAAGCTGCCTGCCCTTTCCCAGGGCAGTTGCATTGTGTGGTCTCTCTGGCTCACCTTTTTTCCCACACACGGGGCTCCTCACCTACCAGACTTTGCTAGGTTATGGGAGAGAGAGGAGGAAGAGGAGGAGGAGGAGGAGGAGGAGGAGGAGGAGGAGGAGGAGGAGGAGGAGGAGGAGGAGGAGGAGGAGAAGGAGAAGGAGAAGGAGAAGAAGAAGAAGAAGAAGAAGAAGAAGAAGAAGAAGAAGAAGAAGAAGAAGAAGAAGAAGAAGAAGAAGA